>VZDJ01000247.1:1783745-1795205 GCA_008694505.1 Cyanoderma ruficeps | reverse complement strand
CTTACACACTCTCTACTGTCTGTTTTCTGGGATATGCTACCAACACTGACGAGTCCTGAAGACATCATAACAACGCTGCAGACTCTTGCTGGAAGAGGACCCTTGTCGTCAGTCGTGAGTCACGGGGTGGTGTCAGAAGCTGTCCGAGGATGTGAAATGCCTCACGACTGTCTCCAAAGATTGAGAACTGAGACCCCAGACTCTGAAGGGAGCCCCTGGCCTGGTTGAGGGGGAACGTTTGCCAAGTCTCGGAGGACTGGTATGCATTCCCATGAGAACGGAGTGCAAAAACAATGGAACTGGTCACACTGGACTGAGCCGAGCCTGCATGTTCAAACTGGTCTGTCCGTACTAGAGGTACAAATTGCAGCTTGTTCCTGAGCACCCGACCCTGACACAGGTGGTTCCCGTTTTGGCTTTGTGCCCCTCGCCTTGGTTCCTGCCGTGACAAACACATAAAAACTCTGGAGATGCCCCCGCTCACTTTTGTGATCACCCCACTAGAGAAGATCGCCTCTATAGGCATCTCTACGTCTCGAGGACTTGTCCCTCCACGTTGGTAGCTATAATCCCCTTCCCCCCTTTTCTATCTTTCTTACTATTCTTTATTTCTCTCCCCACTACCGCATTTGTTGGCACTGATATAAATAGGCAGTCCATATATTGATCTGGGCATGAAAATTAATAAACTTTTAGAAATACATTAGGAAAGGTGTAGGGAATAGGGGGTTTGGTTTTTTTCTCTTTTTTTTCTCTTTTCTTTTCTTGCTCGCATACTATGGTCACAGAGACACACGGTGGAAGGGAGGACCATTACAGGCTGCCTCCGCCAACACAAAAGAAGGATGATGGTCGCTGAGGGCCATTTTCAGTAGGTACAATAGAAAAGTCCTGGTCTTTGGGGAGGGCATCTACAAGTGAAAGACTATGTTACAATAAGACCAGGTGGAGTCCAGGAAACCAGATCTTCAAGTATATGATAAAATCTCAGCCATCAGCAACGAGACAGCCGACCATACACCCCCCACCGGGCATCCTGCGCTTCCAGCTTTCACAGTACACACCGAACGTCTGGAGAACATCACCATTTTACTAATCCGGAGGTCCCATTCAAACTTGGTTTCAGCAAAATTATAAACTCTAAGAAAGGACTCATGTTTAGTAAAAACTTATTGTATCAAGGGAAAAACCTAACCTGGGGGAAGAAAAAGCGTATAAAAGGAGAGCCTTACAGAATGGCGATGAAACAGATGTCCCAGAGACCTGGCATGGGCCAGTCGAGAGTCTGTTTCCTCGTTCGAACGAACCTGAGCTCTGCTGAGGCTGTGATCTTTGCAGGTTGTATTATTTGGTCAATTGTTGTTGCATTTTTTGTTGTTTTCTTCGTATCGCAAATTCTTTAATTGGGAAAAATAAAACTTTGGTTTTTTAATCCCCGTTTGGTTCACCTTATTTATAACAGCACTAAATAAAGGTGCATTTTTTGATTGAGTAAACTGAGTTGTCTCCTGCTGTGTCTTTTGCTCTCTGAGATCCTTAAAACGGACCATCAGGTCTCCCGCGTATGTTTGCGGACCCTGACAGCATGTGGCAAGAGGAGCTGGAGGCATGCCTCACCCAGTTTCAGTGACCAGCTCCCTTTGGCGCTGGCTGACACTGAGCAATATATTGGCTACCTGAGACTGTCCAGGAGACAGACGAGAGGTGGATCAGGGGACACCATGAAGGGGTCTTCAGGCAGAGGCGAACCAGGAGGGGTCCGTGAAGAGTCAATAGGAAAGGACATGGATGCCCAGAGGGGGCAGTAAAGGAGAGTTGAGAAGGGTCTTAGCAAATCTCACCAGTAAGTACCAAAATTGGGGTGTAATAAACACATATTATAGTTTTGGCTTTCGTAAATATTGAAGTGGATGCTGTGTGCTATGCATTATAATAGAATGTTAACTTTTGCAGAAGTAGCTATAGTTGTGAAATAATAACTAATGCTTTTATTTTTGTAACTAACTGGCAATAATTATAGTAACTCAGATATATTTGTGAAGTAGCTGATGTTGATTTAGAGTACTTGTGGTTAACTTGCAATGACTGAAATAGCTAAGCCGTCTGCATGGTCAGATAACATTTGAGGAACAGGCATAATGAGGACCCCTACTACGACACTTCGACTATCAACAACTGTCACCTGCCGAAACCACAGAACAGGGGGCCATTGTAAGGAGGTGACACACAACCCTCAAAACCACATCCAAGATTACTGCACATGCTCTAAAAAGATGGATGAGAGGAACGACCATGCTAAAAAGTTCCTGGAACATGTAAACAAGTTCAAAGAAATGTTTGAATATGTATAATTCTTTATGAATATGTATTTGACCGATGCAGTAGAAAGGAAAAATTGAAATGCAAAAGAAAATATAAGAGTTGCTCTGGTTAGCTGGTGTGCCTCTGGCTACAGCTACAGCTGGCTATGTACCCAGTGCTGTTACTTTTGCTTTATTGATTTTGTCCCCTATCATCCTTTATTAAATTTTTAAAAGTTCAGTTTCATTTCCCACAGGTGAAACTCCCAAGGGGTCTGAGCCCAGACAATCACAGCCCTTTGAGTTTCCTTGGGACTCAGCTGTGTGGCGTGAAGAGAGAGACAGCTTCAATCTAGTTGTCTGAAAAGCAATTTTAATAACCTGAAAACAACAAATGATAAGGTGTCCATTGTATGGGAGCAAACTGGACCAAGGCAGTAACAAGGGGCCAAAGGCAAAAGGCAAAAGGTGTGGACTTCAGTCAGATACTTATGGGGTACTTATGCACCTCAGTGTGGGTGGGGACTTAAGGTGGGGTCTGAGGGGTCTCCAGTAGGGGAGAACGATTAGGAATATTAAAATTCCTTCCTGAAAAATCAACCTATGGTAATACAAAGCACTAACAACTTTCTAGAACAATTTGCATATAGAGCATGTGTAGTGGTTTGAAAACAAACCAAGTGAGAGGCTCCAAGTCAGAAAATATAATTTAATAAGAAGAAAGAAAAAGAAAAAAGAAGGTAGAATAGAAATAAATCCAATAATACAAAAGACCACTGACAGAGTCCGAATACAACCTGATCCGGGTGATGGAAGCAGTCCAGATGAGGTGGTCTTCCTGAAGCAGTGATCCCGTAGAAAGGTCTGGTAGCTCCGGTCCTCTGGGAATCCAGTGACCAAAGGCTCGCCAAATCCCAGATTATATCCAGGTGAGAATGCCTGGCTCCTCCCCCCTGGGCGAAGCATCTCACAATGGGATGGTGAGTCCTGCAGCAGAGTCTTGATGGCCCATTAGTGAAAGATTGTTCTCGGAGGCACTTATCTATGAGTCATACAGCAAGGCATCTGATGGGCCATTAACAGAAGATAGGGAGGGGTCTGAGATAGCACTGCTTCAATAATTGGATTCAACAAGTTCATGAAGGTGGTGATAGAATACTTTTGCATATTCTATACTACAACCCAGGACAGCATGTGAATAAGCTTCTTGTTTATGACATTTTGAATGGGATTTCCCAAGGCATTTTCCAGGGTTCTCTTCTTCCCTGGGGAAACCACCCTCTACACACAGGGAATAAAACATGGCAGGACACCTAGGATGGGCAAAAAGGAAAGTCAAAAAAAGTCTCGACTATAGGGCTGACGATCCCAAAATACCTCCAAAGGGTCGTTTAGGAGACTGTTGAGGTGGTTTGCACATTCTCCCAGTGGTAGTTACAAGGACATGGGTGCCCAGAGTGAGCAATATGGTGTATGTCCAAAGGGGGACAGTATGGGGAACGTCGACAGCCAAAGGGGACAGTAAGAGGACCGTGAAAAGGTCTTGGCATCTCATGCCCAGAGCAGGCAACATGGTCTTAGTTTGGGAAACGATTGGTTGAAGAGGAGTGTGGAGAAATGGTTAAGGTAAATAGCAGAGGGAGGCTATGTGATAAGGGAAAGAACAGTGAGGACTGGGAAGTTCTCTGCCTTATCTTCAAAATCTGCAATCTAATACGGGGGGCCAGCTGCAAGTCTTTTGTACTCCTGGCTTCCAGGAGTGAGGAAAGCAAGGAGGTATTGGTCCTACAGCCCCACACTTCCCCGGGTCATTATGCAGCCAGGGTGGAGGATTTGGGTTTGTCTGCTTCCTATTCAGGACTTGAGGCAGTTTCTGTCTGAGAACAGGTACAACCGGCAGCATAGGCTGGGACCTGTGGGAGTGGTATGGGACTGAGCCAAGGTTGTAGAACAGCCAGGGCTCAGGTGCAGGAGGTGCCCAAAGCTGCCACCCCCACGGGCAGGGGCTGCATTGGACCCCCAGGCTCATGAGGTTGCAGGGAAAGTCACTGTGAAATTGTTCGGTTTTCTGGGTGGAGGGGAGGCTTGGAGTGCCTGAAGGGAAGGCACAGGTGATGGAGAGAAAGGTTGAATGTTTAGGGCATATTTTGACTGAAGGCTTGGAATGTGTTGTCTTAGAGTGGGTCCAGGGAATCTTAGAGGTGCTGCTGCCCAGGACTGAAGGGAAGCTCTGACAATTTTTAGGATTAATAGGGTATTACAAGAAAATGAAAAGAAATGTTGAATAATGCTTTGGCTCTCCCAGGCCCAGAAAAGGACTTGGATTTTTATATGGACTGGTTGCAATGACTGATTTCTCCTGTGTGAAGAATTATTCAGAAATGTGGAAATGCTCTTTGGAAATACTGCTTTTCTGGTGATCCCATGCCCAGACTTAGGAATGGTGAAGGAATTTGCTGAGCATAGGAAATGCATAGGCTATTTCTACTAAGTTTAAGTTATGCTGAAGGTAACCCAGAATTGTAACAAGACATGTGGTCCTGTGGTACAGGGCTGTGCCGAAGAAATTGTAGTGCTAAAATGTTTGTGAAATGAGGCAGTGGTCCCAGTTTTTTGCTCTAACAGTAACTTAGGCTCTGTTGTCTGCAGAGTTGTGCAGCCACAGCTTTGATGATAACTGAATGCAGGATTGTTAAAGTCTGGCACCATGTTCTGGGTGGATTACCGGCACTTAGTTGTTTCAGTATGAAATGGAACAGGAGGATTTTGAATTGAGAACCCAGCCTCCTGTTTAACTGGTCCCTAGAAAGAAGCCTGAAAGGAGGCTTGTGTCTGTATCCAAATAACAGATCTCCAGACTCCAGGTAGGGAAGATTTACAGGACCCCTCTGCCAAATGGGGAAAAAACCTGCTCCAGGAGAAGGTTACCTTTAGAGTGCCCTCAGCAATGTATAATTGCTACTTCTAGTGGGAGTTTCACTACCTCGAGGAGCCTGAGGATTTCAGTTGCATATTTGACAATCTTCTTTGTGCAGTCAGGAGTCCTCTTTCTCTCCATATGGCTACATGGGCATGAACAATTCCGTAAGCGTATTTGGAATAAGTCCAAATATTAACTTTCTTTCCTTTTGCCAGTTCTAATGCTTGAGTGAGGGCTTTCAACTTGTGCTTTTATGCTAAGCTTCCTGCTGGTAATGGGTTTGACTCGATTATGTCCAAGACTATAGCCACAGCATACCCTGCCTGTTGCACTCCCTGTCTCACAAAACTGCCATCAGTGAACCAGTTCATGGCATCTGGCAGTAGCTCTTCCTTTAGATCTGGGTGGCTGGAATACACAGTTTCAATGGTCTCTAGGTAGCCATGTACTACAGGTTCAGCTCCAGACTTTCCTTGCAGAAAATAGGCAGGGTTAATAATATTGTCATTCAAATTTCAATATCATCAGATTCGGCCAGTGCTGCTTGGTATATTAGGAACCTTGAAGGAGACAGAGAGTGGTTCCCTTTCTGTTTTAAAACAGTTTACACTGTGTGAGATACAATGTTCACAATCACTGCTGCTACTGCCCTAAGACAGGTGGGCCAGCCGTTGCTCACAGTATCAAAAATAGGCTGCTGCCCTTTAGTAAGGACCCTGGTGCTGTGCCAGGCCCTAAGGCTATTCCTTGTCTCTCATGTGAGAATAATCAAAATGGTTTACTCACCCCAGGAAGTCCCAGGGCCAGGGCCCTCATGAGCTCGTGCTTTAACTCTTCAAAGGTGTGATTTGTTTCAAAATTTTCACTAGCTCATCAGTCCATGGTATATCCACAACCAGCACCAACTTGTCATTCCAAGAAAAGCATGGAGCTCTCTTACAATTTGTGGCTTAGGTGTTTGGCAGATTGCCTCCTTCCATGCAATTCCCAGGGACTGTTGTCCTCCAGAGACTTCATATCCAAGATAAGTCACCTGGTATAGCACCAGCTGAGCTTTCTGTTGAGACACTCAATAACCATTTAGTCCAAGAAAATACAACAGACTTATTGTCCATATAAGGCACACTTCAATAGATTTGTAGCAATTAGTAGATCATCTACATATTGTAAGAGTGTTCCCTCCCTAGGCAGAGACTGCCATTGTTCCAATTCTTCGGCCAATTGATTCCCAAAAATTGTGGGACAGTTTTTCAATCCCTAAGGTAACACCATCTAGGTAAATTGTTTTTTCCTGCCTGTGCTAGGGTTCTCCCATTCAAAAGCAAATATGTTTTGACTTTCTTCTGCAAGTGGCAGACAGAAGTATCTTTGAGATCTATCACCAAGAACCAAATGATATCAACACAGAGTTTAGTTAGCAAAGTGTAGGGATTTGCAACTACTGGGTGGATCCATTTAGCAATTCCATTGACAACTTGCAAATCTTACACTAATCTATAAGTTCCGTTAGATTTCTTCACTGGTAGTATAGAAGTATTAAATTTGGGTTCACATTCTTTCAACAATCCTAGTGTCAAAAATTTGCTAATAATTCATTTGATCCCTTTTCTGACCTCTATCCTCAAGGGATATTTTCTCCTGACCACTGGCCTGGCTCTTGTCTGTAATTCAATTTCGATCTCCCAGAAGCATTGATATTCCATACTCCTGGGCATACCTAATACATTATTTGCTCCAAAGAGTTACTATTGTTCATGTTTGTACTATTGTACTGTTGGTCTTTTATCAATTGCCAATCCTGATGCTAAAATCAATTTGTCTTTGGGTACTTTAAATTTCATTTTTCCCTCTCTAAACTCATTTGCTGCCTAATAGGATTTTGGTGAATTTGGTAGATGGAGGAATCAATGTATTCCCATCCTTTTCCCCAGTTTTGTATTCTAACAGTTTTAAGAAAAAGGCATTTCCTTGTTGGCCTGTGGATCCCATTACCTGGATATGTTTTTCACTTTTAGGCATTAAAGCTTGATTTAAATCTGAAAATGTGACCTCTGTATCTATTAAAAATTCAGTTTCTTTATCATTCTCTAGCTGTATCTTAACCAGTGGGTCTACTAGGGAAAGATCTGCTGGTCCTTGTCACTCACTGTCATCTATTGCTGCAACAACAGCTTCCTGTGTAGTGTTGAGTAAATCTGGGCACTGCCATTTCCAATGCCAATGCTTTCTTACAGTAAGCACACTGATTTCGTCCTAACCTCCCTTGGGGTTGATTTGAGCCGCCTCTTCTATTTCCACCTTTGCCTCTACCTCTGTGTCATCCCTGACCATGCTCTCCTCTTTGATGTTGCTCTAAAGCTGTCACTGGCTCCTGTGAGTTTTTCTTCTCTTATCTCAGTTGTTATATACCCTCCATGTTTCTTCTATGCTTGCTTCTAAATTTCTATTATCTGGCTTTTTTAATCTCTCTTTTCTGTCTGATGTCTGGACTGTCCTAGCATCAAGGAGACTAACTGCTGCTTCCCCCATTTCTGAAGCAGGAGCAAGCATTGTAAACTTTCACATTTCCGCTCTATCTAGGAGCCTATCTACAAAGTCGGTAGGAAACTCATGCTGTCTCTGTTTAAAACTAGACATTAATACCCAATTTACTGCTTTGAGAATGGCATTCTCTAATCCAAATTTGACTAACTCCCAGTATCTGGTTAGGGAGGCATATTCACATGGATCATTTGGATCCCACAGAGGATTTGTGGTAGGGAGTAGCATGTCCACATTACCCTGTAAGGTTCCACTGGCAATTTGTGCCTGCACATGTGCTTTAGCTGTTTTAATCACTAATTCTTTTTTAGTTTCTGTTAATTCAGTCAGCATTAAATCAATATCACCTCAATCTGGGACCTGGTTCATGACTATTAAATAATTTCTTCACTTTACTGGGGTCTTCCCTGAAATTCACTAGTGGAAAAAATACTTTTATGCATCTAGACTCGTATCTGCCATAGTATCTGCATTTTCAGTGGGGTCTTTAATGGTATCTTCATCTGCAATGATACCTCTACAGTGGATATCCTCCTCTGCAATAGGGTCTGATATGGTGTGTTGGTTTGACACAGCCTGGTTTTTGGTAGCAGCAGGGAGCCTCAGCTAGAAGCTGCTAGAAGCTTCCACCATGTCCAACAGAGCCAATCTCTGATGGGTCTGAAGGTGGACATGCTGCTGGCCCAAAGAGAGGTTGATAACACCTCCATAATGACATATTTGAGAAGAAAATAAAAACAGCACACATGCAATTTTTTTCTAGGGGTGACGTGGCGCCATCACCAGGGGCCATTCCTGGAGTGGCCTGCAGCAATGTGTCATTGCTGTAGCAATCTCGGTGATGGTCAATGGAGAGAACCTTGCCTGCCTGGCTGCCCTCAGCCAGCCGTGCCATGGGCAGAAGGGCAGGAGCAGGGGTGGCGGCTTCCCCTTCTCAACATCCCGCCTGAGGAGAGGTGTTGAATGGTGCTGGCACCATGGCAGTCACCACTGCCTGTGCGATGGCAGCGGAGCCACCTGGCTGACTGTGGAAACGCGGCGAGTGATTCCCCAGTGTGGAACCTAGACAAGATCAATTTCTCAGTGCTGTGGCATGCTACAGGAATCTTTGAATTAGTCGGACTTGTTGGCAATGGTACCTACAAGCAGCAGTTTTTTCTTCTAGTCAGAGAAGAGGAGGAAGTGAGGACTTGTGAGGGAAAACAACATGGCAACACCAAGGTCTGTGGTAAAGAAAGAGGGGAGGAAGTGCTTCAAGCGCCAGAGCCAAGATTTATCTGCAAGCTGTAGTAAGGACTGTGGTGAATTAAACTGTCCCCTTGTAATGCATGAAGTCTACAGGAGAACAAAGAGATCCACTTGCATCCCATGGGAAAAGTGTTCATGCTGGAGCTGGTGGATAACAGAAAAAGGTGTAATCTAGTGGGAGACCTGAATAGAGAGGACCCCTGCTTCCAGACATAGAGAGAGAGGGCCATTGCTTCCAAACTAGAGCAGCCTATCCCTAAAAGACTGCACTCCATGGATGAGTGACCCATGCTACAACAGTTTTGGGATGACTGCCCATGCGAGGGACTCCATGGCATACCAGAAAAAAGACTCCTCTCTCTCAGTGAACATAAGATCTCAAGTGATGAAGTAGCCAAAACCCCCACGCACTGTCTCCCTGTGCTGTTGGTGGGAAGGAGGGAAGGGCTGAGGAAGAAGAAAGGTGTTTTAAAGGCTTATTTTACTTCTCATTATCCTCTTCTGACTCTGCTAATAATAAATTTACTTTATACCTTTAAATTTGAATTTGTTTTGCCCTTAGAATTTTTTTTCCACCAATCCTTATCTCAACTCATGAGCCTGTCATTCATCTTTTTTCGCTCTCCATTGCCCAACTGTAGCAGGAGAAGGTAAGCTAACGACTCTCATAGGTGCCTGGCATTTGGTCAGTGTCAAACCATGACATATGGCAACTTAACCTTCAATGCTACCTGCATCTGCAATGTTATGTACACTAGGTTGCTGGACGTAACAAGTGCTACATATAGCATTCCATATGCAGATAGCATTGCAGATCCCGTCATGTGCTGATAGCATTGCACAATTCCGTGGAGACAGCAACATTATTACAGATGTAAACATATAGCACATCAAGGCTCACCACAGCTCAGAGCAAATATACACAATGCCACACCATGTATGGTGTTTGACCCCCCCTCCACACCCACATGTTCCCCTCCTCTTTAGTACAGGAGAGACATCAGCCAGTAGGGGACACTGCTGCAGGGGAAGGATGCACAAGCACTCACCTTCCAGGGAGATACTGAGGGCACAAAACACCTCAGCCTGGGCAGAAGGCTTCAGGGCTTTACACAGCCCACCAGGACTGTGTGGGGCTTCAGCCAGGCTCTTTTTTCTGGTAGCTGGCTGTAGGAGACACCATGGATCATAATGGAGAGGAGAAACCCAGCAATGCCCCTCCAGGCTGCTGCTGGCTTAGCAGCAGCTCCAGCTGAAATGATCACTAGAAGATGACCACTGCCCATACTGCATTTTTGAACATGCCCAAAAGAAATTCATTCATTGCCTCTGACACCCACGGAACTTCAACATGGACCGGACTACAGCCTTCCCTTACTCTCTTGCAGAAGAGGATAAGGAGCCACCAACAACTTTAGTGGAGCCAGTGTTTGTATATCCAGACCCCGCTGGAGAACACACTCTGCACTTGCTTTTTGCAGTCACACCACTGCTTCAGCAGTGGGCAAACAGATGTGAGCCAGGCAATATATAAAACAGAAAAAAAGAGTCAAGCCAGTCTTACTTGTTAGCATGCTTCTGCTATCCTTCTGTTACTAAATCCCCCAACATCATCAGGATAAATAGAACCCTCTAACACTGTCTTTTCAGTGTTAACAAGTAATGCATTATTTTATCCTTGGTCCATATGTGTGTGCATGGCCAACAAAATTTCAGCATCTGACAAATACAGCAATACAAAACTTTTTGACTTACTTATACATTGTTAGCAAACAAAGAAATGAATGTTCATTGGTTCCAAACTATGTAACTCTTTCATAATTAGTATTCGATCTTCTATTGGCTGTTTATTTTTTGCTTCTTATGCTAATTAGTCCATATTTTTAGTCTTTTTAGTATCTTTTTCCTCCAGTAGGGACTTTCCAAGACATATACTGAGTCTTTGTTAGTCTCCTCTTTATCTTCTGGTTTCAGCAAAAGGTAAATAAATTCTGCATTCCAGCTCCAACAATATATCTCTCTCTCCCAGGCTTTTTTTATTGAACCATATCAGAGTTAGTTTAGCAAAATATAAAATTTCTGTAATTTTCCCAAGCTGTGTTCCCACAAAAGGAGCATATGACAACTTTACTAAATGCTAGCTAAAAGTGATTTAAGACTAACACACTACTTGTAACTTACATACAGATTATGATTAATTTTAAAAAATAATTAGAAGTCAATTAAAACCATTAATTTAAAATTTTAAAAAGTTATGTAATTTCCAACAATGGGGTCTAGGAAATGGAGCAGCCAAAGCACACAAGCATATCTGACTGTAAAAATTAAAAGTAAAAAGAAGCAAAAAAAGCCTGGAGAGTCAGAGGTTCTAGTTAAAATTACACTTCCTGTCTCAATCCCCAGAGACCCTGTTCATGTTTTCTTTGTTTGGACAACGAAGAATCAAAAAAA
>VZDJ01000247.1:1707421-1783737 GCA_008694505.1 Cyanoderma ruficeps | reverse complement strand
AAAAAAGAAAAAAAAAAGAAAAAAGAGGGCAGGAATATTATTAAGAAAAATTTATATTCCAAGATTAAGTAACCCATGTCTTTTAGACAGACACAAATGCCATTGCAATTACTGTTGTAAATGTAGGTATAATTTCAGACTCCATTTCTTCTGCAGATACCAGTATAAATTAAGATTCCATGGCAGAGGGAAATGCATCTGCAGATGAGTACCCCAATGCAGTTACCATCACAGATACTATTTGTAACTTGCATCTAAGCTCTGTCTTCCAGCACTCAGGCATGTTGTGTGACTATCTGCACAGGTTGAAGACATTCCCTCTACCTGACTCCCAAGGCAGAATGGTGGACACTCTTTGAGAGCAAAGGCTGCAATTCCACTGCAGAGGTCTGCACCATCTACCCTGTCTACTGCCAGTACCTCCATCCAGCCCCATTTACTCCCCATATAACAACCAGCAAGGCAGCATAATCTACTCCCCATATAACAGTAAGCACAACTAAGAAGAGGGTACCAGTAGGAGGAGACTCTCTTCTGAGAGAGATGGAGGCACTATTTACTGGCCTACTGCACTCTCTGTATTATGGTGCTTACCATGGATTTGTATCAGAGATGTCACTGAAAGACTACTATGCCTTGCACAGTCCACCATTAACTGCTGCTTTTGTTTCATGTGGGTGCCAGTGATAGAGTTAAGAGCAGTCTGAGCAGCATCAACAAGGATTACAGAGCCCTGGGAGCAGCAACAGTTGCTGACTCTGGAGCACAGGTAGTTTTTTCATCAATCTTCCCAGTCAAAGGGAAGGGATTTGAAAGAGCCGTTGAATCTGGGGAATCAACAAATGGTTACAGGACTGGTGCCACAGCCAGGGGTTTGGCTACTTAGACCACCAGACTTGCTTTGAACAACCTGGTCTACTGGGGGCAGATGGAATCCATCTGTCAGAAAAAGCAAAGAGCATCTTCATTCACAGGCTTGCTATGCTGGAGAAGAGGTCTTTAAACTACAGTTGCTGAGGGAGGGAAGCCTCAATCTATCCCACTCCCATCACAGACAGCAGTAGATGTCCTGAGCCTCAAGGCATAATGGTCCAGATGGGTCTGCTTCCAGATGCAAGTGCTTCTCCAGCATCATGGGCATAGAGTCATTTTATTACTACCTCAGACCCTTCTCAGAAGCTGTGGCAAATGCTCCTGCCCATTTCCTCTCCTGAAGCCAATGGAATTATTTTCTGCAAGCGCTCCTGCAAGTCATAGGGGGAAAACTGGCTTGAGCAGCAGAACAGGCAAGATACAATGCAGACTGCAGTGGGCCACAACCATCTGCTGCTGGGGAAATGCCTGCTGATCCTTGTTGGCATTTTGCAAGGAGAGATGGTGATGTGGCAGTGCAGCCAAAGCAAGGGCTGTGTGAAAGGACAGGAGATGGGTTTGACTGCCAGGAAACCACAGCTCCCTTCCTACAACTGCGGGTGCTGATAGAGGGCTGGGCAGCTTCCCACTAGCACTGTTCCAGAGTACTGCCTGGTCCGTGGGCAGGAGGAGGCAGAGCAGCAGGAGAGGCAACACTGGAAGATCTGCAGGTGAGTCAGTTCACAGGGGCCTGGTTGATCATGGAAGACAGTGCACAGAAAACTCCTTTCACATGATTCATGCTCCTACCCTCCAAATCTAGGAGAGGGCTCAGCTGGTGTTGGGTAAGAGCATATTCAGGGAGATTTTTCCAGAACACAATTTGTCTGGGTTGAGCTGGATGTGGGTATGCTGGGACACAAACACTACAGAGGCATGGCTTTTACGGTGGTGAGGGCAGTAGTTCTGCCCCAGTGGAGAAGGCACTGCTGGGAAGAGGCCCATGAGTCAGGTTCTCCCCACTATGAAAGAGAACAAGGAGAGCAAAAGTGCCAAAATGGAATCTACTGGCCTCCAAGGACAAGATGGTAGTAGGTGTGGGATTCATCCCTGCCTTCCACCATCCCAGGGAAGAGCTGCAGAGCTCAGAGGGTGCCAGAGGGTCTAGCAGGGGATGCCAGTTTTGTTGCAAATGGTGCTTGCATGGGAAGAAAGGCAATGTGTAGGTTCACGCCTGATTGTACCCACACCCCTCGGTTCTCCCCCTCCAGGCCATGCAGGTCCCTGCCCTGACCCTGGTCACTCTCCTGGCTCTGCTGCCCCCAGCCCAGCCCTGCCTCTCAGAGATGAACAAGGTCAAGGACCTCCTGGAGGTGAACTGCACGGGGCAGGCTCTCAGGGCAGTGCCCCCAGACCTGCCTCTGGACACAGGCATCCTGCTGCTCAGCGACAATTGCCTGGAATCCCTCTCCACCATTGCCTTTCTGCCCCTTTCCCAGCTTGAGGACATCGACCTAGCCAACAATGGCCTGGTGGCTCTGCATACAGGGGCTCTGCTGCTGTCCCTGAAGGAGCTGACCCTCTCCCACAATGCACTGGTGGCTCTACCAATCCTGGAGGGCCTGCCTGCGCTCACCCACCTGGCTGTGGCCCACAACAACCTGGAGACACTGGCCCCGGGGGCTTTCCGCACAGTGTCACAGCTGCAGAACCTGGACTTGCGAGGGAACAAGATGCAGCAGCTGCCCCGAGAGGCCTTTGCAGGGCTGAGGGCACTCAGGGAGTTGGACCTCTCAGACAACCTCCTAAAGGAGCTACCCAAGGAGTTGCTGCAGGACCTGCAAAAGTTGGAGACCCTCTGGCTCTCAGGGAATCAGCTGCAGACCCTGCCTGCTGACTTTTTCCCAAAGGGGCGCCTCTTCATGTATGTTTTCCTCACTGAGAACCCCTGGCATTGCAACTGTGACCTGTACTACCTCCAGACCTGGATCCAGAAGAATGCTGACATTGTTTATCAGCCAGAGCGGGGCCTGGAGGAGACAAAGGTGGAGGTCGCACCTGAGAAGGTACTATGCCACAGCCCTGTTGAGCATAGGCAGAAGCCCATCATACACTTCAGGCTTAACTGCAGCATCCTGGAGGATGCAGATGAGGAAGGAGGGGATGAATATAATTATGGGGAAGAAACAACAGAGATAGCTACCATGACCACCTTCCCCCTACATCCATTCATCCCCAAAGAGCACACTACCATACCCTGTGCTGTCACCTCATCTTGCTTTTCTACCCTTACTACCACAAGACGTCCCCTCAACAAACCTTCCTTCAGCACCCCTTGTACCTCCACCCTTTCCCCAAGCACTTTGCTTGAGGTGCTGACAGGCATCAGAGCTCCCAGCATCACCACTCCTATACTAGCCAGCCCCACCATGACACCCACACAGACCCCCAGCACTGCCACCATTCTCACTGCTGCTACCATCATCAGCCTGCACAGACCTGCCACCCTCGACAATGCCACCTTACTGCCAACAAATATGAGCAAAAGCCCTTCTAGCACCAGTGGCAACCCCCAAACCACCCTTACTGCCAGCACTATGTATGGCAATCTCATGGGGTCCACTGGCATATTTCCCACCACTTCCACAGCAGTGCCTTCTACTGCCATGCTAGAGGCCTCTTCCATTGTCACATCTCCATCTCCTCCTCCAATGTCACCCAACACCATGCGTTCCACTCATGTCCCAACACTACCACCTTCCCTGGACACCACACACTTCACCCAGCCTGCATGTTCCCCCCTACTTGCTCCTCCTCCCCTCTGCCCATGCTCCATCCCAGGACGGGCTGTACCCGTGCTGGGTTTGCAGGCTGGTGGGGATGCTCTGCAGTGGGGGCAGTGGATACTAAGGCACTGCTGCCTGTTGCACTGGGTGCTCTACCTGGCTTCCTTGGCTCTGCTGGTCCTGACCATGCTGGCTTTAACAGTTTGGCTGGCATGGATGTGTCTGGTGGGACAACCCTCCTGGCACCAGTCCCTGAAGATCCAAGAGGTGTGGTATCCACTGCTGGAATGGAGGGAGTCAACAGGAAACCCTATGATGCATCTCAGCAGTTTTAAAATCCCCCTCCAGAGACCCACATTCTGTACAATCAAGGAAGTGGAGTTGTGCCCTGAGGTTACCTACTGCACAATTAAAGACCTGGGGATACAGCACAATCCTCCTGCAAGTCACTCCTTCTGCACCACAAAGGAGTTGTGGGTTCACCACAGCCCTCTGCAGACATCAGTCAAGCCTTTCTCCAGGAAGCTGATGGTCACAGACCTTGGCTTCCTGAGGACCCCATCTGCTTACAGCCTAGACAGGGGTGTCGAGGCCATCGGTGATATCAGAGTGAAATATGAAGGTAATACCATGTAAATGTTTCTGTACACTCAGAGAAAGAGATGGAGAGTTGTGGGTCTGCTTTATATGCTTGGTTTTGAAAGGGAAAGATCTACTTGCCTAGGGTGAAGCCATCCAGCTCCTTCCTCTAGTATTCTCAAATAGCCTGAAGGTTTCCAGAGCTAAAATAATTCCTTGGGTATTTAGCAGAGGAAAATAACGTCCTAAACTGGTCAGTGATAGTCTGGGTCTGCCACTGCCTGGTTTTGGGGTGAGTGAGGGCAAACAGAACTTACACTGTGCTCTGTCGCAACTGCTTTTGTTCAAATTATGCACACAAAAATGCAATACACTTTCCACTCAGTGCCAGGTTCTTAATCACATAATAAATATTCTGTGCCTGAATTTATAAGAGGTGATGGTTTAATTTCATCTGACCTGCAACAAGTCCTGACAGCACACAGTGAATGAGAAATTTGTCTTCAGCATTTGGAATAGTGAAGACAGGGAAGAAAAGTCCATGGAATCCCAGAATCCTAGAATATCCTGAGTTGGGAGGGACCCCTGAGGATCAAGTCCAACTCCTGGCCCTGCACAGACACCACAATCCCACCCTGTGCCTGAGAGCATTGTCTAAACACTGCTGGAGCTCTGGCAGCCTTGGAGCTGTGACCATTCCCTGGGGAGACTGTTCAATGCCTGACCACCTTCTAGGGGAAGAACTTTTTCCTAATATTGATCCATTGGGATGCCCCCATGACAGCTCCAGCTGTTCCTGAGGTCCTGTCCTAGGTCCCAGAGAACAGAGAACAGAGAACAGAGCTGGCACTCCCCTCGGGAGGTCTCTGTGATGAGGTCTCCCTTCAATGCCCTTCAGTCTGAATATGTCAAGTGCCCTCCACTGCTACTCATACCCCTCCCCATTTCTGTGGCCTCCTTTAGATACTCTTCAACAGCTTTAGATCCTTCTCATATTCTGGCATTCAAAACTGCACACTTATATTCCTATTCCTGACTTTGGCCTCAAATGTGTGATTCTTCCTTGTGTACTGAATCACATGGGAAAAGCATCCCACTGGCAGGTAATAAGGAAAGTGCAAGTGTTGCTGCCTCTGCATGACCCATGACAGGATGGCTGGATAGGGAGGAGTAGGGTGGGAGGCGTTGAAGGGTAATGGATGTGGCATGTAAGGGATTACACTAGGACAAAGCACACTGGAGCTGGCCAAATTTTGTGACCACCTGTCTAGATGTCACTCAAACATTTTAGCAGGTGTGAGGAGGCAACAGTCACCATTGGTGGGGGTAGAATGGCTTGCCCCAGAACTGGTGCATGAATGTAGCAGCTGGATCCTATGAATCACCTTTTCATCCTGAAACGCAGTTCCAGTTCTAATTGTCCCAAACGTATTGTCAAACTGCTGTAAGTCAGTGTGGCCTTCTACCAGATTAACTACTGGTTCCACAGGTGGGAATGTGTGCCTGTGCTTGGCCAGCATGAGTATGTCTGCTAGTGAAGGTCTTGTGTGCAAGTATGTCCACGGACATACACATACTGCATTCGTAAGGAGGCATTTGTCTGTCGGTGCTGTCCTCTAACCACACTATCCTCTCTATCCCTGTTTCCTGGGACAACAATGAGGCAAGCAGCTCCAGTGCTGGCACAGTCTGAAGGCTACAGCAGTGGGGCACAGACATCTGGGGAGCAGAGCTGTGGAAAAAGATCTG
Source organism: Cyanoderma ruficeps (assembly GCA_008694505.1). Taxonomy (NCBI): domain Eukaryota; kingdom Metazoa; phylum Chordata; class Aves; order Passeriformes; family Timaliidae; genus Cyanoderma; species Cyanoderma ruficeps. Next base: position 1,777,771 of record VZDJ01000247.1, on the reverse strand, counting down.
TGTGTCTTGGTGAACAGAAAGGTGAACAAGGTCCAGCAGTGCACCTGGCAGTAAAGGGAGCGCAACAAAACCCAGACTGGGTTAACAGAGACAGAGCCAGCAGGCCAAGGGAAGTGATTATCCCCTTCTCCTCAGAAGTCTTTAGACTACAAATTTTTGCCTTCTTCTACACATCTGAAGCCACCCAGTTCTCTCCCCACAGGCACTACAGGTACCCCAGTATTTCTCAGAATCCCATTACTTTTGCCTCTCCTTGCAACTCCTCCCTGGAATTCTCCCACCTCTTCACACAAGTGACCTGATTCCAGGTCACTCCAGGAATCCAAGACCTCTCAAAACCACCTAGGAACCCCAAAGCCCCCAGGACCCCCTGTTCTACCCCACCATCACTCCCACAAATCCTTGGCACCCCCAGGACCCCCTCTTCTACCCCACCATCAACCCCCACAAATCCTTGGCACCCCCAGGACTCTATTCCTTCAGGATCCCCTATGCACCCCAATATCCCTCTCAGTCCTGGGACACTCACATACACCCTTGTGCCCAGTGAACACAGCCACACAGAACCCCAGTGGCCAGCACCACTCACCCAGGACACCCAGGTCACTGGTCTCCTGCTCTCCTCCTGTCCTTGTGAGAAGCACCTGGATGTCTGGGTTCCCCATCAAAAACAACAAGATTCAGACAGTTCAGGAAGCACTTTTATTTAACTGAAACATGGGGGGAAATTAGGAGATTCTCAGCTCCCACTGAAGGGTTCAGGCAAGGCGATTGATTATTCCTGAAGGGACAGGGCTACAGTGTGGGGAATTTTTATGTTCCATAGGTTCACAACAGTCTAGGTCATGTACCCTGAGGGTGAAGGGTTGCTGGAAACCACAGAAGGAACCCACTCTGGGAGAGGGATCTGGACACTTCTGCCCCATAGAGGTACCCATGGATGCTACGTGGATATCCCAGTATGGGGTGCAGAGAGTATACCCTAAGCATTATTGGGAGTTTCAGTTGATCTCAAGGGGTCCTTAAGGCAGCTGGGGGCACGCAAGGCAGGGGGTACAGTGAGAACACAGGCTTGTAGGTCAGTATAGGCATGGGGCAAGGTGCCCCGGGTGATCCAGCGCCGGCTACCTGGCTGGTAGGCATGGATTAAGTGTGTGTCCTGGTAGGTCTCATGACTGTACCCTCCCAGTACAAGCAGTTCCCCTCCCAGCACAGCTGCACCCCCAACTACATGTGCACGGGGGAGTGGGCTAAGGAGGACCCAGATGTTCTGCTTGGGGCTGTAGACTTCAAAGGTCAGCTGGTCCCTGTAGCCAGTCTGCCCAGCCCGCTGGCACAGGCCCCCTGCCACATAGAGCTGCCCACCCGCTTCCTCCATGATGTGGCCAGCTCGCTGGCCATTCATGGGGGCCAGGAGCGTGACAGGTGCACCTGGGACATAGCGGAGCAAGGATGCCTGACACTGGTATGCTTCATCACACCCACCCGACACGTAGAGCTCACCATCCAGGGTACACGCCGCATGCCCACACAGAGCCATTGGCAGGGGTTGGCACCTCCTGGGCAAGGAGAAAGGGAGGGAGGGGTGAAGGACAGGTTAGGCAGGGCTGTCCTGCAGTGACTGACTACCTAAGAGTTCCTTGGTGAGCCGTGTCTTCATTGACCTCTCAGCAGGCAACGCTTGCCAACACCCAATGAGCCCCAGTGGACAATATCAGCTGACACAGAATGGATGCCTCAGGGCATCACTGTTCAATATTTTGTAGTTGCCACACCATTGGTCAACCACAGTGGGCTCCCTCAATGGACAACATTGGCCATCATCCCATGACCATTCTGCCTATTGGCATTCTCATTGGCAGATGGCCAACAAGACCCACAATGAACACACTACTGACCAAAAACTCATTTGCCACCCACTAGGCAACACTGGCCAACACCAGTACCAAAGGGACATGGTTGTTCAACAGCCAGTAGACCTCTCTCAAATACCACTGCAAGGTCCATCCCCTACTGGAGGCTTAGTGACACAGAGCACTGGGCACCATGGCCAAGACAAGGGGCTCTCAGAGAAAAAGGAAACTAAGCATCTGCTGGGGCAGCCTCACCTCCAGGTGTCATTGGCCAGGTCGTAGCACTCCACAGTATCTGTGCAGTAGAGCTCCCCTGAACTGCCCCCCAGGGCATAGATGAAATTACCAAGTGCCACAGCAGCAAAGTAGCTCCGTCCACAAGTCATACTGGCCAAACGCTCCCAGGAATCATTCATAGGCTGGTACCTGGGTTTGAGAGGCAAAGGGGCAAGAGACTACCTGTTACCTACAACACCATGAACTGATGTTGGTACTGCTGAGGGCTACAACCCACTACAACTTGCCAGTCTGAAAACGCCTTGGGATCACATGGTCACCTTGCATGGGAATATCCCCTCCTTCTGGACAATATCAAACCCATAATGTCCTGGGGCATCTTCAGATAGAAGCCTCTCACTCCTACTCCCAAAAAGCCTGTAACACCCCAGAGTAGGAGGGCACCTCTTAGTCCTACAACCAACCCTTCCCAGAATGTCTTGGGGCCACTTGACCAGCTGCAATGCCACAATGTTTTGGATCCACGGGGCAGCTCTAGCTCTATCAATCCCTCCCACAATGTCCTGGTGCAACATGGCAACTCTAACTCTTCTGTAGCTCTCACCTGTAGACACTGGCTAGGGTGTCATGGATCCCATAGTAGTGTTTTCCACCCAGGATGTAGAGATTGTTGGCCACCACAGTTACAGCATGACGGAAGCGTGGGCCATCAGGAAAGTGTCCCAGTGCCCGCCACTCAACCTGCTTCACCAGCCCCACAGCACTGAGGTAGCGGTCTGCAAACCAGAGGTGTCTGCTGGGCTTCCGGGCAGTCAGGTTGCCCTTTACTTTGTCTCCACCACAAACCACCAATACCTCTTCCAAGGAACGTATCCGGCAGGGCAGCTGGGCCATGGGGGTGAAACTTGCTACCATGAGCTCGCGGAGGATCTTCGGGTCAGCTGCCCCTGCAGTCACAGATGGGACCTTCTTCAGCTCCAGGCTGGACATGAGGGCAAAGCGAACAGATGACAGGATCTCTTTGGCTAGATCCTCCTGGCCATCTCCATTGGCCACAAGCCACCGAGATGCTGCTTCCAAGGCTTCCAATTCGTGGAGGACATTGAGACCATCAGAGCGGAGGAGGCGGATGAGAAGGTGTGCAGGAAGATCCAGGAAGGCCGGTGTAACCACCACACAGGGGAAGGTGGCCAGGATGTAGTTCTCTGCTACATGGACCACCTCATCCAACCCATAGGCCACAGCAAAGGCCAGCACATCAGGGACAGTTTCTGGGGTCAGGCCATGGGTGAAAAGATCCAGGCAGAGAGTGAGGAGTCCCCAGGCCTGGTAGCGCAGGGAGGTCTCAGCCGCCTCCAAGACCATGGGCCATGGCCCTGCTACAGCTCCTGTGTAGGCAAAGGAGAGGAGGAGACGCAGTTCGGCTGGGGACAGCCCTGTGACCAGTGGGTCGGCAGGGTCGTGGGTGGCCTCTCGCATGGGGCAGGTGAAAAGTGCCCGGAAGAAGTCACAGGAGCAGCTCAGGGCCAGTCGCTGAACTAGGAGGAAGGAGGAATAATGATGGGAGGCAGCAGGGGCCCTCTGCACTGTGCAACCCCCAGAACACAGGTGTCCTGGCCCTGTGCCCATCAAAGCCCCAGTTCTGCCAAAGGGAGCTGCCCTGAGGGTACCTCTAGAGCCTGACCCCCTCCTGGAGCTGCAATCTCATCATGCCCACCAGAGGACTTGGCTGCCCCAGAGCACCCTGTCCCACTCCTCAGCCCCTCATAGGGAAACCCCCCCTCCTGCCCACCTGGGATGATTTCATTCCCTGCCTGGAGCTGGAGGTCACAGCCCACACCATTGGTGTGGAGCTGCTCCATGGCTCTTAGTGTCTCCCACTGCTCCTCCAGGGGCTTAGAACCCTCTTCTTGGTGGTCAATCTCCAGGGCGCAGGCAGTCACCAGCCGGGGGGCACCCAGGGCCCGGGCAGCCTCCTCCACCTCTTTCACCCGGCCATGGGGCACAATTCCCCCATAGGCAAAGGTCAGCACAGCCCGCCAGCCCCACAGTGTGGCCCCAGGTGGCAGAGGAACATGGGGTGGAGGATCTTGGCAGAGTTGTCTGCTCCTGCCCTCGAGGAAGCGATAGAAGAAGGAGCTGATGGAGGCCAGGACTACAGCATGAGCCATGTCACGCTCTGGGCCCACGGCCACATCCACCAGCTGTCCTGTGGTGCGGAGTTGGTCAGCCACAGCCAGGAAGTGTCCAGCGTGAGCCCCATCCCGCAGGCTCCACTGGTCTGGGGTCGGCCTCTCTGCAACCCACATCTTGCCTGTGGAAACACATGGAGAAGGGTGTCAGGGTGCTGTCTCCACAGCTGGAGCCTCTGGCCCATGGCAGGAGTACTGACTAGGGACATGGGGTCTTGCTACTAGCACTGCCACATAGCAAAGCCACTGGATCCACCACCAAAGCCTCTACCCCACAGCTAGGGACACCAGAACACTGCTCCATTACTGAATTTGATGCTTCTTGGCAAAACTAGAGCTCCATAGGTGAGAACAACAGCCCATTTCACTGCCCCATAGCTGAGCCTGATCTCCTCACCTGCCTCATCTCTGAATCCTTAGCATGAAGCTACTGACCCACAGCCAATGCTGCTGCCCCACAGGCCTATAGCTGAGGCCACTGTCACCACTCACATCTTCAGTCCCATAGAACACACACAACCACACCCCTCCTCAGCCATTGCCCCATAGCTGAAATTACTGATGGTCCAACAGCAACCAAGCCGCTGGCCCCCAAGGAAGCCTGTCACACCTGCTCAGTGTGTGAGAGTGCCTGCTGTGCACCACTTGTCATGTGTCACGCTGCCTGTCACACATTGTGATGCATTATCCTGCTAGCTGTCTGTAATGTTGCATGTCATGCTCCCCTGCACCGCGTACTGTTGAGGTGTGCTGACCCTCGTGACACTGTTGCCACCCCTTGCCCCCACCGTGTTGGTGCTGTTAGCGCAGTGTCGCTTGTTCTTGCACAGGCCATGCACTTTGCAGCCCAGTGAAGAGCTTGCTGTATGCTGTGCCCCTGTATTACTCTGTGGGCTGTTATGCTGTGCCGTGCACTTGTCCCCCTTACCGCCTGCTGCTGCTCTGCAGAACTCCTGTGACCCCCTAGGAATGTGCCTGGGTAATTATAGACCAGACAGAACACGTGGCCCAAACCAGGAGCTGGGAGAGGCTCAGGCAGAGGGAGGTCCAAGGCTCCAGAGTCCCTGGGCTGAGACAGTGGGTCACTGAATTCTCTGAGGACAGGCAGCAGGGCCAGTTGAAGCTGACGGGAGCTTCTGTAAACCCCATGTCACCTTGGGCAGATTCTGCTGGGGATCTCTGGCCCCTCAGGCCCCTCTTTAAACCTTGTTCTTCTCCAGAGCCCAGGGTGAAGCAGAGCCCCCTTCCAATCCCTTGGGTAGGTGACAGACAATGGCCTGCTCCCCCACCCTCATTAGAGGGTGATAGGTCTACCACCACCTGCTATGCTCCTGAGCTGCAGCCCAGCCCCACTGACTCCCAAAGAGCTGGTGGTCTCAGCTCCAGGAACACAAGGGACACCAGACCCTTGGCCCAGCCTCAAGTGCCCCTAGGACCACCCTGCAAACACCCAGGACCCCATTAGCCCACACAGAGCACACATCAGAGTAACACAGCCTGCCATGGCTGTGACTGTGTCCCAGTATCACTATCCCTCCCTCTGCTGTCCTCTGGTGCACCAATCTCTTCATATTGTCCCCTCCCCTCACACCCCACATTCCCCTCTCCCACACACCTGTGTCCCCCATGCCCACATTCCCAGTCTCTGTAACCCATGCACCCATCCCCTAAATGTCCCATCTCCGGTACTGCACTGTTCCCACACGTCCAGTTGTGTAGCAATGTATCTGTATAACAGGTCATTCTGATGCACCAGCCAAACTGGTTTTGAGTAATCTTATCAAACCACCTGCAGTTTTGTTGTTAGAGCTCTCAGGAATTCATCAAGGTTACTGAGAAAACAGCAGGATCAAAAATAAGAACAGAGAGCCTGAGAAACTCCAAAAATATAAACCCTACATAGGGGAAGCACAATGTGATGATGGACGCTTGACCAATTGGATGTCCTGATGGATGTGTGCCTGCCTCATGAACAAGCAGTTTAGCCAACCTGGAGATGCGTGGCCACATGGACAGTAGACCTGGAATCTATATCTGGCATGTAACATGAACAATAAACAGCTTCTGTTGGAATCATATTGGTTCTGTTATTTAGCTGCCCATTTTTCCCCTGCACAGTTGAATTCTGTGTCCCAAAGATGTTTTCACATCCTCTACAAGTCCATGTTTCAGCACTTACCTATCCTGCTTTTGAGATTTTTTTTCTATCTAGCTAGAATCTCCCTATCTTGTTATTTCCCATTCTTCACTGCATACCTGAGCTTGCACTTTCTGTAGCCACTAAGTTGTGGAAAAGTGCTAGTAAATCTAATCTTGACCTTTTCTCTGGGCAAAATGATCCAGTTCTCATCTCTCTTTGTGCATCCTGTGCCTCTATGCTCTCCACCACCTTAGTGGGTTTGCAGGACACACTTGTTTGTTCATACAAAATTCCACCAGACATAGCTATAAGCAACCTGCACCAGTTCTCAGCTGGCATTCAAGCCTTCCAGCCTCAGATATTCCTCAATTTCAACCCTGAAGCACTTAGCTCTACAAACTTCCTGAAATGGTTTTTAGAAAAAGACCCCAGGCTCCCAAACATTTCTTGGGCAACCCATGGCTACTTCCCTACTCCACCTTCCCCATCTTCAGCTCAGAGCCAGGCACTTCTTCAGAAGCTTTGGCTCCAGACCCACACTGATGGGCTCAGTGCAGTGTAATCCCACTCCTTGTCAACAAGTCCCGCAGGACCCACTCAACTACAAGGGCCTCACTGAAGCTACAGCGTAGTGCTCACACTTGCACACATAATACTGAGACATGGAGGCAAAGTAACCTGTGCACAGAAATCACAGCCAGACCAGAAGATGCTGCTTCCCCTTCAGCAGCTCCAGCTTTCGGCACCTCAGCCCAAATGCCAGGAAACAGCCACATGACACCACAATGTTGTGACAACTGTTGATTGGATCAAATCTTTATTACACAATGTCCTAAGTACATACAGCGTTTGGAAGCCAGCTCGCAGAGGGGATAGGTGAGATTTACAGCTTGGGAGGTCCTGTCAGCCTCCAGCCCTCCTTGTTACCGATCTTCATGAGAGCTGCAGTGATTCCAAACCCCAGACATGCTGTGGTGCCAGTGAGGTAACTGTGAGCTGAAGAAAACACATCAAACCAGAAAAGACCCATTAAGGCACAAGTCCTTTGCAATAGATCTTGATAGAATGCCATTTTTCTTAAGTCCCTTGACCATCAGCAACACTGGCCAGAGGAACTGGAAAAGTGGCCTTTTAATGAAATTGAGTTCTCATGCTTATGGGTTGCAACTTGAAATACCAATTTCAGTAATCCACTGCCCCATCCCCATAAGTGAGCAATCTTAAATGGCTCATTTGAGTGACAAAAGTAACAATCACTGCTTTAACCTCTCATCAGCTCAGCAACTAGGACAAGTAAAGATTAATTCTTTTTCACCAAAATTACAACTTAAATAAATCCCCCACTTCTTTAGGTTCAAGAATGAAAGTCTGCAGAAAATAGAGCTGTGTCAGTATCTGCAGGAGCTGCTTAAGCCTTACAATGGGCTATAGGAGCAACAGCAGCAGGACACAGCTTGTCCCTCAGACTACCTGAAGAATTCACAAGGCAGATATTAGATTGGACTTGCTGTCTAAAATAAATCACGTTTGTTGCCATGTTGAAACACGGATTTCCACAACTATATTTTTCCTATCCTGCAATTTTAAGGTATAACTGGTAGTTCTTATTGGCAGTACAGAGTCAGCACTCCGTTCATTCTGTGTATCACTTCATGTTCCCTTTGGTGTCCTCCCCTTCTTGCAGCCATATTTATTTTAGCAGGGCCATACAATGTCAATGAAACTGGCATGAACAGAGGCTGAGATGAACCATTACCAAAGAAGCCTAACATCAACATTCTTTAATATTTTTCCTCAACAGAAAAGTTTCTAAAACCAGCAAGGGCACGTTTCCACACAGGCATTGTCCAGAGTTACCTCTCACTCCCAAGACAGCTCCTGCTGCACAGCCACCTATGAAATAGTTCAAAGGATCTTCTGGTTCTTCCCGGACTTGGGCACTGAGACAGGTACTTAAGCCAAACACAGCTCCCAGTGTAGCTGTAAACAAGAAGTAAAAAAACCAAAATCCTCAAGGACCAGGGAATTCACACTGACCATGATTTCACTATCAGCAGTGACTAAATGGCAAAGTAAGATCTGTTTCCTATTTCCTAGGAACATCGTATCCCAGCTGCTACAGTAAGATTCAGCATTCACCCAGTCCCATCCAGCTTCCCTAGGTTTCTCCTCCTGCACCACGTGGATCCCACTCAGCTGTGAGCTGGAGTCTCAGAGCACTGCATACCCACTGCTGCGAAACAGCACTGAATCCTGCTGGGGTATTGCCTAACAGCCCTTCCCAAGGAGGTGATGGGGTACCCCTGACAGCTGGGGGTACTGGAGGGGAGCAGTGGTGTCTGTGCAGCCACCTCCCCAGCTTTGCCTGGACTCTGCATGGTAACTCAGCCCTCAAGTCCCTGTGAAGCCAACTCACAGCACTGGGCAGAGCAATTCCAAGGGTTCTGCTCTCCCTGCACACTGCTAGTCCGGGCACTTTCCTCCTCTGCCTGCCTGGGGCTTACAATGATTACTGGACAGTAGAAAAATGAACTGAATTTGTAAATTATTTTTGTCTGTAAACTTAACTTTGAAATTGAATTAAGAATTTTGAATTGAACTAAGAAACTGCAAAGTAGAAGCATCCTGTCCACTGAATAATTACACAGCTCGTCCCATTAGACCCTACACTGATACAACCGCAAACGTTGGCAAAGAGCTGTGTCAAGAAAAGCTGGGTTGGTATCTAACATAAACTCTTGATTATGAAATGTGAGCCTGTCAACCAGGCACCATCTCCAGATTTCAATTCATCTTTCTTGGGAACAACAAAAATGTCCAGGATAAAAAATTTCAATCTCTATTTAAAGCCAGCAGCTCCTGTGACAAACCTATGCAGAAAATTAATTATGCTGATGCCAAAATGAACTGAAAAGAGCACTGAAGAAACAAAAGCCCCAGACCCAGGACTGCATTTCAACTTTCCTGCTCTCCCTGCTTTGGACCAAGCATCTGTAGGCAAAATGCACAGCTTGAAGCCATAAGGTGTGGCTCCTGAACGGCAGACACGACAAACCCTTCTCAAGTATGAAACTGGTAAGAGGACCCAATATGCCTGTTTAGGATAAAGGGATTTATTGAAATCACAGTTGATTACACGATCCAGTCCTTTCATAACGACCTCATCTTATTACAGGACATGCTAGATCTTGGTTTAGAGTCAAACTACTCAAAATGCAAACCTGGACCGATTGTGCCCCAGCTCAGATCACCAGCACTTGGGGAGAGGCAGAGGTGGCACAAGCCATTGAATTAGACTGAAAAGTCTGCTAAGAGGAAAATTGCACTTGACAAGGGGCAGAGGGATCTTCTGCTTCTGCCATGCCTCCCCTTCAGCTCCCTGTTCTTCAGCATCCACTTTCTCTTCCAAATACAATTCAAGACAACTACATGGTTCCTCCTTGTCTATAGAACATGATGGGAAAACCCCCACGTTTATTTTCCTTTTGCCACCAAAAACATTGCATTGATCTTTAGCAAATGCAGTTTATTAAATACAATGCCTACATATATTAGGTAAACACCTAAATTTGCTTACAGTATCTTGTTGCCCACAAACTGAGTATTCTAGANAAAAAAAACCAAAACCCCAAACCCAATGTAACTTTTACTCCAGACTGCAAAAAATACGTTACCTGACCTGAAATCAAGGATATGTCTTTCCATTTCAGTGTTCCGGCTCTCGGCTAAACGACCCACGGCCGGTGGAGGAGAGAACCACCGAAACTGTGCAGGGGCAGGGGCAGGGGCAAGGGCAAAAGCGAGCAGGCAGCCAGATCGGGCAGAGGCGAGACTCCCCGGCAGTGTGCGGGAGTCCCACCCCAGTTACACTGCGAGGGTCCCAGCCCTTACCCATCGTGACAGTGTCCGCCGCCGCCGTCTGCAACGCGGCCAGAGCCGAGCCAGGCCGCAGCAGGATGATGCGATACGCCGCCCCGACCAGGCCTGCAACACAGCACTGCGCGTCATTACCCGAGCCCGGGTCCGGGCCCCGCTCGGCCGCCCCCCTGGGTGTTTCCTTCCCCCCGGTGCCCACCTGCGGCTGCGCCCACGCGCGTGGCGAGCCAGGTGCGCTGCGGACACTGCTCGCCTTCGGGTCCATCCCAATAGCCTGCCATGGTGACAAGGGCACGACCGAGCTATCGCGAGAGGACGGCGCGGCCCCGCCCCGCGAGGCAGCGAGACCAGGGATGGTCCCGCAGGCACGCGCGCAGCGAGCGCGGAGGCCCCGCCCCGCCCCCTCCCCTTCCCTCCGGCAGGGAGCCGGGGCCCTGGGCCGAGGACTTCGGGCCGTGACAGGGTGCTCTGCACCAGCCGCTGCCCGAGCAGACCCGTACCGTCACTAGCCTAAGGTATTTCTACCTCGCGTTACCAGTTACTCCACCCGCGGCTCTCGGGCTTTTTGCCTAAACCCGGGGCTCTGACCCTGTCGTTTATCTTTACTGGCTGTTTGCGGGGCGGGGAGATCGGTGTGGTTTGGTTTGGTTGTGGGTGTTTTGAATTTTTGTGAGGGAGGGGTTGTTTTTTGTGTTGTGGGTTGTTGATTTTTTTTGGGGGGGGGAGGGGGTTTCTTACTTAATGGGGCTTGAAATATTGTTAATGAATTTTCAAAAATTCTGTTGTAATTCTCTGTCTATACTGCTGTATGGTCCTGTTTCCTTCCGAAATAATAAAGGTGCTTTGACACAGGTGTTAGGGATGCTGTATACATTGATTTTTCTAGTTGTTCATAGTACACCAATAAAAAGACAACTCTCTACTGTGCCTCCTCGGTGATGTACAGAAAATCACGCAATGAAAAGTCAATGTCTAGAAAGGAGAAGGAAGAGTCTTTCAGCTTTATTCAAATAACAAAGGAGAGTCCACTGGGCGACGCCCCAGCTGGGTTTTCTTTCTTGACGTTTTGGAGGGCACAGCTTCCCTTTTATTCTGAACTCCCGGCCGCACGGTGCCCTTTTCCTTTCTCCACTGGCTGAAGTACTAGGAAGGTACAGCCTTCCCAGACCGCCTAACACATATTCCCTCTTGAACCTGTCATTTTACCCAAAGTTCAAAAATTCAGGCTTGTGCAGAGTCCCTGACTTGTCTGAGGAGTGAGGCTGTCTAGGCTCTGTAACAAACCTGTTGCTTGAAGTTAGTGGAGACATTAAGACCCATTTCAAAGACATTAACACTCATACCTTCATCCATCGAATTGGTGTGTAACGGCATTAGCACGCATCTTCCCTATCAGTGACATCCCTTCAAGCAAAGCTCTTTCAGTTGTATTCCCGGCTATTGAAGCAACTCCCAAGATCCGAGTGAAGTCTACAGCTGTGTGGTTGTGAGCTCAAGCTTTCTCACCACTCTACCTCTTTTCCCTGTGTGTGAAAAGCATGTTAAATACTTGATTTCTGCATTTGCCAGTATGCTGAATCCCCCACAGTATCTCTTCTCTGCAACAGGAGCTCAAAATAGCTGGACTTGGATGCTACTGCTCTGTTATCCAAAGGAATTTTTTGTAGCCCTCTAACTTGCCAGCAGTGAATTTGGGCCTTCATGAGCCCCGGCAGCAGGGAAAGAAGGGGCACAGCCAGGGTTTGGCAGCTGCACCAGGCTGTATCACACTGGAGATGTGCTGGGATGTGCTCACAACACGGCAGGCAAATCACCTCCGTTCCAGAGCTGTCAACACCAGAAGGAGCTGGTGCATAGTGTATTCTCAACAGAGGGCCTTCCACTGTCCCTTGGCTTGGGCACTGCTTCCTCTGCGTGCTGGAGAGCTTGCTGTTCTTACACACAGAATCAACGCCACCATCAGGCACTCACTGGTGCTTTAATAAAGGAAGCATATTTTACAACAGGTTTACCCCTTCTCCAAAGCTCTTCCTGAGCACATCAGTCAAAGGGCTGTGTGACCCCCCTTCCAGACAGCAGGACAGAGAAAACATTCACCTGCAGGGTAGCACACACTGCAAATGCTCTCTCCCCAATATAAACATACAGAAGGCACTGAATCTTGCACAGGGCAAGACTCTACACCATTAAGAAACAAATAGCTTTCTGGGATCCAAGCAGCTGTTAAAAGCTCTTCTGAGGCTGTATCACGTGCCATAGATTTATAACACTTCTTCCACCTTCAAGGGAGGTGGGACAGAGAATTCCCATCTCTTCTGCTTTGCTGCAGGTACAATGCCTGTAGCTGCAAGACTCGGGACCCTAGTGTGTACAGCTTTCCACTTGCTTCGTGGATAGACTGCAGCTAACCTTGCCACAGTGCTGGTAGGGTTTATTCAGTGGATACACATCCTTGGGCTGCAGACCCTCTGCAGTTAATGGCAGTTAATGCCATTCAGAGGGCTGTTACAATAGACAGGAACAGTTACCTTACTATAAAGAGGCAAGCTCCAGGGAAAGCAACACATAATTAATGTAACATTACTTTTAAGACCCTAACTTGGCTGCAAGTATTTTTACTGCTGATAAACAAACTTGCTGATACAGAATATTAGCTCCCTTAAAAAGGGAAGGGGCTTGCCATCATACTGCAAGCTGCAGATAACTGGGATTTCTTCTATCTCCAAAACATTTTCAGGAATGGCAGAACCATCCATCAGCAAATTGCATTCAAAACATTTTCCCATCCTTCCCTCTAGCGACCTTTTTGTAGGGCCTTGTCCAATAGATCTCCTGTCTGCAGCAGCAGTTCTACTCTGAATTCTCCAGAACAAGAATTTATCTTGTCTGCCAAATGGACTACAGACAGCAAGCTACTTTTCAGAGGACAGTGCACAGTCACAGTACACAGAGGCTCAGGCACATGTTCCCAGCAGTAGACACCCTGCAGTGGGGGCTCAATGACACCTCTTGGTCTCTGGAACAGGAAGAGGAAATCAAACATAGCATCAACATTTGGTTTTTCCAGTTTCATTAGAAGCTGATGGTAAGCTACCAGAATTCAATCAGGAGTGGTTCATTTAAAATAACCCCACATTTAATTCACAGATAACCTTGGAAAAGACATTCACTACCCACCCATGCAACAGAATTACCAGTGTTCTCAGTGACAAATTCAGCTTTTCTATCTTTACAAAAGGAAGAGTTTTGGGAAGGAGTCCTTCAAAGGAGGAAGCCAAAAGGGAGCTCTGAATACTATCTTCAAATGAGACTTTTATTTACAGAAATTATCTGTAAGCATTTCTTAATGAGATACTTGTAGTTTCACCTAGCAGAAAAGAATCAAGACTGCCTTTGTCTAATCTAGCAATTCTCTCATGCACTGGTGTTGATCTGTGCTGATTTCACAGGAGGGAAAAAACCAAACCCTTAAAAAAAACTAAAAAGATCTTTATAACATCCTGAAAATTCACTACGCACACAATGGACTAGAGTTCAGTTTAAGCCAGTCAGTGCACAGAAAGACCAAGTAATACCAGGAGAAAAGGCACACAGTGAAAAATCAGTTTAATGAAATCTTGTACGACAAATTATGGCAATTATCATAACTGGAATTCCTAAAACTAGAGAAGATTATGGGGAACATGGTAAAATTTGAAATACGTAACATGTTTCTAGAAAGTAAATAAACCATTTTCTACACTCACTGGGAGAGCAAGAGACCAGCTGAACTGCAGAATAATGGGACATGTTAGGAACAGTCATTTAATGGCAGTAATATCCAAGCAATTGTATCAGTTGATACCTCTGGGAACTGAGAAGAGTCATTACAAAGCTGGAGGGTTTTTATTCCTGCAGGCTTCTAATCTGCTCACATCCCACCCTAGTTCTAGGGCAGGATGGCTGAGGACTCATTTATTTAGATAATTTCCTCCCCTATCTTCTTGAAAGCAATGCATCTTGTGCTGGGAACTGAACTGAACTACTGCTGTAATTACAACATTCTCTTACCTTAATGTTTGTATTTCCTGTGTCATTTTTTCCTTTTACAGATAAGAGTTTTACTTCTGGTTTCAGTGACATCACCATTCTAGCACCATTAGCATCATAGCATCATAGAGCATGCTGAGTTGGAAGGGACCCATCAGAATCATCAGCTCCTGGCCCTGCACAGGGCTCCTCAACAATCCCACCCTACGACTGAGAGCACTGTCCAAACACTTCTTGAACTCAGGCTTGGTGCTGTGACCACTGCCCTGAGAAGTCCTCCGTGCTCAATCTCCCTCTGGGTGAAAAACCTTTTTCTGGTATCCAAGCTAAACCTCCCCTGACTCAGCTTCATGCTGTTTCCTCAAGCTCTGTCATTGGTCACAAGAGTGTAGAGACTGGTACCTGCCCCTCATGAGGAGGCTGAATACTGCATTGAGGTCTCCCTTCAGTATCCCCTTCTACAGGCTGAACAAAACAAGTGCCCTCAGCAGCTCCTCATACAGCTTCCCCTCTAGACCCTTCCCCATCCTTGTGGCCCTTCTTTGGACACTCTCTATTAGCTTAATGTCTTTTTTATACAGTGGTGCCCAGAAGTGCCTCCAGAACTCAAGGTGAGGCTGCCCCAGTGCAGAGCAGAGACACAACCCCCTCCCTCGCCTGACATCCCCTAGGACATAGATGGCCTTCCTGGTTGCCAAAGTACACTGTTGAGCTATCAGCAAGCATGTTCAACTTTACAACACTCTTCAGTATTCTTTTTCCACTTGGAAACCTGAAAGGCTGTGGTGCCTGTGTGGGTCAGCAGCCACGCAGGCTATACAGGAATTATCAACACCACACTAAAGTTAACAAGAGACCTAACTGGAAAGCTGGAGCAGGAGCATGATCAAGGGGACGACTCCTGTAAGGCAGCAGAGCTGGTCACCATTACTCTCCCCTCAAAGAGCCACTGCTCGGTACAGGAAACAACGCAGGGCTCAGGGTGTTTTGTTTGCTTGCTTGCTGACACAGGTTTTAATGTAATTCCCATATACATTTTGATATGGCAGTCTTACATAGATCCTTTGAGACACATGGGCTTTATCTGGTTTTGCCTGTCACTGGTTTAGTAAGGCTTAAAGCAGAGAGCTAAGTCAGGGTTTTGCTTTGGCCTAACTGTATCTTGCTGGGCAGGGCCTGAACACAACCCATTGCCAATTCTGTTGGGATGCACAGCAACATTTCTGCCTTCACTATAAACATTTATGCAAAGCTTCTAGCTAAAAAAAAAAAGATCTGCATCAGTAAATAGTTGCTGAATTTTTTAGAACGCCGTAGGTGACTTTGTACCACCAAACCCCAAAGCATGAATGCTTATTCCATTTTTCTGAATCTTCATGCACCATCAATTGCATTTTAGGTAAAACACTTCAAAGTGAGATTCAGTATGGACCCCACAGAGCCTGGCACGAGGAAATAATGCCTGTTTTCCCAGAAGTAGGCTGTGGTGGCCAAGAGACCTCATTAATTTTCCTTATGAACAAGCAGCTGAGCAGAAATAGCTTTATGATACAAGGGTGTTTGAAAAGTGTAGTCTAAATCTGAGTATCTCAAGAATGTAAAAAGATCTCAGATCCAAAATGCAGATCACTCACTTGAAAGTCCCCACAATTTGTGGTGCAGAAACAATTGTGGTGAGTACTAAGGAATCTGCCAAGTTCCTTTTGAAGCATGGCAAGAGTACAGGGTGCAGCAAAAGGTCTGTTCATTGGTAAAAACCCCCGTAACTCTGAGGTGGGAAAAAGAAAATGCAAGAAGGCATGCGCAGACAATCCAGAGAGGTCAAGATGCAGTGACACAGCTTATCATTAGCCCTTTTCAATTGCCAGAAAAGTAATCACAGATGTTCCTTCAACTGCCATGAGAAAAAGTAAAAGCACTCTCTGCCCCAACAGCATCAGTCTTCAGTGATGGTTAACAACAGAAAACAGTGATAAGTGTATTGCCAGTGATAAGTGTATTTCATTAAAATAGAGGCAATAAGGATTGTTTTGCTATTTGCATATTCAATTTCAAAGCTGATTCTGTGCTATAACCTGGATTTCTGTTTTCAATTCATGCTATATCAAACGCTTCTTCCCCTTTCATTTTCTTTTAGGTGATGCATTTTAGATCCTTAACCTACAAAGGAACAAGCATGCAAGTCAAAAATTATCTATCAGCAAATTATTTATAAAGGAAATAGAATAATTTGGGGAATTTATAGTGAAAGTGACCTGATGACTACCAAATTCCAACCTTGCTGGACAACATACCATATGTTTCAATAAGAAAATAAAACTCAGCTTTCACACAAAAGTCTCAAATGATTAAAAAACACCCAAAGCAAAAAAAAAGGTGAGTTATGCTTACAGTAGGAGTACTTTAGAATTACACACAGAAAACCACATTCTTGCTTTTATTTGTGGTGGAACAGAATACAATAACCTTCAGCCCAAACTACTCAAGGCTGGCAGTATTACCTTTTTCTTCATGCTGCAAGACTTCAGGAAATGGAATGGGGACAGGAAGGGTTAGAAGTTAAAATTTTGTATTTAAGGCCATTAATTCAGCAAGATTTTTAAAAATGTCCTCAACTTTTAAGCATGAAGAGTTGCATTGACTTCAGTAAGATTATTCACATACAGTAAAGTCAGGCAAGTGCTTAAACGGCTTGTTGAATCAAGCCATTAAATAAGAGCTGCTTTATTATACAGATTTATTTTAATGGCTTGCAGAGCTCATTACATGAGCCTATTTTATTCTTCCAAGGGCTAACAGCTGTTCTGTCTTTAACTTTTCTGAAGGTGTAACCTGTATGCCTCCTGCACTTTACTGCAGCCACAGAAACATAAAATTTTCTAAGAAAATTTGTATGCAATATCTATTATATATAGTGGCTTAGGTCTCCTTTAAATAGTAACAGAAAAGAACAGTACAAAACAATAGTTTCACTTTTTCAACACACAAGAGCATTTTACTGAAAAACTAAAATAAAAAAGTCTCACCACAATATAAATCCCCAAAAAATAATAATGAAATGGGAAGAAAAAAGGAGTTAGCAAAATGTCCTGCAGACTTTAAAGTCTCTTATTATCGCATTAAAAAAGCTTTTCTGGTGAACCACAATGTTTTGTTTCTTTCTGTTTACAAAACCACTAGATAGCAAACAATGGCATCCACATCCACAACTATGTTGGGATTAAAATAACCTGCCCCATCTGCAGTCCAAAAAAAAGAACCCAAAAGGGCAGCCAGTGAGCATAGGAGGAGCTGGTGAAGACCGGATTTCCCTGTGAAGGGGAGTAGGGGTTATAAAAGCAGAATTCGAGTTGGAGCCACGCCAAAAAGTTCTATCTTGGAGACCCGCAAGACATGAACTACTGAAGAAACAGCCAAAAAGTCCCAATGAAAAGCTGTGACAAGCTGTAATGTGCCATTTTAATTACAAGGAAGAGGGGAAATGGTTGGGGGTGGTTGCATTTTGTGTTTTTGTTGTTTTGGGGTTGGATTTTTTTCTTTTTTTTTTTTGCTCATCAATATGATGAGCTTTCAACGTCCCAAACCACATTCAGGTAGTTTCCAAGTCTGCTTTTTTTTTGTATGGAATCTACTGATCCAGACCAAAAACCCAAACAAACAGAACAGAGATGCACAGTTCTTAAGTCCTGGAGCTTTCAATACCGCCTGAAATAATCGCTGGCCTGGGGTATCCAGAGATGCCTGCAAGATGGTGTTCACAGCAGCCTTGCAAGCAGATCGGCTCACATCTGCTATGTGCTGCCAATGTTCTGCCCATCACCTTCATCATTAGGACCTGAAACAATAAAAGTAGTTCTTGGTCATAAGAGGTATCTTTTGTTTCTTGCCTTGCAGTAAGAGTGCCATCCCAAGCAGCCTACAGAAGTCTCAGATGAAGGCTCAACGAGAAATGAGAACAATGTAATTCCTCCCTTGCCTTGCATATGCCTTCTCCAGACTAAGATCTCTCTACTGTAGAATTTTATGTTCTTGACTAATCTGGTTCAGGAATCCCAGCAGCATCTCAAAACCTAAAAGCTCAGTTTCCAACCTTTTCAATTTTCTCACTGTTGGGGAAGATAAATCAAGGAAACCTTATGATTGCTTAGCAAAAGATTCTGAAAGTATAAAACCTATAATCGAAATAGAAATGAAAGCTAGCTGTGAGTTGTAGGATACTGAGCCTTAGTTACTATATAACCTGAAAACAATAGTCTAGCCAGCTGAAGGAGAATCCCTTTTGATTGAACAATACTCTTCTGCTGCCTGAGGGATCCAAAGGTCAATGTAGCAAAAGAGAATAATCTAAGGAGTAGCTTTTAGACTTTAAAATGTAACACAGTATGGTAATGTAGTAGTTCTTATAGGCTGTATGTAGATTCTATAGGTTTTGTGTCTCATACTGGTTGGTTAGTGTAAATTAGAATATTCACCACAGTGAGAGATATAATGTACTGCAACAAGAACTTAGCCCCTTTGCTCCCTCCTCTTTGCTCCCCTTCCCTCTTACTCTTACTCCTCTTGCTCTCCTGCTCTTAGCTTGCCCTCTCCTGCTCTCTCGCTCTCTGTCTCTGGCACAATTATAGCTGTGGCTGGCAGCTTAAGCAGAGCTCTTGCACCCACAACCTATGCAATAAACCGCATGTTTCAAGAGCTGCCCTGGACTCCAGAGATCTCTCCCATTGACATCCCTTCTGCTCCAACTAGTTCCTACACCCACTGTTTTTGTTCATATTCATGTCTCTTTTTTTTCCCTTCTGTGAATCAGGATGGAGGACCATCAGACCTTGCTGGATGTTCTCAGGCACAAGAAAGCAAAGCACAGATGATGTCCGCATTGAGTGTACAAAAGGAAGCCTCCCTCAAACTGAAGACTAGTATTTTTCTTAAGTTATGGTCTCCTCATGCACAACAGAAAACATTATACTTCTTCCATGCCCCTTTGTAAACCTGCTTTCCAGACAGCTCTCTACTGAAAGGTCAGTCTGGATATGCTGTCTACTGATCCTGAGTCATCTCAGGTTTTATGTGCAACTCTTGGCCATGATGAAGGCAAAAATGAAACTCAGAACCATCCTTAGAAATTTCTGTAAATGATAAAAAGCACAGAAAACCTCTGCTAAACTGTGGCATGTAACTCAGAGGCAGCACAGGGTCTTTTACCAGTTTGGAGAAGCAAGAAGCAGTTGTATTCAAAAAGGAAATCCATGCAATAGTCCTACTACACAGATGTATACAAAGAGCACAGTCGCCCTTAAGAAATGATGCAGGTAAACGTATGAAAAACAGGAAGCATTACTGTCTTTCTTACTTACCACTTCCAACTGATCCTGAAGGTGCAATGACATCATCATCACTGTCTTCCTCATTTGACTGTGTTACCTCTGGTTCAGGTACTACATTCTTGACTTCTTGCTCTTGTTCCACTCTACTGCGCAAGGCCAAGATCCGATGGTGCAATGCAGCATACAACTGCCCTGTATCTTTAGAGCTTGCCTGCATTTTTTAATATTCAGAAATAAGAAACAGGTGTATGAAATTATAACACAATAAAACTCTGCCGACATAATACACACCAGTCATGCCGATTTTCACAATATACTTCTTAGTTTTCGTGAAGTGTTTTTCAAACGAGTCAGAATAGGCCGTGGTACACACAGCAGGACATTAGATACACAGAACTCTGGTGGTGAGAATATATTCCTCTGCTTAGTTTCAGCTTTCTCTGGCTAACATACTCAGTACTTGCTGATCTCAAATAGCCTTCTTCACACAGAATTCACACAGCTTTCCTGACACCTCCCAAAAGCTCATATTAAAGAGACCTTCAATTAAAATTTTGCAGATTTTTGCTGGCCTGTCAATAATTCAACTTCACACTTTACTTAATCGTAATCAAGCCAATTGTTCCATGAGGCACTGGGTTTCAATTTCAATACGAGATATAATGAGAAAACTCAATGGACAGTCTGGCTAGCAATTATTCCAAAAAATTTTTTGAACCGTCTGTTTCAGAGGGAAGCATTTTTGACAGCCTGTCAAATTCTTTCATAAAAAATGGTTTCCATCTGTCCCATCTGACACCTGAATCTGTCACCTCTGTATCTGCAAAATTCCCCTGCAATGAGCTGTAATGAAAAAATAATTCCAACCAAGATACTTTTTATCAGTACTAAAATCAAGAGTGAATAACCTGATCACAGATTAACTCAAAACTTTCAAATCTGGAGAAAAAACTTATCCAATAATTTCACTTCTTTTTCTTCATCAATGCATATTTGCTATCACTAAGTTCCATTCTGGGACTCCAGATCCCAGCCCTAAAAACCTAATGTCACAGGGAAAGCTGACCATTTGCTGATGGTCTCAATTTCTGACCCCTAGGAACACTAATTCTTTTGCAACACCTTGTGTAGAATCAGTGTAAATCAAGAGAATGTTTTTCAGATCTCTCCATATCTCTAAGCACTTTAGCAGGCATTAGGGAATGATCTTTCTTCCTTACTGACTGTATGATCAGATCCCAAGTGTTTTAGTAATTCTGGTTGGGGTTGCTGTTCCCCATTTAGCAAGCACAGGAATTGGAATCACTTTCACTGCTACTGCTTTAATACTCTGCATCAAAAGAAAAATGAAGTTAAAATGAAGTTAAAAAAACCCCTTAACACTAACATGAGGTTCTTGACAGTTTTAGAGTTTCCTTTTCAGTGGGCACCTATCCACCCTCCCGCACTGCAGACAATGACAGCTTTCCTGTGCTGAAAGTTCCAGCAGATCTAATTTTGGTTAAACTACTGCATAAAATATGAAATAATATTCAGTTTTCTTAAATCAGAAAAGAATCTGTATTAAACACTATAGTTAAAGTCTCAGTATGTGTGGAACAGATCCCATGATTCCATGGGCAATGCTTTGGCTTCCTAGGGCAGCCTTTGATGTTTGTTCATAACCAGCAAGACTTTTTAGACAAGCAAATCTGCCAAGTGCTGCCTTATCTTTGGGGCAGGGGTGAAGTTAAGACAATGTAGGGTGCAAATAAAACTGAGAATGCTACCTCAACTGCAGTTTAAGTAAGTACCAACTTTAGTAGGACAGTTAAGACATAAACAAAAAACTGTACTCACTGATATAAGAAAAACTTTAACTCCTTGGTCCTCTGTATCCATGGCAGTGATCCGGATACTCTTCTCACTGGCTTTATCGATCTGCATCTGAGCCCACAGCTTGGTATTTAAGATTAACCTGAGACTCCCTTGAGTCCTCATCACTAAAGCCAAGTTACAAGATCAGTTAGGTGGAAAAAGACACATCAAGAAGCTCAAAACAGTCAAGATACTTTTTATTGTATAATGGTTTCAGTCTTTCTACAAATAAGCCCTCTTGAGCTTTTGTCACAACTGTAAATGAGAAGAATGTAGGCTTGTGCTGGTTTTGGCTGGGGTAGAGTTAACTTCCTTCCCAGTCACTGGTAGGGAGCTGTGTCTTGGGTTTGTGCTGAACATACAGTTGATAATACAGAGATGTTTTTGTTATTGCTGACCAGTGCTTGCACAGAGCCATGGCCTTTTCTGCTTTTCATACTACTACACTGATGAGGAGAATGGGATTATCTGGGAGGTCGGGAGCAGACACAGGTGGGACAGGTGACCCAAACTGAACAAATGCTCAGGATATAAAGCAGGGGGAAGAAGAGGAAGGGAAGATGTTTGGAGTCATGGTGTTTGTCCTCCCAAGTCACCATTACATGTGATGGGGTCTTGCTGTCCTGGAGATGGATGAACTGCTTGCCCATGGGAAGCAGTAATTAACTTCCTGTTTTGCTTTGCTTGCATGCACCCCTTTTGCTTTCTTTATCTAACTGTTTTTATGTTAACACAGGAGTTTTCTAACTTTTATACACTTCCAATTCTCTCCCTGATCCTGCTGGAGTGGTAGCGAGCAAGCAGCTGCAAGGGGCTTGGCTGCTGGCTGGACTTAAACTGCAACAAGGCTAATAAAGACCATGAGTCATATCAAAAGCTACTTAGTCTGAAGCCTTATATGTTAGTACATTAAAGTTCATCAATTGTATCTGAGCAGATAATCTCAGACTAATGCACATTCCTGCCAGCCTGAACGATTGTGCTCTATTCAAACAGATTGCCCCCACCACAAGCAACCCATCCAGAACAGCCAGATATGAATGATATTACCATAAATTTCTTAGCAAATATTCTAGTTACTAAACATGGCTTGCTTTTATAGGGGAAAAAAGTAACTGGAACATCTGCCACAATAGAAGGGTATGAAGATACTCTCTCTGGAGGCAATATGCACTAACTGAAGCAAAAGAAAAGGTCCAAACTGCTTCTGAGTTGCTGGAGCTAAGACAAACTAAAGTGGATGTTGCTCCGTGTCAAGGAAAAACCTTATGAAAATAGCATGACTGTCATCCAATATCTCATTTCCCCTGGTTCCCCTTACCCAGTCGAGACTGTAATGTTCCATCATCTGTTGAGGCCATATCATTGAGTCTCAGGAGCCCTCGACCTCTTTCCACCCAAGACTGAGAGATTTTATCAAATACAAACAGCTTGCACTGAATCTGTAACAGAAAATATCTCTGTGGCATAGTGGTTGATTGAAGTAATCAAGTATTTCTTAGTCACCTACAGTTGGTTAAAAAAACATTCAGATTTCATACTGGATTTTTTTTTTGTTAATAGCTGTGGAAAGCAAAACATTCATCCTCTCTTTTGCAATACATTTCTCAAAATATACTGTCTGTTTTCATCAGGTTTTATTAAAAGAAGCTATATATTCTTAAAGAATAAGAGGGTTCAAGATCAAAACAATGAGTAATTTTCAGGGAATGTCATAAGAGTATCTTATATCAGTCAATTCTTTTAAAAGCCTTAGGTACACATTGCACCACTGAAAATGGTATTTGTTGCTAGGAAGACCCAGCAAATATAATGAAAGCAGAACAAAATTCTTCCTGTAAGGAAGCAAAGGATGAACAAACATGCTAGCTCATTATCAATTCATTATCAAAGCCTGAACCACACAAAGTCATTAAGTGAGGTATTTTTA
The DNA here is from genome assembly GCA_008694505.1 of Cyanoderma ruficeps. Classification (NCBI taxonomy): domain Eukaryota; kingdom Metazoa; phylum Chordata; class Aves; order Passeriformes; family Timaliidae; genus Cyanoderma; species Cyanoderma ruficeps. The sequence goes on along the minus strand of VZDJ01000247.1, from coordinate 1,754,333 downwards.
CTGCCTCCCAGCAGGATTCATAGGCTATAAAATTCTAAAGGTGTATGTATTATTTCCAACAGTAGGAATACTCCTTCTTGACCTACAAGCTCCCTTTTTCTTCCATGCCAAACATCTCTACCGCCCTCTCTAATCCAACTTCACTGTTACTGCTGAGGTTTTATACCTCAAACCATCACCCCTCAAGTTCTCCACAGATGAGCATGCACTAAGTGGAAAAGATACTTCCATTTTCATTCCCTCCATTTCTCATCTTCACCCCAAAACATCCAGCTCTGTATGTTGCTGCAACATTAACATAGTTCTGTCTGTACAAGTCCCATATGGAATTTTAATGCATTACATTTCACAAGAAAAAAAAAATTAAAGCCAAGAGGTCTGTCAAATTACTCTCTACTAAGAGTTGTGTTTTCCTAAGTGAAACAGGATTCTTATCTCTTCAGTGTCTTGTTCAATTATGTGAAGCATCCAGACATTTCTGAATTACATAAAAACAGAGACATATCAGAAGAACCATTTAAAGACTATTTATGTCTGGTAAGAAGAAGTCCAAGAAAATAAACACTATAAAGTATAATTTTGTAAGGTAATACAAGTGTAACTGATAGGCATTAGATACTGACAGTGGCATCACAATGGAGCATCCTGTCTGTAAGAATAAAAAAACTATCCTTGAAAATAACACATTTCAAATGCTGAGAAACAAAGTACCTCAAGGAAAAAAACAAAGTATAATTGGAGGATGAAGAGAGATGGGAAAAAATTACATATACCACCTCGTTTTACATGAAATCTCTGCTTGTTTTTCTCATGGATATACTTGAGTTAGTAAGGATATTTAAGTTAATGTATAGCTGCAATGTTAAATATATAATGATTAAAATCAGGAGTCTAAGTCACGACTAAATATCCACCTACAACATCACTAATTCAATTAAGTACCTCAAGCCAAATTCCTGAGGGTTTGTGATATAGACTCTGTTTTGCAAGAAACTAGACTGCTGGCATAAATAGTCCACTGCAAGTTTTAGAAAATCTTCAGTAGTACAACAATTAAAGAACTTAAAAAATATTTAGTTCATTTAAATTTTCTTCAAATAATTGCCTCATAGAAAATAGAAGCTTCTATGTTATGGATTTAGGAAGGTATGCTTAAGATACACCTGAATGGCTTATACACAAAAATTTATTCAGACAGGAGAAATTAAAAAACAATGGATAACAAGCTTATGATATAAATATCTGAAGTTTGCATTTTAATATAAAAAAATACATTAGAGATATAGAGGAAGGCTGAGCTGTAGGGAATCAGATGGTGTGCATTCACCGGACATCCATATGAATCCCCACATACTCAAATCTCCTCTACTCGGTTTCTTACCTGTAACACGTTACTTTCAGCTTCCTCCCCAGTAATCACTTCTACCTTCGCTAATAAACACTTCTTTGCTGTTGCTTTAGTATATGCTGCGGCAGACTGCGCCAGTGATTCTGAAATATTATTAGCTGAACAACATTTTAAGAGTCTGAGGATGATTAGCATAAAATTTTATAAGATGTACAAAGGTCTCACACAAGTACACCAGAGTTTTGAGACCTTTTGAAAAGTATAGAAGACAGACCTTAATAGAACATGTAAAAAAGGACTGAAATTTAAGCAAAATTAAAGCTTGTCTTTTAATACTTGTTTTACAAGCATAAGGTGCAGAAGAGAAGTTTTCAAGAATTTTTGTCCCTACACACAATAGATCAAAACCTTTGCATGAACACAGGCTTATCTGTAGATGCTCCAGCAGTACTTGCCAGCCATACAGCTGTGCCTACACATGGACAGTGCAATTAATTTTCTACTTTCATTTGGGCTTGCAAGCAGTTTACTGAAGAAAATCCATAGTTCCCAGAATTTCCATAATATCTTGACAATTTGAAGTCACAGTATCCAGCAAACAGTTCTGAGTTCAAGCAACATGTGGGGCACCCACTCAATGCAATACACATTTGAATCAGAAATTCAGTCAATAGAAGTGAAACAGAATTGTTAGAAAAAAGTTTGCCACATTTCTCCGACATTCTCTACCAAGTCCTACTACCAGTTTTGTTAATTCCCTCTAACTTCACTCAGTTGAAGATACTCCCAGTACCACAAAATGACAATGAAAAAGACAGTGCAGCCTGTACATGTTTAATATTAGAGGATCTACAGCATCCAGCAATTGCCATATCCACACCCTGTATCTTTGGTTACAGGAGACAGTAAAGGCAACATAAAAATCTTGTGTTTTTGAAAAGAAACAGGATATTGAAAATTACAGTAATTTAAAAAAGTATTAACTACCATTCCTAATATAATATTTTGTTTTTCACCTTTTTCTGGTGTGGCCTCCTGAGAAGATGATTCAGACCCAGATTCTGCAGCAGCATTCTCCTTATTACTCTCTGTACTACCTTCACTTGATTTTGGTGGACTCTATTACAGAAAAAAGAGGAGGTAAACAGAAGAGAGAAAACATATACTAATTCTGCTGAACACAACTAGTAACCAAGTACTGAGGGCAGTTCCAGTGTTTATAAACCATATGGTAAAAAAAGAATCTGGACAACATGCCTTCACAGTTAAAGCCATCCTACTACCTCAGTCAAGGAACCAAATGGAGTGTGACCTAAAAACCAGTTCAAATTAATTTCCCTTGAACTGATACCAAATTTCAATCTTTATTTTGAGGCTTTTTGACTTGCTTTGTTCAACACAGCAAATCAACTTCAGCTACAGCTACTCATGGCATAATTGACTGAACTCCCACTTAGTAGTTGGGTCTGAACACTAAGCATTAAGTATTTCCACTTTGTTCCAGCACAGGAATAAAAACAACAGCAGGAAACAGTGAAGTACTAGAAGTTATTCCTTTGGTTGGTATATCATCAACAGCATCTCCAGAATTATACCTCAGTCCTCAGCAGAGGCAGTTGCTTTACTGCTGGGCTTGAAATCCCATCCTTGGGAGAATCACATGACTGAACTGCTCTCAGTTTTGAGGACATAAAATACTCACGAATACTTATACTCCAATAGCCATTTAAAGCAACAAGCTGTGCCATAAAATGCCTGGGCACAAGAACCATATGCACTACAGAGACAGCACTGAATCTCCTTACACTGAGAGAGTTTGGCAGGGAAATCCTGAAGTGTATTGCTGGGCAGACAATAGCTCATTATGAACTTCCCGTGTTGCACTCAAAGTTACCTTCAAAGGAAACCACTGAAAAAAACCCCACACTCAAGTGACAAATATTATTAAAGGCTCTCAAATTCCTGAGTGAGAATCCATAACAAACTGCTGGCAAAATTACAACATATACATAGTGGATACTCACTAGCACTCGCTCACTCATGTTCTGTCCAAAAACAAACTTGTTGCTAGATGCATCTGCACTGTTCGTAGAATTCTCTACACTGAAAAAAACCCAAGAAATAAGCCAGGTTTTACAGGATAGAAAATAATACCTCTTTTATTTTCTACCAATAGAATTCCTCAGAAAGTGAGTAATTATCACTGGCTTTAAAAAAGTAAGCACTGCTTGACACAAACATAGGAAAAAGTAATTCAACTTAACATGAGAGCACCTTCTAGTTTTACAGAATGAAAATTCTCTCAGAATGACAACAAATTATTTTGTCTCTGTAAAAATCTTCCCCTTCAGATAACTAATAACATACAAAGCAATAGTGAATGCTAAGTGAGGGCTTACTGTCTAATCATATAACATACTCTTTTGTTAACACAATTATGTATTCACAGATTTGAACTACTACACATTTTTAGGTCAGTTCTCTCAGAAATGGAAAGAATGGAAACAAAAGCACTTCCAAGATCGTACAGGACACAAAGGCAGTAGGGACAAGTAATGCCTTTAATCAGACTCGCTGCAATACCACAGCCTCTCCAAGAAGTTTCACAATCAAATCTCAACCTTTACTTCTTTCTTTTCTATAAGCATCCCATTAGTATATTCATTAACAGATTTTAAATTCTATTTAGGAGGGACAAGAGTTTTATTCTTTTACAGGCTCAAAAGACTTAACGAGTCATTGTTCCTGTCCCTTCCAATCAGGCACACCTTTCTAAGACACCAGCTTGCTCACAAAGTGAACATACAGAATGGCAGACCATTCTGAATCAAGCCTACATGCATTTCACCAAGTTTGGAAAATGGGGACTCACATCTGCATGATTCAAGTGAAACCAAAAAAACCTTAAAACTGTAGAGTTGCTACTTCTGATTAAGGAGATTCCTAGAACAAAGGAAGTCCTCAATGGAAGACAGCTTTACCTGGAAAATTAATTAAGGAAATTAAATACCACAGTTCTGAGTGCCAAATGTTGGCATGGAACTCCATGTGGCCTACCAGTATCTGCCACACCACCTAGTACATTTAGAGTTTTTAAAGAATTGACAGTGTTACTCAAAGGGAGGAGTTTCCTTTTAAGTTAATTATCATAATGCTTTGCCATCTCAGCTGAAAACCAGAGGCAACTCCCCTAAGTGACATATTTTTTTTCAGACAAGGGCAAAACTAGGTTTCTGGCAATTGACTCACCATGAATAAGTCCTCCCAAAGTAAAGACTCAAATTAAATGACAGTAGATGTCATATAAGTTGAAAAATACGAAAAAAATATTCCAGTATTTGAAGGCCACATATTGTTTATTGTCTGCCAAATCTCATTGAACAAGTCTGACTGCGTCTATTGGAAAAACACTGATCTGGCATCGAGAGGGCAAAGGTGTTCTCACCCTCTCCAGTGCAACACCTGAGAAGTTTAGCATCAAAAGTTCATTGACTGCAAAACTGCCTACTGCCTCCTTCATGGCGAACAAGAGTATCTTAAAAATGCCAAATGTAAGGTCAAAGAAAGCATGTATTGGTGCTTTCCCTACAATAATTTCATTGCTTCAATCTGAATTTCAGCTTACTCCAGGAGCAGAGATGCTGCTCTGCTTCATCACTCTTGGTGGGATTTCCCCTCACACTTTTCCAGTGTGAATTCACAGCTCTGTATTCTGTTTTCTCATTCTATATGCTACTTCATTTTTTTTGACCACTACTAAACTAGCATTTTCACAGAGCTGTGTCACTACCTTAGCTTCAGGTGAAGGCTGTCAGCTCAGAGCTCATCACTACGTAAGACAGGATTAGCAGTTTTCTCCTGGCTGCCTCACTTTACCTATACATCATGCTTCTTCTGATGTTACTGCCTCATCAGAAGTTCTCTCAAAAACCTTCCACAATTAGGCTCCTACTTATTCATACAGGCTGCTCTGAAAAGTTAACTATCATGAAAAAAATTTCAACTATTCCTCCTTTTATTCGTATCATATATGAAACCTACTGAACAACACAAATACAGTGTAGACCTCCACAAGACTCTACTGGTAGCTCAAATTTAGTCCATCATTGTTTCTCATCATTCATGAGAAGCCTTCTCATGTCATGCTTGTCAGTTTTCTGAAGACATTTTGGTGAGGATGTGGTCAAATAAATAGTATCAAATGCATCTCCTTTGACGAGATGATTGAGGATTATTCCCCCAGATCTGAAGATTGCCATTCTCATTCTTCAGAAGTCTGGGTCCCCACTGACCCAGTCTAAGCCCTGCATCCAATAAACAGCAGAATCATAAAGAATTTTCAATAAAGAGGACAGAGAACTATTCTGTTAGTTTCCCTGTAGTCTCACCTGGAACTGATATACTGTAGAAAATAGTTTGTTGCAGAAGGTATATCTGATGTCAGAAGACCAGCATTCTGCACATCAGCAGTTTCATCTCTTTCATCTCCTAGCTAGAAAAAGAACAAGTATCTATATCAATAATTTTAATTACTGACCACAAATTTTTCAACTCATTCTTCCTAAAGACAAAGTTTTAGCCACAAATGATTTTTACAATAAAACAAGGTAAGTCTATGTCCCAATATTACACTTTTTATTATGCTAGGAAACCTGAGCAAACCCATCTTCAACAGGAGCTAACAACAATCCAACTCAGTTATTCTATACACAAGTCTAAGCCTAGGTTCAGCCTATTTTCCATCTTTTCTGTGATGTTTTGGTTGCACGGGGCCATCTTAGGACCACATTTCAACTTCATTCTAACCCAAAAGTTAAGAGGAAACACTACATTCTACTGAGCTTTAGCCATTACTCATGATTGCAGTAGATGCATTTATTTATGAAAAAGCTTCTTATGCTACTTACCAGATCCATTTATTAAATGTCCAGAATATTAGTTTTATTAAACAGTCAGCTCTACTGTGTTCACAGCTTTTAATTTTACATATATACATGGAGGTTTTAACCTTTTCATATAGTAGCTTCACAGTACTTCATAAACTCTTAGTCAAGAGAATAAACGTGTGTTTACCTTAACTCTATCTCTTAAATTTTGCCCAAAAACAAATGCTTGCTGTGCATTTAGTTCAGCCTTCTCACAGCTCTCATCATCTGAAGTATTGTTGGACTCCTTCTTCTGACATTCTGCTGCCTAAAGAAATGGAAAATGTAGCCTAAGAAGTTTAGTTTCTTTATATAAAAACACCTTATGACAAGGTGAGTCACATACTCATTTACAATGACAAGCCAATAACACTTCCAGATCTACAAGGTGTATTTTGCATTTAAATAATGTCTCTGTTGTAAAGTGTTTTTCTTAACAAATCATAGAATAGTTAAGGTTCAAAGGACTAACAATCATTTGGTCCGAACTGTGCTCAAGGCAGCATCAACCTCAAACTTATATTAGGCTGTCCAAGATCTCATATCAAGTTTCAAAAAATCCACGTGACACTTTTACATTTTGGTAGTCTGGTTCAATGTTCAACTGCACTAAGTTTGAGAGTTATGTCCTAAAACCCACCTGGAATCCCCTTCACACCACACCTGCAGCTTCTCATCTGTTTGACAGACACTTCCTAATTTCATTCTAATCTTGCCACTGCCTACCACTTGAGAGCTATGGGGAACAATCCAATTCCCCTGCCTTAGTCCAAGCAGAACATATTCAGCTTTTTCATTTCTCATCACACACCTTGTGCTCCAGCCACTAGTCCCCTTGGTGATTATTAAGCATCTTTCATGTACTGTAAAGCCCCAACAACCTATACAGCATTCCTGATAACATCCACCAGTGGCACAAAGAGAAAGATCACTTTCCTGAACTTAATGATTGCAGTTTTAGTAAAGCAGCCCATAAGTCCTCTTAATCAATAAAAGGATACTTTTTAATGTTCAGTCTATTGTTCATCATTGCTGCACAGCACCTGAAGGTTCCTGAACTTTTTGTTCTCCTAAGGACTTTGTATTCTGCACCTGTGCCATCTGCTTTCCACAAGTGGTTTTGTGACTTCTCCCTGCACGTGCTGTGGTGGCACTTTTCCTGATTATTCCCATATTATAGTTCTTCTTCCACTGTATTCAGAGCCTTGCACTTCCAAACCCCTAAAGCAGTGTTGGAAAGCAATTGCAACCTGCATGGAAATCACTCCCTCCTGCTTCTGTCCTAACCTCCTACCCCACAGCTTTTGACACTGATAGGAAGACCCAAAACTATGCACACACAAAACCTCAGAAGTGACCCGCATACAGCAGTTTCCCCTCAGCAAAGCACACTCCCATCAGCATCAACAGTACCATAAGCAGAAAAAAAACCCAAACCACAGGAACTCTGAGCATATTATGAAGAAAACTATACTATGGGAAGAGTATTAGGGGGTATCACCTGCTCCACTGCAGAGGACACTCAGAGGGAAGATGTCTGTCTAGGGAACCCATTACTAGTCTTTATGACTGCCCAATGTGAAGTCTTCCCCTTTTTTCCCCTTTTTGATCTTCCTTCCTCCAAAATAAAATAACTGTCACCTTTAGAAGCAATACTATCAGCTATAGATCTGCTAACAAATTCTATATATGAGAACTTGTCTCAACAGTTTTCATGCAGTATCGGGATCTCCAAGACTCATCTGCACAGCTGCTTTCTAGCCAGTCCCTCTTCAGTCCTTGTGATACATGGGTTCCCTAACCCAAGGTACAGAATTTTGAATTTGCTGACCATCAGCTAGTTTTTCTCACCTTGTTTTTTGAGCCTGCAGAGATCCTGCTGAACAGTTCCTACTTTCCCACACATTGACCATTTCTCCCCTTCCCACAGTGTACTAGTATCCAGAAACAACAAGATTTATTCCACCTTGCCAGATTGTTTGTGTGTATGTTGAACAGTCCTAAGGAATGCCTCTAGTGACTGACACTTGTCAGACTCCCAGCCACTGACTGCTACCCTCAAAGCTCACTGCTTCAGCCAATTTTTTACCCACTTTAAATTCCATCCAACCAGTACATCCCTCTCAATTTTGGCCACGACAACGATACTTCAGACCATACAAAGATCTCGCCTGAAGTCAAAATCAACAAGTAGGGCTCTCTGCAAAGCAAATAATCTCAGAGGATAAAAAACCCATCAGGTTGGTCTCTGCTTTATATATGCTAGCTGTTCTCAATCCCTTTAACATACCTCATATCCTAGGATTCCTTCACCACCAAGGGAGAGGAAGTAGCTGAGCCACTTCTACTTTCCTGGAACCTTTCTTGCCATTCATGTAAACGTGTCCCATGCTTTCTTCTTCCCCAGTAACTGGGACCCACCATATTACCACAACTCTCTGAGGACAGATCGCAGTCTATCACATTATTGTTCCCCAGCTCCCTATCATGAGTTCATTTTCTTGCCAGTACAACACTGTATGTTGGATCCAGGGTGAGAATAATCTTGATCACACACTGATATTTTGGTTATGGCTCTGTTGTGCTCACCCTAAGTCAAGAACTCTTAGTGTTTCATGCTCTGCCTGCAAGGAGCTGCACAAGAAGGTACGGGGGGGAAGCACAGCCAGGACAGCTGACCTGAACCGGCCAGTGGGATATTCCACACCACAGAATGTCCTGCCCAGTGTGTAAAGTGGGGGAACTGCTGGTGAAGGGCTGATGGCTGCTGAGAGACAAGACACAGACCAGTGGGTGGTGAGAACCTGTACTGGGCATCACTTCTTTTCTTTGTGTTTTGTTTATCTGTCTCTCTTGCCCTTTTAATTACAATTATTATACTTTGTTTCAACACTTAAATAACTGTTCTTACCTCAATCCATTAGCTTTACTTTTTTTCCTGATTCTTCTCCCCATCACACCCGAGTGGAGGGAGTGAACAAGTGGCTCCATGTTACTTAGCTGCCAGCTGGGGTTAAACCATGACTCTCCCTCTGCACCCATAGACATCCTGTCTGGTTCCATGAGCCTGTGTATATCAAATTGTCTAGAACAGTTCTTATGCAAATTTACTGTAATAATTCACTCCATCAAACTTCCCCTAAAAAAAGAGACTTGGTAGACCTGACAGCAGACCTCTTCAGTAGAAGCAAAAACAAGACAAAGGCATTGAGTACCTCAGATTTTCTTCACCAAGAGGTTCCCTTCAACGTTTTGCAGAAGGCCTACAATTTTCCTTCATTTTACCTTTGCTGCCAATATCCGTGGGAAGCCTTGCTTGCAGCTTTTCATTCCCTCTCATTTCCAATTCCAGGTAAATTTAGGCTTTCCCAGTTCTCCCACACATCCAGGCAATCTTTCTGTATACTTCTTGGGCAGTCTTGACTGCTTTCACGAGTTATATGCATATTCTCTTTCTGGATTTAATGAGCTCCAAAGCCCATATGCGCTGGCCTCCTGCCACACTTGCACAATTTCATGCACTTTGGGACAGATTATTCATTCTCTGAGGTGGTTGTCCATGGAGGTAATGAGCTTTTATGAGCCCTGTCATCCTGTAGAATCCTATCAACCAGCTCAATGAACAAACAACCTGAGGGCTTCTCTCCTGAAGTCTGGATCTTTATTCTGCTACTTATTAGTTTCCTCAGGATCTCAAACTCCATTTCATTGATGCTGCAACGACAGTTACTCTCAACCTTTGCATTTCTAGCCAGTTCTTTGCTGTGAATACCAGGTACAGCCAAATACCTCCCACGTCAACTTACCCAGCATATGCAAATATTCTCATCAATTTATTTCTGAAATCTCCAGGAGTATTCTGGAGGATTTCTACCAGGACATGTTGCCATTTTATTGGGTGTCCAAGTACTAAAGTTCTTTAGAACCAAGGCCTGTAATTGTGAAGCTTCTAGTTCTTCAAGGGCATTAGTCAACTTCTCTACTTGATCAGTCCAAGTCTGGTGAAGGTTCACTTCAATCTCCCTCTTGTTGCCTTCCCCTCAAATCCTGATCTATAAAGCCTTGACCAATTCAGCGCCTTCTTGCATTCAAACAGCTTCTTGTAGCATAGCAGAACCCAGCCCTGTGTGTCTTTCCTGCTTTATTTCCTAAAAAGCCCTTAGCTATCTAATGCAGTAGTCCAGTTGCCCAAGTGAACCTCCTGTATCCATGATCCCAATGAAACCTCACTAAATACAGATTGCCAATTCCTTCTATTAGTTTCTCATGCAGGGTGTTGTTACCTCCATGTGCCAGCCATGGCACTTCCTGCACATATCACATAGGTGAAAAAAAGCAGTATGAAAACAACACTAGATTAGGTCCAAGAGTTTCACAAATCCCATTTTATGTTTAAGGGACAACTTTTGCATGACCTAGCTGATACCCTCAGATTCTAATTCTGGTATTTCAAAGACACTGTTTTTCTGCTTGCAATTAGAAATAGGCCAGTATTGATCACTGGGAGTACTCCTTCACCACTGAATGATACATAAGGTGAAGGAGCAACCTGTTGAACACAAGGAAAAATCACTAGCCTAGGATTTACTTAACAGGTCGTCCTCCTTCTGGATAAGGATCAGCATCTCCCCACTACCAGAAAGGCTGAGGGTCGTCACATTTCCTTGATGACTTTCAGCCACTTGACTCTCCTACCAGTTGAGGAAGGTTGGATCAAAAGCTGCAGCTTGAACCCATCTAAGGACAATGTTGCTTAGGGCTCCTGTAGTTTCCTAGGGGCTTTCAAGACAGAGACTAGACAGATGGAAGTTGCCACAGAGCTGCTCAGGGTATGATGAGCAGAATGAGAACAGTCCCCCTCTGCTACCTTGTATAAGCACAAGACATCGGAGACATAGGAGAAAAATCTTTTCTGACAGTAAAATAAGACAATGACTCATATCTGCCCTAACAAAGGCAGATCATGCTCATGTAATACTGCAAATAACATATACTTGCCCTCACAAGGAAGCTCTCTCTCTGTGGTGCATCAAATCTATGCCACAGATCTGCACATACAATTACCCATACGAAAATTTCAGAAGTAATCTTTTACTCTCACCAAGCCATCTAATATTCTGCAGAGACTTCAGCATTTAACACAACTACTACACGAACTCAAATGACTTCTAACAGTGCTAGAAAGCTTCAGGGAGACAAAATTAACTACAAATGCCAAGACAATAGAATATCTTACCATAACCTTTGGTAAAATTGCAAATGTTCAGTTATGAAGCTTTATACCATTTATACTGAGCTTCCAGAAATCTTTAGTAACCAGATTTAAGAACTTTCCTCTACCAGAAAACTTTCTCCAAGATCAGTCGATTAAAAAACTTAAGAGGACTTGTGGATGTTAAAAGCGGATAGAGGGTGTCCCTAATGACATATACACCTGGTTTACATGCATGTCTCACAGCTTTCACACTGGTACATATATTCAATTTATTTATTGATACTTAGTTGTGGTAGTAGCTTCTCACTAAACCTTAAAAAGCCATTTGTTGTCCTGAGCTTTCTGTCTTTTTGTCTTTCTGTAGAACTTTCTCACCCAGCTTCATGAAAACAATATCTATTCTTAGAATGTTTACATACTTCTGTGAGAGAAGAAATGATTGATGGTGATGTCCACCATCCAGGTTGAAGAGGTGGCGACCTGTCTAGCCAATCTCTTGACCTCTGTACATAGGTATAAAAACTGGAGTCAGATTGAATTAAAGGGGGAGTTTTCTAAAACAGCCGTGGTGTGAGTTTCATTTCAGTGCTCCTGAAATTGGGACATGCCCGGCTTCGGCCCGCAACAGCCATTCACATTGCAAGTGTTTCTGCTTGCATACTCAGGATTAAGACTTGAGTTTCAAGCAAACTGTTCCATATTCTTGTCTTCTCAACACTACTTCTATGCTCAATATAGCAACAAAAAGCAAACAACTGCCTAATGAAGCTACAAAAAAACAAAACCACACTCAAAGTCCCCAAACATCCCCCCTTATGGTATCAGTCAAGACCTTCAGATGCTGATGGTTAGCTCAAAATCTGAACGTAAGAACTTGACACACTACACAGAACTGGAAGTAAATATTTCATTACCTTTCTTTCATGATAGCCTATAAATGATTTCCGATGCACTTAGATGTCTTTTGCTCTAGGTGAAGCTTTTCAGCCCCTCATTGTCTGCACCGTCCACTTTCTGTAGGGAATTCATGTGCTGCTACTGGCATTTTACTCTCTTCAGAGCATAATTATGTCTGTCACCTTAAGTCTCCTTCTCCAACTCACCTTGTCTTCAGAGTCTGAACTTTTCAGTGTTGCATCACTTGGTGATTCTGATGTGGCTGCAGAATCTGGAGGGATATTTACACCATTGGTGCCACTGCTAAGAACTGCAACACAGAAATAAAAAAAATATATTAACTCTCTAGATATTTAGACTGTCATAAAAGTTCTTATGCAAATTGCATGCAGTTTTCTTGTTAAAGTCCATTAAATGTTGCAATGTAAACTAAAAAGGTACCATAGTATTTTTCAAGAGACATGAAGACCACAATTCAGCAATTCTTAGCAGAATCAAAATTCCAAATGTAGAAAGCCAAGTCAGCAAATTAATCAATACAAATGTTTAAGGACTTCAATACATACAACTTAAAGCAACCATCCTGCTCTAATCTAATATTGTTTACAGCCAACAGGGCTTATCTTCAGACTGATCTACCTGCTCATATACTGAACTTTCACTGAACATTTTTACCCCAATACTAAGTCATCTGTAGAGTCCAGCCTGTGTCAGGAGGCACGTCAAGAAATCAAGCTAGAAATGTTTGGTTCTATGCCAGATTCTGCATTCACTGAAGTTACTCCTGTTTCTATTCAACTAAACTTCCACATAACAAATGGCATCAGGCTAGGGAAACATGTGGTTTAGGAGACAGGGACACTTTAAACAGTTTTTTACATTAACCTCTACACTTCAGTTGTGCCTATTTCCATCAGCTACATCAAATTCTGTAATTCCATAATATAATAAACATTATATGAATGACCAAACTTAAGAATTAAAATTCTATGTTCAGAATTAAAATTGTACTTCAAAGTTCCAACTCCAAAATGGTCCCCTAGCCCAGAGGCACCTCTCAGTGATTTAGGTACTTTACTGTTGATCAGTTACCAGTAATAGCTTATTACACCATGGTCAACACTGTAATTTGAGATTGCTATACCACACTCTTAAAAGTCTTTTTATTCCAAAACTCAAGCATGGACCACACCAAAGTTAGAGGTCTGTCGACACCAGGCAGTCATCCTACACAAGACCTTAAGGTTCCACTATGTTATCCTTCACATAATGCAGATACACTTACCATTCAAGATGTTTCTTTCTGAAAGGAGAAAACTAGAAAAACCAAGGTGGGTGTTGAGTAAAAACCAAACCACCACACTAAACAAATTCAATATTTTTGTTCTCTCTCCACTGTATTTAGAATGCAAAAGCATTATTTACCCATCTGTGAGAAAGCTTTTGGCTGTGGTGCCTGTAATACTGCTGGACGAAGCACACTTCGCTGCTGTTCCTTCGGTTTCTGGCTAGGGAGACCTGCAAGGGCAAAGTCTTTTCATGAAGTATAAAGCTTTAAAGTTGGAAAATTCAGCTTCATCTAATCTTCTCTAACTGCTTCCAACAGAACACACAATGAAAAAAGAGACACTAGAAAAGCTTCTACTCACTTTTTTCCAACCTTCCTTACTCAGCCTCAAAAGAGAGCTAGTCCCAAATAGGGAAGACTATTTCCTAGCCTAAAAAGACACTTTAAAATATATTGTCTACCTTATCCAGAAAAACATAGAACAAAAGTTTAGTATTGATCCACTATAAAAGCCACTATGTAAGAAATAAAAGCCACTGTGTAAGAGAAATTAACAGTACACCAGTAATCCTACTTATGCACTGACATTATATTCAACTACACATTCCAAGTCTTCTTTTCTCCTTCCAATAAAGTAGTTTCCAGATATTAGTAAGATTTTTTTTTATCCATATAACCGAACATACTGGTACTGCAACAGCTGTGTCATTTAACAGCCTTTTGGCTGTCTGAATTAACCTGGCCTCTTTGGTTGTTGTAGTAAGATGCACAGCGCTACAACTCTAATTCTGCTATGATTCAAAAAGCTAATTGACCTTAAACAAACTAATGAAAAACATCCCAAACATTGTACCAACAACTCTAGAAGGTTATGGCAAGCCCAGAAGGTTCAGCTTTCCCCACTGAAAGAAGTCAAGATGAACTCTTGATCCAATAAAATACTGCAACAGAACTCACTCATAGCAATTAGTTCCATGTCACGTCACCCATATTCAAAGGGCATGATATCAGATTATAAAGCTATCCTAAGTTCAAACGTACATAAGCTCAAAACAGCTTGTTCCTTTCTTAAATTTATCACTCCTCCTGCAAGTGAAATGAAGTTTCCATATAGCTATGCAATAATAGCTTTCATTACCTAAATAGTTTTGGGGTTGTTTGTTCCCCCCTCAAATTCCTACAGAGCTGTAATACTAGTATCTTTCTGATAGTGGCTGGATCTACATCAGTAAACAGGAAACTGAGTCACAGCCAACCTGTAGTGCAGAACAGGCATGATCAAGGACCTGCCACCCACATTGCCACCAAAAGCCAGGAAGCGCAGAAGTGGGCACTCTCTAACACTTCCAGCTGCCCTGGCCTGGTCGCAGACTGAACACTCAGTAATGGCTGGAATTTGCTCAAGGCACTGCTGGAACACCCTTTTTCTTATGGTTTGCTATCAAAGGAATTGAATTCATTGTCTGTAGGATTACTCCAAGCACAAACACAAGCTTGCTAAGCAGCAACAGCCGCGAGATGCACTTCAGACATGCACAGCTGATCCCGTGCAAAACACGGATGTATCCATACACGTTACACAGGGGATATGGGCACAAACACCCTAGACAAGACAAGATTTTTTTTCTGCAGACACATAGGTATTGCCACCTATTTATAACAGTCGATTGATTAAACTATTAACTAAATAAAATGCTTGAGCTGGTCTCTTTGTACTGTTGCAGTAAACAGTGAACTCACCTGCACTAGGTGCCTGACCATGGATAAGTATTGGTGGCTTCAGCCGGAATCCACTACTCTTTTCCTCTGGAAGTGAAATACAAAATTACAAGGAAAAGCTGTAACACATTAGAAATATCCATTCAATCATAAAATTCCTCATGTTTTCCCCACTATAACAACCCGTAAGTTCTATAAATATGCAAAGTTATTAGGAGATTCCCAAAGAAACCTGAATTTCCATTTATCATCACAGCAAATATACATCACAGACAAACACATGGTGTCACGTGCAAAAAGTTCAAACTTTTTTTCAAAAGAAACAGGAAAAAAACTGTTCACCAGAGAAATGTGTGAACACATTAAGAAATTAAGACACGAAGACACATTAAGACATGAAGACATTAAGTCCTTCTGTGAAGGACTTAATATAGATAACAAAGGTTTTAAGTGAGAATCAAACTAAAGAAAACAATCAAAATTATGACTGAACATGACAGCTACTAACAAGTATCTAATTGCTAATTATCATAAATTAAGTTAAACTTAATTGCATAATGTTAGTTTCTTGCAATAATAAGCTTTTACTCATGCTTTTGTAGTATGAAGATAAAAAAATTCCTTTGCTCACATTTACTACAGTTAGTAGTTTTTTAATTAAGTACCAAAATCTCAAAAAATATATTATAAATCTACAGCTATTAAAAATCAAATTCTGAAGAACTAAATATAATTATATTTTTTTTCCTTTCAGGGGTCTAATATCTGTACTCAGAATAAGACAACTCAGCATCTTACAGCCTCACTGTGCTTAGTTATAAGCATAAGATACTAATGTGCACTACAGTGATACCAACGAAGCCAAACCAGAACTACAGAAACTAACAAAATCAGCAGTTCTGTCAACACAGAGCTCACAGGTCATAGCTGAACACAATCACCACCATACCTTATGTTTGTTTTGCTTTCCAGTATAAAGGAACAGTTTTCCGAAGTAGATAAATGAGAATTTCCCACGTGTTTTATTGTGAGGCTAGCAGGAAAGGGTCATACTGCAGTATTCTACCATCACTCCAAACACATTTAACAATTTTGATATAACTTTAATTACCTCCAGCAAGGGTGACGTCAAACAATGAAGTGAGCAGGAGAACAGCTCTAGGATCAGAACCATCATCATTCCCATTCTTACAGATGGGTTTCACTTCTGAAGTATCAGAGTACTTTGGATCACAGCAAATTAACAAAGTTCAAGAAAAAAAGCAGAAAATGAGGAAGCTCACCTGGTTCTGAGTCAGAATTGCCTGTAGAGGGTTCACAGAAGCTTGACGGCATAAAGACATTGTTCTTTGTTACTGCAGTCAAGGAAAAAGAAAAAAAAGGAAAGAAGTTGTGTATGTTGCTCCTTATTATAAACCTGTTCCCAGACTTCAAACTGGAAAATTACTTTTCCAGTAATTTGCTTTCTTCTAAACTAAAACAGTATGACAGCCAAAGTAACAAGCAAGTCACTGTCCATAAAATCCTCTCAGTGTCTGCTGAAACAGAGAAATAACAAATTTCATTTTTTCTGAATCCTGTATAAATACAGGATTCCCAATCTGAATTATGTCTGAATTAGGAATTAGTGGTGGTGAATTAGGGATTAGAAAAGTGGTGTTAGAACATATACTACCATTGCAAAATGTGTAATACCATTTCAAAAGGCCCCTGCAGAAAGAGAGCAGGAAAGTGTGTAATGCCTGCTAGAGAGTAGGAGTGAACATGTGGGCTCTGATGACTGCACCGTCTGCACCAAGAGGCAACTTAGGTTTGAACTACCCTGCAAAGACAAAACTCCAACAGAAACACAGGAGAAGTATATCAGATTACTGTCAGATGTCACTTTAATAGTCAACAAATGGGGAAAAAATGTTTGAAAAAGCAGGCAAAGGATGGCATTTCTCTTCCACCCTTTGTTGGGACTGAAAGAAGTAAGCAATAGGGAATTTGGTTGATGCCCTGTCCAGCAGTTCTAGTACTTTTGGTACTAGACTTTCGGTGTTATACAAAAAAAATCACAATCCAGTTTATGAAATATGACAATCAGAGAAGGAGACAGATTTGTCCAACAGATCATTTTGCATGAAGAAAAGCATAACAGTATTTATTAGCTCTTTTAGCTTTTATAAGGCTGTAGAAAAAGCTTAAGTACATTGAAGAGAGAAATTAAGCTCATTTCTGATCACCACTGTACTAAGAGATGTGGGATTTACCTTTTATAATTAAGTTTAAAATATTTTTTTCATATTTCCTTTAATTCCACCTTCTCTCTTTATAATTGTCTGCCTTAAGCTTAAACATGACAGTTTTCATTTAAGTAAAATTTCCCTATTCTTGAGAGAAACATAACTCCACAAAAAGAACTAAGAAGGTGAGAAAATAAAAGATTTTCTGGCAACCAAAGCCATTGGATAATGTCAGTAATATTCCAAGAGGTCTTTATGGAAGTTGCACTTCAAATCAAAGTTGTCACTGCTTGACAACACCACACGCCAGAAGAGAACAAAGGCATCAGGGAAGAAATTACCACATCTTCTCAAAATACATTAGCTAAGCAGAGGCTTGAGAAAGGATACTGGACTCTTGGAACATCCAGTATTTAACCATGGAAGACTTGAGTAAATTGCTTTCCTCCACTTCTTAACAGATGTTAGCATAGAGATTCTACTCTAATAAGACAAAGACATTGTGGAATGGAAGTGTTAGAGATTATAGGGAATCTGGGTATACACATACTGTTAACAAAAAAACTACAAAACCCTGTTATTTTTGTGCATTCCTTTACTAAGAGTGGTTGGCAAGCAGACAGCAGCAACACTGGTTACTCAACTCACAGGACAGCATTTGGAGACCCACTGAGCTGCACACCAGAAAACTGGGATCTGAAAGGGCTTCTTCCCCTGACTACCACTGGTGCATGAGTTTAGAATGCTGTGCCCATAAAGTATCAGCAACTACATTTTGGATTTCATAGTAACTTATTTCTTTAAAATTAAAATCAAAGCAACTAGGCTTTCACCTTTTAGTCACATCTACAGAATGTGCTGCATATCACAGGAATATTTTTTTACTGTTTCCTCCTTCAAGGTTTTTCATCTCCTTATTTCAACTTAGGATGGTAGAAATAAAGTAGTAGTCTCGAAATCTGCCTCAAACACAGAGGCAGAACACTCTTAACTAAAGTAACTGCTGACTGAAGCTAAAACCTTCACATGATCTGTGAGGAGAGACAGCACAAATCGAGACTGTTCCTGTGAGTGAACAAATATCAAAAGTGACCATTCCTGTGCAACTGAACTGTATGAATTTACCCCAGTGATTTCACTGCCCTGACTGCGCACACACACAGGCTGTGGTCATTCTCTCTTCTGTATCTCAGGTGTTTAAGAAATGCACTGAATCCTCCCCATTTTAAAAGGAATGGGAGAAGAGAAAAGGAAAGAACTAAAACATGACCTGAGACTTGAAAATTTTCTCTGGCAGCAGAGTAACTAAGAAAAAGGTAGCACTTACATAAATTTGGAAAGAAGTAACCTGATCACAACAAATAAGGAAGATTTCTGATTAATTCTGCAATTTAACAGCACAAGAGTAAAAGCTGAACCTACAAATACACAATTTTTTAAAATGTTTTCTATCTGTAAGTTTATCTATCAACTCCTTTGGGCTTCACCAAATTTTTTAACATGAGTACATGGCTGCTGTGGTCTTAACCCAAAGCACCGCAGACAGTAATAAGACTACTTACATGACTGGAAAAAGAATGTCTAGGAAGGAAAACCACCCCTCATATACTGTAGCAACACTTACCTGACTGAGAAGGAGGGAATTGAGTTAAAGATGAAGTTCTCTCACGTTTTACAGGTGGACAGTAGCTTCCATCCTCTTGATCAGAATCTGTAGAAAACAAAAATTATTAGAGAAAATGCAAAATATCCCAGCAAGACACTGATGGCTTTTAATTTTGCAATAAAATTTCTTACCATCTCCATCTTCTGGACTTGATCCATCTGCAGATCTCTGAAATCAGATTACACTGATCAAACAAAGATCACATACTGAACATTTCAATCTCTTCAGTTTGATACAAATGCTTTAAGCATCAGTTAGGAGATTTTTTACTTTACTGTCAATGATACATACTCAATGCAATAATCTTCTGTGACTTACATGTGAGCATAGAGTTTCACATAGATACTATCAAATACAATTAATTAAAAAAATTTACCAAGATTGCTGAAAATTCATATCTCATGCATTAATATCTTTAGGGACTGTGTGACAAGCAGTACTGTTAAATTTTCTATACACTGAAAATTTGAAAATGACAGTTTTCAAAATTGGTTTCATTTTTAAAATATAAAGTTTCAAGCTCAACATGAACATATCCATTATTTGGGAGTTCATTCCAAAGCACTTTACCTAATTATTCTAAGTGATGTTAGTTCCTTCAACAAAATTATAGCACTGGAGGAATGTCTTTCAAAGCATGCTCTATAAACCAGCACAACAGTATTTTCATTGGAATTAGCCATGGATAGTCTCCTAACATCTTCCACAGTACCAGGAAAAAGAAAGGAAGCACAGGTTACCAGTTATAATAGATATTCAAAAAGTCTTTGAACAAAGGTTTTATGTATTTTCTGAGGATCTGTATGGCTCTTTCCTCCTATTTCTCTGCCAGTTTCTCAACTAATATAATCTCTCTTGCTCCTCCAAGAAATAAACCCATGACAGACTCCTTCCACTATGGAAGGTGATTAGGGCAGCATCAGCATCTTCATCTCATTACAAAACCTCTCAGAATCATCAAATTGCTTAGGTTAGCAAGAACCTTTAGGAGCACTGAGTCTAAGAGATCCCTCAGAATTGCCATGCCCAATGCTAAAACACATCCACAAGTGCCACATCCACACATCTTACAAATCCCTGCAGGGATGATGGCTCCACCACTGCCATGGGCAGCCCGTTTCAGGGCTGCACAAACCTTTTGTGGAACATGTTTTTTCTAATATCCAATCTAAATGTTCAACTTGAGGTTCAACTTGAGGCCATTTCCTCTTGTCCTGTACCTTGCAACATGGAAGAACAGACCAACCCTGACCTTAGCTACACCATCCTTTCAGATAGCTCTGACATAAAGGGACCATCTACCTAGTCCAAGACTACAGTTTCACCCCACTCCTGCCCCAGGAAATGCAGACAGACACCTTCACTCAGTCTCACTTCAGAAATTGCCTGATAAATTGAGGAATGGCAGCTCATGGGCAGAGCCCATTGACTCCCCAAAACTCCTTCCCCACCATGATTTGACCCACTTGGGCATTGAGAGCAGGCAGACAAACAGAACGACTGCATAAGTCTGAAAAGGACTGACATCTGAGGCATACCTAGGGTGTAAGAATACCAGAAAGTATAAAACTTTCTATTTACTACTGCACACATTTAGAACCCAGATAATACTGTACTATCAGTACTCCCCCTAAATGCTAATAAAAACCCACTTACACTGGACTTTGCCTATTTAATTACCTTTAAGGGCTTTTCTGTTTTGTTTTACCATCATAGAAAAGTATCTACCTTACTAGCACCCTAGTTGAATACTTTTGAAACCTTTAGCATTGGGAATAAGAAGCTACTGACAGTTCTGGAACACAACTCCCTGCATTCACACACGCCCATCAGCCTAGATGTGTTAATACTGCATTTGATGATCCATAGCTCTTCCCACATAACTAGTCAAGTAGTCCATGGTACCACCAAAAGGCAGCCTCATTAGTCACTACCCTTGCCAACATGCAATACTTTCCCAAAAGATAAGGCTAAAAAGGAAAACCATGTTATCACATATTTCAGCAACCAGCATTTGAATTCAGAAAATATTCCATTTAGCACGTAAAATGTTGTCACATATTGTCTTGATTTGGAGAGACAGGTCTTTGTTAGGGAAGGCAGGAGCCTCTCTTGGAATGGAGGATGCAAACCCATTCCTTCTGAATTATTATAATTTTTAAATTAAAGGACTCTCAGGCAAAGTTATGAGGATAGGAATAACAGTTCTTTACTAACATGTATAACAAGGCAAACAACAATAACATTAACAATAAAAATAGAGCAAGGAACTTTGTGACAGCCTGCTTGGCGGAGACCGGAAGGGATGGAGGAGAGGCTCTGCTTCACAAAACCCTGGGGCAGTCTGATCCGGGTACCCTTGCAGGACTTTGAGGAGCACTAAGCTGGAACGCCAGGAAACAGCAGAAATCCCAGGCTGGTGGATGAGATGTACCAGAAGCTCCGTGGTGGTAGCTGGAACTGCGGGACATCCTGACAGGGCAGGGGGTGTAGGACTACAGCGTAGAAATTACTTAAGAAAAGAGCTGAAGAAGCGGCGGGGGTGGGGCACAGCCAGACCGGCTCCCAGCAGGGCAGGGAAAGGCGAGTTCAGAATTCCCAGGCATACGAGCAGATGGTGTTAGGTTTTTAGAACTTGACTCCAGTGGTGACTGTGAGTTCTCTCCACAGTAAGCAACAGCTCAACCCTCTTCTTTCTGATGCTGAAAGTGAGCGAGAGCACAGCTCCCCCTGCAAAACTCACGGTATCTTCTCTCTCAGAGAGAAACTCCTAGAGGCAAAAGAAGTGTAGCCAGGTGCTACACTCCTCTCCTGACTTTGGCCACTTCTCTTTTGCTTAAGTACCCATAGGTACCTAGTAGTTAGTTTTCTAGCAACTTATGGGGAAAAAAATTCCGTAAGTAAAAAAGAAAAATCTAACTTCTAACACGTACACAAGCAATTTATTTCCACTTTTATCAAAAATCCTGAAAGCAAAAAGAAAACACTAGGTAAAAATTTGCATGAGTGGAACTACAGATCTCTATATGCAAAAATCCTTAAAAATAAACAAGGGATTTCCACCTGAATAAGATTTTACTAACATATGCTTCATTCTTAATGCTCAAGTAACATAGAAAAAAAAGTCAAACTTATATAGCACAAGCCTCATATCATCTTACTGTAATTTTGTAATTGACAAGCACAACTAATGTACCATCACCATGTTTAGTAGGCAATAGGCATCAATATCCAGAACCAACCCTGTACCCTACTGAGGGCAAAGCAGAACAGAGAATCTGCTCCAAGTTATTTCCATGCTTCCTAGCCCAGGAGTTTTGGGAGACTAAAACTATGTACCTTTGGACAAATGGATGTCAGGTAGATTCCATGGGGGTGGGGTAGACAGATCTACTGTATTAGCATGAGCTTCACTTTTGTATGAAGCCACAGATAAAGAAAGTAAGACACCACTTCATCAAGAATTGCATACCAGTGCTGCTTCAGGGAAAGCTGGGTAGACTAGACAAAAAACAGGGGCATATACACATGACAAGCCTGACAGACTGGAAAAATGGCAAATTACATTTAGTGACAATGAACAGTAGCCCAGCCTCTCTATTTTACATTTCTCCTCTCAACCTATTCTGCCTGTATTTTACAGCAATATGTGCTTTACACAAGTACCCCACACAACAGAAACAAAAGGCAGGACCATCTCATCCTGTAAGAAGCCACCAAGGTGACTAAATTTATCACCATTCAGTTTTTTGAACTTAGACACTGAAGAGATACAAACTGGTAACAGCAAAATCCAACCTAGGATACCTAGAATTTTTTCATTTAAGAGCAGAAGCCACTTTTCATTTATTCCCTCTGCCCCCGGCTTTCAGAAATCCAGTTAGAGAAAAGTTGCATTTATGCATAAATAGAAGCTCCTACAATTATGACACATTTCTAGTTAAGAAAATTAGCTTCATAAGGGCTACCAACTGCTTCTTAAAAGTGTAAGTCACAGTAATTAAATAAATACAAAACATTAATTCCTCACATAATTGTTACATCAAGCTAAGAGAAGAACTTCAAAACTTCAACAAATCTGTCAGTTTTTGCCAGAAACAGGGACAGGAAGGGAGAATTTGGATAAAACAGAAAAGGTCAATGTAATTCAGGGAAAGCTCTAAGAGTACACTTCCAGTGTTAATCTTTGAAAATGCATTTTAAGATGCAAAAAGTCATATATAAAGGACTTCAGAGCAAAGTAATGCAAGTCTTCAGTCCACGCACTCTGCACATACACAGGCATTACTGAACTGCCATGATTTGCTTAAAGGCTGTTCTAGAACCTCTTAATCAGCAGTCATGCTGGGATGGCCAGATGCTGTGGGGGGTTGGCGTGGGTTAGCAAAGAGTTAGGACACAACCATCAGCTCTGCAAGGGGCTGTACCTATAGACACACTAAATTCATGTCGTAACAAAAACATCTGACAGTGTGTGTACAAACAAGTAAACAAGAAATATGCAGTGTCTGTCTCTTCTTCTGTCTTAACTCATCCAACTTCCCAAGCCCTGGGAGACTGCACGAAAACTGCCCCTCCAACGAACCAGTACAGATACTCTTAAGATGCATCAACCTTCTCTAGATTTCAAGGTAAGGGATAATTTTACTGTTAGACACTAGAATAATTTGAAAAGTACTTGCCAGTGCATGCCAGTTACATGCCCATACTGAGCACCATACAATTCGGTACAATTAATTGAATGGAGCCAAAAAGAAAGCTGAAGCAGCGGTTCCATACAGCCACTAATTTCTGCATATGAACCCCAACAGCATTTGTGGGCTTTAAATTTATTTCAGAACTGGGTTAACTGGGGTAAGATTTTCTGTTCTCTAAGAACAAGACAAAGATAACCACTTGCTGCTGTGTTCCTGAAAGTCTGGTTAATAGCATTCTCTTGGACAGTTCTCGTACCACTGCAATTTCAAATGACAGAAAACTGAGATAAAAGCCTGTGATTCTGTTTGATAGGAAAGATGTGTGATAAGGTCTTTACAAACCATTCTGTGGGTGAGGGTATGGGCATTAACGTCTTTGAAATGGGTCTTAATGTTTCCACTAACTTCAAGCAGCAGGTTTGTTACAGAACCTAGACACCCTCACTCCTCAAACAGACAAGTCAGGGACTCTGCACAAGCCTGAACTTCTGAACTTTGGGATAAAGTGACAGGTTCAAGGGGGAATACGTGGTAGGCGGTTCGGGAAGGCTGTACCTTCCTAGTACCTCAGCGAGTGGAGAAAGAAAGAGGGCACCGTGCAGCCGAGAGTTTAGGATAAAAGGGAGGCTGTGCCCTCCAAAACATCGAGAGAGAAAATCCGGGGGGGGGCGGCGTGTGGCCTACTGGAGTGGACTCTCTCCCTTTATTTGAATAAAGTTGCAGGACTCCTCTGTCTCCTTTATGGACATTGACTTTTCAGAGTGTAATTTTCTGCACATGTTTACCAGATATATTTTAAAATATTAACCCTTGAAAATTTTAACCTTCAAAAAAGAAAGCGAAAGACTCCATTCAATACTGGGTTTACTTCAAACGGTCGATTCTTGGAAAAAAAAAAAACCAAACCAACCAGCACAAGAAAACGGTATAGGTATTGGGTGAAGAAGCCTTAACAAAGATCTAGCAAAGAGCACATGCCTAGGATGTGATGCCAGAATGTAGAGTGACACTCACCTGCAACAACAAAATACAGTCCATCAACCAGAAAGATTCAGTTGCTCTGAAAGACTGCATAGCAGCAGTCATTTAGTCATCCAACCTTTCAGAGAAGATTTTGCTGTATCACCAGCAGAAAAATCAAATTATGATCACTGATAGCTTTTCCACAAGATGCTGATTTCCTCCCACTCCAAACACCCAAATTCAAAACTCTGCTATGATACTTGGTGCTCTTAATCTGTTAAATACCTTACAGGTTGGCATGACATATCCAGTGGAAGCAGTATTAGCTGCTCACTTTGTCAAGCTGCAGCATTATGGCCCATGACAGAACCAAGAGTTCTCTTCCGACTGCTTGGAGCAAATCCCTCAAATATAGGCCCGCTTTCTCACTTATTTAAAAGTGCTCTTACCCTTAGCAAACACACACCTTAAATTTTAAAATACTTGCAATGCCTTCTACACTTACGCTACTAGGGAGACTGACAAATTCCATTTCTTCTAATTGGAACGAGGCTTTAGAGAGGACTAACACTTGAGATCAAAGAACCAGACAGACTGATTTGCACTACCTAAAGTGAACAGTAACGGATTCCACCTAGTGGAAGGGACTTTTTCCTCTAATCCCCTCAGAGCAGAAGTACTTGGTAGGTTGACACTTACCCCTGCCAGTTCTTGTTGAATAGGAGCAAGCTGGGCTTCAGAAGCAGGACTCAGAGTAGCACTGACTGAGGTCACAGCAGGAGCAGGGTGCTCAGAGTCGCACTCACCAGCTGATTCTGTGTGACCCAGACCATGGTAGGGGGGCTCAGCCTCTCCCTGGGAGTCCTCGCCTGTATCCGACAAAGCTTTTTGCTCTGCAGGGGACTGTGAGCAGAAAAGACAATGTCCCTTCAATGCAAGGCTGCAACATGAGAGATCCGTCGTCCTAGTGAGAGGATCCATTTTTAAATTTCACTGTTTTCACAGTATGGTAGAAGGAGCTCCTTGTTGCTGAGACACCAATTGAAATACATAGAAACTGTTACAGAACTTGCTGACAGAGTATGTTCCCCTCCCTGCAAAAAGCCTCAGCTGGAACAAATGCACTCTTTTGAAAGTTACCAAAATCTTTGCTGTGTCCCCAGCAAAGACCATTTTGCCAGCTACAGACTTGTTGGGGTTTAACCCCTCCCCTCTCTCTAGGACTAAAGGACAGCTTATAGCTTTTACCAAAAGATTCAGACATAAAAATAAGACAATTACTCTAAATAAATATCTTTCATTGCCTCTTCTGCCCACTTCTGAGGGAGGCGAGGTTCGTTATAAAATTCTTACAGAATTTAATTATTTTAACATACACACAAGACACAGGACCCTTTCATATTCACACGATGGTGAATTACCTGAAAAGCAACACCAATGCTTTTTTTTCATAAATTAGGAAGTTTCAATCTATTTCAAGGGGGGAGACGACAGTGCACCCTAATGGGATCTGGTATTTGTAGAACTTCTGCCACAGACTTTTCATTCCTTTGCATCATTTAATGCTGCACACCCCTACTTGTATAACAAGTTAGCATTATCATATTCTGTACACATCTGAAGAATGAAAAAGTTAAAAAGGCTTTCAGCACAAACAACTTTATTGTGATTAAGGACTAAGTTACAGCCCATGGATAACATGCAGGCCAAAGATGTGCTCCCACTTGCAATCTGCGGGCTGAGCTTCCCTGCATCTTATGATGAAGCATCTGAAGAATTAAAAGATGGCGATCAAAAGCACACAACCTTGGCTTGCACCCAGAAAACACTTGGTAGAACAAAGAGACTAAAGATGCTCATCATTCCCTAGGTCCATGCAAGAAAGTAAGCAAAAGCCTCAAAAATAAACAGCAGCACTTAACATCTTAAGAGCCAAGTTCTTCAAGTAACACTTGTCCTGTTGTGGTAATAAAAGCCAGCAATACATGACATTTTATCAGGCAAGAAATTACTATAATTAAGGCTCAAAATAGTCAAAATCCAGCAGTCTAGCAACCTATCCTTACCTTTTCATCTGGGGACAACAGCAGGAAAAGGCTACCTGGAACTGGCCATGGCACTTACAGTACAGGTGATTTTAAAAAAAAAAAAAGGCGCCTCACCAGAAATTTACACTGACTTGTAGGTACAATTCGGAAAACTGCTAATAATGAAGAAGAGGCAAGAACATTCAATACACACTTGTGCTAAGCACTGAAAATTGGAAATTAAAGTATTGACATAGTAATGAATATCCTGAAGTAGGCTAAATAAATATCTAACAGATTTTAATAACTCTCGTAATACTTAAAATACTTGACGCCAAGCACTTCAAAAAGTGAAAATATGCATAAATCTGATATCCTAAGCAAGACTGCAATACCTGCTTCAAGACCCACAAAAGAAACAAGCAAAAATAATTATTGCAAATCACCAATTCCATGAAGAAAAAGCCAAATCCAAGATAAAAATTTCATGGCCAATATATAAATACATAAAATCATATTAGAAAAATTATATTAATCGAAAATTACTCTAAGTTTCAGAGTTATGTGGTTTAAGTCATGGAAGACAAGACCAACAAAGGACTCAAGGATTTATCAAGCAGAACTGCTCCAGGCAGAAGTTGTACAGCAGTTCTCAAAAAAGTATATCCAAAGGAAATTGCAAACTCTTTAAATTAATTTTAATCCTTAGTCATGCACACTATTGAAAGTGTTTCCTAGTCTCTTAGCTTCATGAATTCTGATCTAAGATTGTTATGGAAGTTCTTTGGAGCTGGTGAACAGTCCACTCTCTCCCTTTTGGCTGAAATATTTTGGCTGAGAAATGCACCCCTCCTTGAACCTCCTCTTCTCCAGAGAAAACATTCCTTATAAAATACAGTTCTAAGGAGAACTTGACAGAAACCTGTTCCTGTTTCTTAAACACTATGGCAAAGATCAAGGGAGAGATAAATAACATTAGGAAGCCACCTACACAAATTCACCTTGCTCAGCCAGATCAAACAACTTCTATTTTATTAAAACTAAAAATAACACCCAGACTAATACATCTCAGTCTTTTTGGAGATTTGACTTCTTCTGCATTGCAGAAAACAAGGTGAGACATGAAGGAATACTTAAAAGCTAAGACTTGCTGATACTACTGTCACCAAATATAGGCAAGGAAATAATATTCTTTTTCAGTAAAAAATGGCACAAGCACTCTTGGACCAGCTTTTCCTCCCAGTTCTAAGTTGAGCTATTTGCAACTCCTTTCCTCATTCCCTTCACTCTAGCACCTCTATCCAATGGCCTAAAAAGACAACTGTCAGTATACCTTTTCACATTTTTTACCTGCTTAGAGCCAAGGACAACTCTTGCCTATACGCCTAACAACGTTTGACTTCATCAGCCTCTCTATATTCCTCCAAGCATTTTCTTGCATGACTGTCTGTACAAATACCTTCATGACTGTTCTTTTAAGTACAGCAATATATTCACAATTATGAACCCTTAAGCACATATTTTAACTCCTTAAGTATACTATGGACCTACAATACAGTCCCACTGGGTATCCTAACAAAGCCTCTTGGCAGACATGCTAACAATGCTGAGACAGACTGGGAAAGGGAATGCTTTGCCTCTCCATACACAAATTACTTCATTCACAGTTCTCTCTCTGCCACTATCCTAAACCTGTATGTCATGGCCACATCACGAAGAACCTTTACTAGTCATCTGCCTCCCCAAACCACCAAAACCCAAGCATTTCCAAGTAACACTGCATCAAAGCAGCACTTCAACTAACCCATACTTTACATATCTTAGAAAAAAAAAATTAACTCATGATTTTGCTCTCCAGGAAACCTGGGAATGCCAACTTCTAATCACCGACATCACTTTTACAACTCCATACCTAGTTTTAAAACTCCATAGTTAAGACCATGATGACAGCTAGAACAATTTAACAACACAGTCCCTTATTCAGTCCAGAATCATCGCATTTAGGACCCAGTTACCCCTTAAACTCTTTGTACCGCTTCAGTATGGAACATGACCCAAGTATCACATAACTTACTTTCTCTCAGAGTCAATCTTAAAAGACCACCACTATCAATTCCCATATGGAAAGCAGTACACTCATCAAAACTAGTTATACAACAAATTAGAAATAAAGTGCTCTTTTCTATATCTACTAATACCCCAACCCAGACTTGGGGAGGGAAGAGGATAAGGCACAAGCTACATCATGAACAATGGTGTTTTCAAGTGCAAAAGTTTTTTAAGTCTGAGCGGAAAAATCTATCTTTTCCTATACTTGTGACGAGGGAGGTCATAATGATCCTATATGACAACAATCAGTAACAACCAGATTATCATTATTCAAACTTGCAGAGCAAATGACATGACTTTAAAAACATTTTTGGACAAAGTGTTCCTTTACACTGCTACTGATTAAATTTGTTTGCGCTAATATACTTGCTTAAAAATGTGCCAATCCAAAAATGACCAAATACCTTCACCTCAGAAATGCACGTTAAAAGTTAACTTTAGAAAATCACTTCAAGTAACCTACGGCCAGAAATTTGTCATGAAATGGTTTTATGGCAGAAGTTAGAATCCGTTTCAGAGGAGAAACACCAGATAAGGAAGTGTCTAATATTAAGCACAGATATAACTTGTACCCATCAATTTAAATATTTAATTCAGATCTCAACAGTTTGAGCCTTAAGCTGATGCAATTTTCCAGCTGGTGTCAGCACTAGAAACTCTGCTTAACATGAACAGCAATGCTACAATTCAGATATTTGCAAGATTATATTTCACACATTGTAAAATAGCTCTCAAATAGTTAAGGAGACATGAAAATCATGAAAATGCAAACTCACTCATATTTAGTAACTACCAACTTGACATCCACAATTAATTGACATCTAAACTGAAAACAAGGACAGACTAATCCTGTCTTAAACTGCAAAAGAAAACTCAAACCTCCTTTTGAAAAGTAAAATTAAAGGGCAGCACTATGAACATCATGCACTTTTTGTCCTCTCTAAATAAACATGTCAAATTGCCAGTTCTGATGTTTTATTCACGTGTGTACTTCCTTAGCTGAAAGGTGCAGTTGAAAAATTAACTTCCAGACTAGTATGAACTTTGTCCTAGGACATGCTGAATATTTTCCAATTTCTAGTGGAGAAAAAGATCATAAAACCACAGAATGGTTCAGGTTGGAAAACTCCTCTAAGATAAGAGTCCAGCCATTCCCTCAGCACTGCCAAGTCCACCACTAACCCATATCCCCATATGCCACATCCATACAGCTTTTAAATCCCTGTAGGGATGGGGGATTCCACCACTGTCCTGGGCAGCTGTGACAGGGTTGAACAGCCTTTCAGTGAAGAAATTCCCAGTATCCAACCTAAACCATGCCAGCACAATTTGAGGTCATTTCCTCTCATCCTGTCCCTTGTTCCCTGCTAGCAGAGCCTGACACCCACCTGGCTCCACCATCCTGTCAGGGAGTTGTAGAGAGTGAAAAGGTCTCCCCTGAGCCTTCTTTTCTCCAGGCTGAGCTCCCCCAGCTGCTCCTTATCAGCCTTGTGCTCTGGATCCTTCCCCAGATCTGCTGCCCTTTCTGGACATGCTCCAGCTCTTCAATGACTTTCTCATCGTGAGGGGCCAGAAACTGAACCCAGAATTTGAAATGCCTCAGCAGTGCCCAGCACAGGGGACAGCCACTGCCCTGGTCCTGCTGGTATAGGCCAGGTGCCCTTGGCCTCCTTGGCCCCCTGGGCTCATGTTCAGCTGCTGTTGGCCAGGACCACCAGGTCCTTCTCCACCAGGCAGCTTTCCAGCCACTCTGCTCCAAGCCTCTAATGTTTCATGGTGTTGGTATGACCCAAATGTCAGACACCTTCCAAGCACAAACTTAAGATTTCTAGAAAAAGAACACAGTTTCATTTAATAGTAGACACTACTGTAAGTTCCAGAAAAGTCAGTAAGACCACTGAATTATATCAACCCAGCTGTAACACTAAGAGGATGCGTATCTACATATGAAATGAACTATTTCTGGTCGGGATGTCCAGGTTCACAGGGAAAAACACCAGGCAAACATACATAACCATCACAGACAGTTAACTGAATACATAATGCAATGCTTTTTCCTCCTCCTCAGCTTATTGTCAGTCTGCTGTATCAGCACTCCACTAACACTTTCGCTTACAGAAAAACTTTACTTGACATTTTACTAAATTAAAATTGTAATTTATATTGAGAAATTACGTATTCAAATCGTGTGTTCTTTGACAACTATTTTGAAGTTACTTTTGCATTTTCTTTGAAACATAGCTCTAGCAAAACTCCTCTGTTTACAGGATTTCCCTGTTAACTTTAGTAAGGATAGTTTTTTGTGGTAGGCAATGCACTTAACCAAGCACCTTTTACAGAAACCGTAACAGAGTTTACCCTTCATGGAAACACTTTGTGTAAACACTATTAAGTCCTTCTGAAAATACAGTGAAAGATCTCAACCAGTATGCAACCTGAGGCATTTTTCCTTAATTAAGTCGATTAAAGGTGGCCTGAATGCTAGGTTCTGATACATACAGCATAGGTTAAGTGGCTGTTACTTTGGGCTCATGGCATCATGTTCTGACTACACTAGTATTATATCTATACTACAAAAGACAACTACTGGCACAGGCAACAGGCTCTTAAACTGCAAGAAGCACAGCACTGATACTTCTACAAGTCCTTCTCTGCAGTGTCAAATACGTTACAATAAAGCAACTAAAATTATTAATTGCTCCCCCTTCCCCTTTAAAAAAACCCTATATCTCCACACAATACAGTTTAGCATAAGCATTTATATCTGTTACTGCTTTGAAAATTGGCAACTAACTGACAGATGCTACTACCAGACTCTCTGATCTGTTTCAAGCAACAGGCCCTATTCCCCACTCAAGCCAGACTTACTGCATGCCCAAAGCAACAGTTACTAGCCCCAATGACAGCACCACCATCACTTGGCATTTAGACTAATTTACAACTTATCTCTAACTGCTGCGCCTTCAAGATGCTCAGGAACCCACAGACTCTCCACCCAACAAAGACAGACTTTCTGTCTGTGCTAAGGCAGAAGCGGTCCTGAATACAGCCACCTGCTCAGCACCACCGCAGCATCTTCAGAGGCAGCCAGGCAGATTAAATAACAGATCTCCCTTCTTAGATCCTCTCTGCCAGCCCCAAAATACATTATGCCTTTAATTAATATATTTTTACAAATATTTTTTGAAACCTATCATAGTGCAAGATATCTCAGGCCGATGTAGAAGCCTGCACAGCTTAATGCTGAAGGCATGCAGTGTGCAGGCCGCTGGAGGGTGCAGAGGCAAAGGCGCAACATGAAGCAACTTGAGAGTACAAGAACTGCTATCTTGGCATGTAAGGACCAGGCCAGCAAAAAAGGACACAGGACAATGTCACTCTGCCTGGATTGCACACTGCTATGATCACTACCAGGGTAAAGCACACCTGCAGAGAACACTCACCATAATGCAACTCAGAAGGGACTTCAGGACAGTCTAAGCAATAGTGGGTGATTAAAAGCTGTTTCCTAAAAGGAAATGTGATCAAAATGGATAGCGCAAACACTACCACTCCCTTCATTCCAAGGTATATGTAAACAGTCACTGTAAAAAATGTAATCAAAAGAAGGTCTTGAAAGTACTTTCTGGCAGATTTAATTTGATCAGCTAATATTAGGAGGACAGCAGACTTCACTATTTCAAGCTCCTGCTGAGGAACATGCCTACTGAACCTGTGAGACAGCTTGAGACTGGTACTTGTTTCAAAGAAAAGCTATCAACTGAAAAGTGGTTCAGTATTTCAATTCAAACATTTCTGACTCCACAGATAACAAAACAATCCAGGGATCCAAGAGAAAGTGTATCATATACTTCTCGTAGCTCCCACCATCTTCAAAAGAAACAAGAGTAACCTTGATTTTTCCCCCCATAAATCTTAATAGCTTTTAGTATTAAACAGACAGAATTAAATACCATATTGAGATGAGGAAACAGAATTACCATTTCCCAGGGTAACCAGACACTTCACAGCATACCAACCAAACATATGAGAAACATTTAAATACACTGAGGTGAAAAGCAATAATCTAGACCAGTTTTCTTCGCTTTACCTTAACCGTATTATCAGAAAAACAAATTTCATAGCTTTGTCATGCAAATCAAGTGTCAGCACTCCTCTGCCACATGTGCAAGATAACACCTTCACCGTACTTTTTCTCCACATTGGTCCATCTTCTGTCTGAAGAGCTACCTGTATTGTGAAACCACCATACATTTTCCCACTTTTAGCCCTCCAGTACCTGCTTGCCCTATGCCCATTAATGATGTTAATGCTCTATTAGCCATCTTCAGCTTCACAACAATATAGACAAAAGCCTGATCATGGAAGGAAGGAGTCAGGGCTAAGAACAAAATAAAAAAAGTATCAATATCTCCTTACCTTCTGTGCTTTATCCTTCTGAAATACAAAGACAGGTGGAGCAATGGCAGGTTTTTCTGTAAAAAGAGAAATCATTGGGGTTTTTTCCAACCACATTTATATTTGACTATTATGAAAATGTTATGTTCTATGATGCTTTTACCAACAGTGAATCCCTAAGCTGGTTAAATCTCAGTTACACAATGTTTCTACCAGCTCCTGGTAATAGATATTCATAAGGACCTGACCTTCAAAAGTAAAAATGAGTGTTTTAAGGTGAACAACATGACTAATATCTTAAAGTAACATATATTTCCCTTCCAGATCACTTTCAAGCTAGTATTTGTACAATACTTTGGTATATCAAAAGGAAAAGACCCTTTGCTGCAGCAGTTTACTAGCTGAACAGATGCTTTTCCTTCCCCCTTGTCACGCATTAATGAAAAGGGAGTTTGTTGTATACCCCTACATACCCCTTTCCTAAAGGTCACCTAATACTGACATTTGATTACACTTGTATTTCATTATCATTGAAAACTTCAAAAAGGTCCTAAATCAATATTTGCAGGTCTAAAATTCAAACTAGATAAATTATAGAGGAACCAGTCTTTTCTGCATAATTTAAGAGCACATATGTTTTCATCTAAAAGCTCTGAATCAAATATTAGCAGGATGATATTTTCTAAGTAAGCACATCAACATTTAGCCTAAAAGAGCAGAATTAATGTCTAGAATGAGTGTGTATTTCCATTGTCCTTCGAGATTTCACAACTACCTCAGTGTCCTGAATAACAAAAGTACACATACACAAGGAGAGTGTGTGATAAAGCAGATGTAAGAATTCCTGAGAGTTCAACAAACTGATGCACCTTGTGTGTGAGTTATATTTGAAGAGAAGCCGCACACATACTATGCAGTCAGCAGCCCTTCTGCATACTTGCAGGGCTAAAGATGAGTACAGTATTTCAGTCTGTCTTTCAGTCTGAAAAATGGGATTTAGGGAGAACTTCCAGTTTGGCTAATTTCAAAGAAATCAGCCAGAAAGTTCCACCTTTACAGTTATTCAGTCTTACAAAGAAGTCTAAAGATGTAAGAAGATTAAAAAATTTAAAACTTTCAGAGCTTGAAAGGCTAGCATTAAAAAAAAGGAAATATAAAGCTACCTTGCACAAAAAAAAAAGAACAGTATCACAAAATCTTCCATAAATCAGTTGCAGCATCAGTAAAGTACTTGAATAACCATATAAGGAAAAAGGGATTAAGCTGTCCATTTCGGAACTGCTAGTGTTAGATCACTTTGGGTGAAAAAGTGAAACTTCAGTTGACATATACAAAGTTATTACCAGAACTGCGCACTTTTAATTGTGAGGGTAGAAGAGCCTCTTTCTACTTTTCTGTGGATCTAACTCAAAGGGATAACCCAGCAAAACCAAAAAACACTACAAGACTGATCTTGCAAGACTAGCATAACTTTTACAAACGGTAAAACCAATCAAGAAATTAAGCTACTTATGACACCATTTTGCCTACCCTTCCATTTTTTTAAAGTTCATCTATCCACCAAATGCTACTGAATCTTAAAAATGCTTATTAATAAGAGCAATGCAGACAATCGGTTCCAGAAGTGAAAGCAATACAGACCCTTAAAGGTAATACCTCCCTCAAAAACCAGAGTGTGTTGAAACAAGCCAGGGATCCATTTCCATTCCCTTGGCCTCAGTATAACCCGCCCATGGGAGGCTTCACTGAGGCAATGGACAAGCTTTTAACCCTTGGCCTTCAAAGTGACAGTTGTTTCTTAATACCATGTGGTATACTTTAGCAATGTTAGTGCTACTGCTACAGCAGCATGCTCTCTGCTGAATCAATCAATGGGGAGATCTACCACTTGATTGTCATGCACACCTTACAAGAGTACTCCTGCACCAAATTTCACAAATACCAAGGAGAACTGAACAAAAAACCTACTTGTCTGTCTAGTGCATAATAAAAGATTGAAGTACTGAGAAAGAAGAAAGCAAAGAAAAAGATCCAACAACGCAGAGTGCAAAGAGTGAGGAGAAAAGCATGGGACAACTGGTGAAAGATGGAATGGGTAGCCAGAGAAATTGATGCGAACTAACACAACAAACCATACAAAATAGGAGATGGAGTCCAGTGGTTGAAAACTGAGCACTCAGGAAAAGACAAGACAGATGTCAGGAACAGGAGAAAGCTCCCAGGAAAAAAAGAAATAGATGAAAGAACAAAAAAGAGTGAAAAAACTCCAACTATGGAGATTGTGTCCAGCTATAACAAATGAGAATGGCAAAAGGATCTAATAAAGCAAACTATGGCCAAGCCTGTTAGTCAACCTGAAAAAGAGAACACAGGTGCAACATTTGATAGTCTTTGTCCACTGACGAAATACAGATATCCAGTATTCAAGATCCAAGAATCTCACTACTACTCTTGCTGACTGTGAGACCAACTGACAGGGATGACAATGAGACAGCAGGCACTCACAGCTAACAAGTGTACCAGTGCTCACTCAGAAACAGACACAGAATACTTGTTCATTGTGTCCTTTCTGAAGCCCGCAACAAGACCACAGCGCTGGAAACATCTCCCTAATTCTAGCCCAAGGCAAGAAGGGATCACTAGACTGCCTAATCTGACCACCTTCCTTAAATACAGCATATTTTTCTCAGCCCTTTTTAAATTTTGGGTAAATATTTTCATTGAAGGCATCAAAAGCAAAGTATTACTGCCCTCAATCATCCATTTCTGCACTTAGTGTCAAATTTCCCATTCAAATGTCCAGCTCCAGCTTTTGGTTCCTGTTTTTAAATGCATTTATGTAGACCTCTCTAGCATTTAATGGTTTTCATATAAAAGCACTTACACATACCATGTTTCCATCAACTGAAGAACCCCCATACCAAGTTTTATTTTTGCAGATCAAAAATGCAGATGTCAGGTAGTTCTTCGGTTTTTCCAGTCAACTGCTGTTCCAAAACAAGAATTCCACTGTTATTTGTACTAGCCAACCTCTGGGCCAGTCAGTCATGTTCTTGAGCATGCTTTTGTTAGCAGGGTGTCTGAAGGATGACCTATGGTAAAATGGATCTGCCAGGTCCACAAAACTGTCAACAACTAAAAAGGATTTATAAAGCATGATACATAAAGGAAAAACCTTCAAACTTCAGGTAGAATGCATCTAAGAGAACATGAGATCTCCTTCACCAAGAGATGAGCAGTCAAAGCACATAGTTCTTAAAAACTAAGGATTAGACTTGTTTTTTTTCTTCAGAAAAGCAGCCAGAAACAAACAAAAGATCTCGAGAAATGTCAATTTTCTAACCAAGTCAATCTTGATAAAGGTGTTCAGATAAAGTCCAAGCATGTAAGAAGGAAAGCAAAACTTCAATAATTAGCATGAGAGACAATACCTCTCCAATCTCAAGATCTGGAACCATAAAAACCTGAATGGTTTAGGCTGTCAAATCAAATTGAATCCACAACTGAAAAACAAATAAATCCACAGAACTTCCTGCAGTTTATTTCAACCTGCATGAATTAACTACAAAACCATCAAGAGCCAGATTTCACAGGCTGAATTTCTTTAACATATTTTATCATCAAGTCATTAGATAAATGCCCTATGTGCTGTCAGAAAAACAGGTACTATTAAACCTGCTGCGCTTCCTTCATAAGCTGTGGAAATCAGAATGCAGAAACAGAAAATACTACCTCCATAGCTCATGCAGAGATACCATCTTCAAATCATATATACTATTTACTATGAGATTTTTAACCTAGATGCATGACCACTAGTAACTGTAGCAAACTCCCCCATGTCAAACCACATTTCCCACAGGTAGACAAAACATCCATTCACACGAATGCAACCACGGCAGCTGGGGCACCTCTAGCAGCCACAAGGTGTCCCACTCTTATTGCAGCATGAAATGACTCATTGAAAAAATCCAAGGGGTCAAAGACAACCAAAAAAGCTTCAGCAGGTACACTGGTGATAAGAGAAAGGCTGGGGAAAAACGTGACCCCTCTCCAGCAGGAAACAGGAGACCTGGTTTCCGTGGATATGGAGAACTGAGGTACTCAATGTTGCTTTTGATTCCGTCTTCACCAAGAAGTGCTCCAAACACTCCACCCAAGTTATGAAAGGGGAAAGCAGCAGGGACTGGCAGAATGAAGGAGCACCTGCTATAGGAAAACAGGCTTGAGACCATCTAAGGAAGCTGAAGGTGCACAAGTGCATGGGAACTGATGAAATGCATCCATGCGTCCCAAGGGAACTATCACAGGAAGTGGCTAAGCCACTCTCCATGCAATGAGAAGTCGCAGCCATCTAAAGAAGTTCCCAGTGACTGGAAAAGGGGAAACATAGCTCCCATTTACAAAAAAAAAGCAGAGTTGGGGCACTACAGGCTGGCCAGCGCCTGGCAAGATGGTGGAGCAAACCCTCCTGGAAACTTCGCTAAAGCACAGGGCAGTGTTATAAATAAGGCTGTGATCGGTGAGAGCCAACATGGCTTCACTTAGAGCAAACCACATCTGACAAATTTGGTTCTATGACTGTGTTACAGTGTTGGTGGACAAGGGAAGAGCAACTGACACTACCTAGACTCATGCAAAACATTTGACACTGTTTTGACAGGAAATCCTTGTCTCTAAATTGGACAGATAGACCACTCCCTGGATAAGGAATTTGCTGGTGGCTGCGCTCAAGAGATGCGGTCAATAGCTCAGTGTCCAAGTGGAGACCAAGTTTGGGACCAGCACCACTTAATATCTCTGTTCTTGACATGAATAGTGGGGTTGAGGGCACCCACAGGAAGTCTGCCAATGACACCAAGCTGTAAAGTGTGGCTGATATGCTAGAGGGAAGGGATAGTACCTGGACAGGGTGGAGAGGTGGGACTTATGAACTTCTACAAGGCCAAGTGCAACTCCTCCACACGTGTCAGGGCAATCCCAAGCACAAACACAGGCTGAGTGGAGAATGGAATGACAAAAGGCCTGGGGAGAAGGACTTGTGGGTGCAGGTGGATAACAAGCTCAACATGCCCCGGCCACAGGCACTGGCACACAGAAACTCCCCCTGTGCTCGGCTGTGCCCCCACCATGGGCAGTAGGGGAGGGGGGGATTTTGCCCCTCTGTCCCACTCAGGTGAGACCCCACCTGAAAAGCTGCCCCCAGCCCTAGGGAACAACATCAGGAGGACGTGTAGCTGTTGAAGCAAGTCCAGAGGAGGCCACAGAAACACTCCAGTGGCCGAAGCCCCTCTGCTCTGAGGACAGGCTGGGACAGCTCTAGGGGTGTTCACCTGGAGAAGAAAAGGCGCTGGAGAGACCTTAGAGCCTGTTACAGGGCTTAAAGGGTGTCCACAGGAGAGGGACTTCGGACAAGGAGGAACAGCTTCAAACTGACAGAGGGCAAATTTTGACGAGACATTAGGAAGAAATTCTTCCCTGCAAGGATTGTGAGGCCCTGGCACAGGTTACTTCATGGACCTGTGGACAGCATCACTGACAACATTCACAGCACAGCAGTGACAAGGGCCAAAAAACAGTCACCTTCTTCACTGCTGAAGCCATTGTGCCTCTGCCATAAGGATACAGCCTAAATCAGGTTGGAGGTCTCAAGTCCAATCTCCTGCTTCAAGTAAGGTCAGTTAGAATATCAGGCCCAATTAATCAGATTATCCAGCCTGGTCTTAACATCCAAGGACGAAGGCTGAGCAGCCTCCCAGGGTATTATCTTCTCTACTGCTTGACTGTCCTTAAGCTGAAAAAAACCTACTACCACAACGAAAACCCAATCTTTCCCCTGTTTCCAGTCTGAACATCTCATTCCACCCCTCGCCTTTTCTCTTTGTCCTTTCAACACAACACTGCTCTGGTAGGTCTAGGTCTCTCTAAGAACCTCCTCACAGACCCTGATAAGCTCCAGATGTGCCTCTCTGAAGACTTCTTTCCTCTAGGCAGAACACATCCAGTCTCCTCACAGGACACACAACCCAGACCACCAAATATCTTGGCAATTCATGTTAATCTTTAAATTTTAGAAGGAACCATGTCATGAAAACAACTTTCAAGACACCACCAGATCTGCTGTAGCCATGTTATTAAGATAATAATATATTTTTAAAGCTAAGAACCGCAATCTTTCAAACACTTTTTCTTTTTAAATTTACTCCAAATTACATTTAGAAATGGGACAGTGCCTGATTACATGGAAAACTATGAGGCAAGGGAAAAAAAAACCCTACAGTGCAACTTCTTGGCAAGCAACTCCTTGCTTTGATTTCAAGAAGCACTCTTCAACATGACAAAAGCATACAAGTTGGGAATAGCTACTCCAACTGTAACTCTTTGTAATAACATCACCTGAGAGAAAAAGTGTACCTGTGAACAATGAATGAGTGTTAAAAAGAAGAGCAATTAGGCTGTTAGCTGACTGAAAATACTCGGAGTAATAATTTATCACTTGTGAAACACCTACCTAAGAGTCAAGAAAATAAAAGTTCAGAATTAGGTTTAATTATGCTCATTGGAACATTGCAGGTCACAAAAAATGTTTTTGGGGATTTTTTCACCATTTACATTACAAAGAGCAGAACAATCGTGCTAAACGTAACATATTAAGAGATACAGACCATTTGCAGCACTATAAAACTCAAAAGGTGTTGATGACAACACAAGATTCTCTTTCAATAGCTAACAAGAGATTCAAAGCAAAAAGCAAGCTGCCACTAAGAGCTTATCTGCAGAAAGACCTCCACAATTAAAAGCCAGCCACACTTCATGACAGAAAGGACAAACACAAGTGGAAAATTTATCTCCAAACTTCTAACAGATGTCATGAACTGATATGGAGAAAAGAGATACTTCTGCAAATGTTACAAGACAGAAAATAAAAAGGTAGCTTATTTTCATATGACAGGAAAAAGAAAGTCGTGAGACAGGCCAACTATTTTGTAATGTAGATAAAATATACATAAAGAATTCAAAAAAGTGTTAAGTAGAAGTATTAAAGTATTTAGATAGCTCTGTCTTCTCAATTAAATAAATCTTTATGGTGTCAGGACATGAATTACTATGAAATGTCACTCAGCCTAACTTTGCACCCACTAATGCATCTAAAGTGACCATCAGGAAAAAAAAATCTTGTTTCTAGAGTCAGCACACAGAGTCAGTGGTGAATGCCACATTTTCCCTCAAAGTAACACCAGACCCTCCTCTGTCCAAAAGCTATCACCAGACAAGCTGAATAAAACAATCAGCACAACCCCCAACCCCTTGCACGCCCCTCCCCCCACCACCAAAACAGCACAGAAGTAATGTCAGCATCCTACAAGTCTGGTAAAGAAATTATACTGATTAGACTGAAAGGAACTACTTCAGTTTGCTCACCTTCTGTACATTTCATAAAATCATAAAATATGCTGAGTTGGAAGGGACCCATTAGGATCATCAAGTCCAGCTCCTGGACCTGCACAGAGCGGGACCCCAACATTCCCACCCTATGACTGAGAGCACTGTCCAAACACTTCTTGAACTCAGGCTTGGTGCTGTGACCACTGCCCTGAGAAGTCCTCCGTGCTCAATCTCCCTCTGGGTGAAAAACCTTTTTCTGGTATCCAAGCTAAACCTCCCCTGACTCAGCTTCATGCTGTTTCCTCAAGCTCTGTCATTGGCCACATGAGTGTGGAGACTGGTACCTGCCCCTCATGAGGAGGCTGAATACTGCATTGAGGTCTCCCTTCAGTCTCCCCTTCTCCAGGCTGAACAAACCAAGTCTCCTCAGTAGCTCCTCATACAGCTTCCCCTCTAGACCCTTCCCCATCCTTGTGGCCCTTCTTTGGACACTCTCTATTAGCTTAATGTCTTTTTTATACAGTGGTGCCCAAAAGTGCCTCCAGAACTCAAGGTGAGGCTGCCCCAGTGCAGAGCAGAGAGACACAACCCCCTCCCTCGCCTGACTCTGCCTAATGGTCCCCCAGGACATGGTTTGCCCTCCTGGCTCCAGGGCACTGCTGACTCAGGTCCAACTTGTCATCGACCAGAACCCCCAGGTCCCTTCCTGCAACACTGCTCTCTAGCCTCTAATTAACTTAAGGCTGTTACATACAGTAAACCTGTTATGATTGTAACCTGTATGCTCAGCAATTTCATAAAGCCAAGTCAGTTGCGGACATGTCCTGAAAGGGAAATGTGAACACATCCTTAAAATTTTAGCCCTGAGAAAAATCTGTACCACCTTTCAGCCATTGAAAAAATAAAGTAATTCATTCCCTACACAAGATGATTCTGTTGTCTTAAAAGTGCAGCTTCAGCAGCAAGTTATAGACATGAAAATTACTAGTTATGTATTAGCAGCAAGTTAATGAGAAAAGAATTCAGGTTCCCATAAATATTTAGGACTGACAGGAAGGCGCTTGTTCTCTTTGGTATTGTAGCTGGATTGTCTTAAAAGCAACACTTCACACATGTGGCAGTGGAGTACCAAAGACTTCAAAGAAAGTTTCTGAGAACATTCACTAACTACTTTATAAATTAGTACCAATAACAATTGTGCTTACCAGTCTAAAATCCTGGTTTTTAATAGTCACTCTCACAATGACAGTCCCCAAAAATCTTCATCACAATGTCACTATATCTTTGCAGCAAAGCCAATCAAACTTCATACACCTAGGGAGAAGTTACTCTCTCCTCTCTTCATTAGCTCCATACTTATCAGCTCATCTTCCACCACATCAAGCAAGGCCAAGACCAGGATCTGTTCCTAGGAAACTTCACAGTACAAACTTCTTTGGAAAACGGCACTAAGACTACCTCATCTTTCAGCCCCCTTCTATGCAGCACAGGACCAAGACTCCCTTAAAAAAACAAGAATCTTCTTCTGCCAAGATACAGTTGGTCATCGCTCCAATATTAAGAGATAAGGAGCAGTTTCACCTACTCACTAAAAACCAAGGAAAGACGAATGGATGAAAAAGATTTGACAACAAGAATGAAAAAAAAGAAGCAATTATCAGAGCTTGTAGCTTTGAAGAAATGCATCACAGAAAGAGCACCCATTAAAATAGTTCAAAATTGCAAAGGACATTGGTAAAATGGTTACTTGGAGCCAGTACTGACAGTTCAGCAGTGATTTAAGACATTCAGTAGTCTAAGAGACATCAGAACCTAGAAGGTAAAGATAACTAATATACTGTTGGAAACAGAAACACGCATCAATGAATTGAAAGATGGGTGTCATGGTAAAAGTTACAGGTTAAAAGAGCTTTGTATTAGTAACATGACACAGGCAGCATGAAACTCAGCACCTTTCAAGGCCAGGAAAATGTTTGTTGCAGTAATCAAATAGGCAAAAATCTTGAGTTTCACCTGCATGAACCAACAATAAAAGCTACTGTTTAAACATGCAAACAAAAACAGTCTGCAAGAATGACTGAAACCTCATTCTAGCTACTTGTGTCTACTACATATTAAAGAATACTTAGTTTCACACCTCACAACAAAGTATGATTGAGACAGCACTGTTGTACAGATCAATCAAGATTAAGGAATGTTAAGAACTTTGCTCTAATCACATTTTTTGTGAACACGAACATTGAGCTATCAAATGTTATAAACAACAGAAGACCAATATGAAGCAGAATGTCAAAGAATTATCAATACCAAAACAGTCACTTAAAATATTTAGATGAAAATACCTGGGCACAAGGAAGTACAGCATTCACCTAAACAATGGAAAAAATAAAACTAACTGATGTGCTTAAGAATGACGAGAAAACAGTCACCTGAGAAGATCCTTGCCACAACAGAGACTGCAAATAAGCCAAGTAGAAAGACTACAGAATTCTCAAAGTTCCAGCAGAAAGATGCAAATTCTGGGAGTGCATGTATTTTCACTGTTATACAAAGAACATACACCTCAAAAATGGAACTGAACAAAACTAGTCAATGATATTAGGAGACAAGTTGGTCTTGCTTCATCTGAGGAAAGACTGTATCACACTCATATTGCAAGAA
This sequence comes from Cyanoderma ruficeps, assembly GCA_008694505.1. Classification (NCBI taxonomy): domain Eukaryota; kingdom Metazoa; phylum Chordata; class Aves; order Passeriformes; family Timaliidae; genus Cyanoderma; species Cyanoderma ruficeps. The sequence goes on along the minus strand of VZDJ01000247.1, from coordinate 1,710,809 downwards.
GAAACAACAGCAACAAACGAAGGTGACAACTCTGGAAAGGCAGGCAAATATAAACTAAAGAGGTTTACAGGTGAGGTAAGTCTCTGGAGGCAGGAAAGGGTCGTAAGGATGGGATCGCACTCCCCCTTGCCATCCCAGCCAGTCTATAAGACCCTGCAAAAAACAGAAGTAGAGATAGAAACACACAACAAGTCATCATCAAAAGATGTCATAAATATTGGTCAACTGTTGGGCCTAATGTTCCCCAACAGAAAGGGGAGGTAACGTGAGGGGCTTGCATGACTTAATACAGCTACTGCCAAGCATCTGGTTCTAAGAGAACAAAAAAATCCATTAGAATTTATTATAAGGTCATTATAATGGCAGTATATAAATCAAATACTGACATTAAATTTCTCACAAATAGTCATCACAGATTTGGCTACTACTATTCTTGAGACCACTTATCATGCCTCCTCAGTAACGGACAACTCATCTTGAGTCTGGAAGCCAACAGCCCAAGACATGCTGCATCAGAGGATTTGTTAGCTTAAGCGTGGTTGTACGTCAGCTGCTGGCAGGCTTCATCTTCAAAGGCTGCATCTATAACATTTATTTGCTTCCTGCTGTTTAACATTAATATCAGAACAGTAATTGCCACTGACACAGAGTTCAAAAGTAAGACAGTCCTGAAAGACTGAAAGACACGCACTTTCATTCACCTTCCTCTGGGTATTTGTTTTTCTCTTCCATTAGCTGAGAGGAATAATGAGACACAACAGAGACAGCAGGACAAACTGGCTTTTGCCAAAACACAGAGACATCGGTCATTCCCAAAGGCAAAATATAGATACCCACTGCCACTTAAAATACCACTGTATACACCTTGGGGCAGAATACCCAAATACTGCAGTATGGCAGCTCAGGTTCTCCTAATGCTCTTCAGAAAAAAAATGAAGCCACTTCACTAGCGGACCTCTGATGCTTTCAGCTCAAAAAAATGCCATGCATCTACTACAATACCCCACCTTGTTTTACAGCCCTTCTATTAATTCTTCAACTAAAGAAAGGATTAACTTGAGTATAAGCAAAGGAAAGATTTACAGTGGTCTGAAAGTTGTAGACAATAACTTCAAAAAGCAACTGGACAAGGCGGGGACAAAGCGGCTCAGAGCCGGGCCCCAGACGCAGCGCTCGCTGCCGCGCTCCAGGGCCCGTGCCCAGCGCCGGGCCCGCTGTCCGCATCCCGAAGCACCGACGCGCCTGCGGCCATTGGTCCCGGGAGTCGCCGCATCGCGGGCCTGGAGCCACTGACCCGCGGGAGGCACCTAAAGACGCAGGCCCCAGCCTGGCTTCGTCCGCCCCTGCCTCGCGGACAGCCCGATGGGCCGGCCAAGGGGCTCCCTTTGTCCGGCCGCTCGCCCCACTGGGACCGGGACGGCAGCGGGGAGGTGGCGCTCCCGGACGCGCACCTGAACGCGGATCGCGGGACCGGGGCAGCGCGGAGCCGCTGTAGAGCAGGGTAGCGACACCTACAACTCCCGCCTACCTTCGTTCGCCAGATCCGCCATTTTACTTCCTCAGCCGCACCCACAATGCATCGCGCGGCCGGACGGCACCGCTCACGGCGGGCCCCGCGTCCTGGGCCCGCCCCGATTTACGGTCGCTTCGGGACGGCGCCGCGCGTGCGCGGAGGGCAGGGCCGTCCCTGGCAGACTCACGGGCCCTCCCGGTGCCCGATTGGTTCGCGATCGGTTCTCAGTCGGTTCTGCAGCTCCGAGTGGGGTGGGCAGCGTCCCCATGAACCCGCTCGTTACGGGGCCCCTGTTAGCCCCATCGCTCCCTGCGGCCCGCGCAGTGTGTATACCGTGGCGGCCGCATCCGTCGGAGCGGGGCTAGTTCCCCCCGACTCTCCGTCCAGTGCGCCGCCTTGCCCTCCGCACCTCCTGTGGCTGCGGAGCCCAGGCGGGCAGGCCACGAGCTGCTCCGGGTGCCACATCCTGCAATCACAGTGCCGCTGGGGCGGGCTGTTTACGGAGCAGCAGTCCCCGTGCAGCGCCTGCTCTGGGACACGACTCTGGGATGCTGTCAGCCTGAACATTAACTCATCGAATATCCTGAGTGGAATCATTGAGTCCTACTCCTTGCCCTGCAGAGGACAGCCCAACAATCCCACCCTGGTTCTAAGAGCATTGTCCAAACACTACGTGAGTTCGGGCAGCCTTGGGTCTGTGACCACTGCCATGGGGACCCCGATCAGCGCCTGACCACCCTCTGGGAGAACCTTTGCCTAATATCCCACCTAAACCTCCCATGACACTGCTTCATACCATTCACTTCAGTCATGGATCATGCCTTTCCAAGCCTTTTCTCCAGACTAAAGACTCAAACTCAGTTTTTGGGAGGATGCTGCTCTATCCCATACATTTTTGTTTGCTGTTCTTTGTGACATCTAGCTCTACAGAAATCCACACTGCTCAAAATGTAGGTGCACCAGAGTGCTATATGGTCACAGAGTCCAAAGAGTACAGTATGTAAACACACTACTGCTCTCATTCTCTTGATGGTGCCTCATATTTTGTTGGCTGCTTTATTTGGTGCACCAGAGCTCTCCTGACTGCATGGTGTCAGTCTCTATGCATTAGTCAACAGCAGCTGGCACAGGGGGTAGAAACTGAGCAATTCATGATTCTGATCTTACCGCTAATGATCGCTTCAAGGCTCATTTAACAACAGCATGCACAGTGCCCACCATTTGACTACATCCTTCATAAGTTATCACACTAGCATAAGGCAGAATCCAAGGACCAGACTGTTGACTCCTTTTGCAAGTACTATGCATTGAAACCATCTGGTTTGCCTGTTAGGAGAATTGTCCATCAGGAACATGACAGCAAAACTAACAAAACTTGGTAAGAATAGATGAATGGCAATAATTTAGAAAAAGCAATCATCACAGAATTGGTTGGGTTCCAAGGAACCTTAAAGCCCATTTCATTCCCCTCTTTGCCATAGACAGGGACACCTTTGTCTAGACCAGGTTGCTCCAAGCTGCATCCAACCTGGCCCTGAACACCTAGGGATGGCTCAGCCACTTCTTCTCTGGGCAACCCGTGCCAGGGCTTCAGTACCAGCCAAGAATTTCTTCCCACTATCCCACCTAGCCCTGCCCTCTGGCAGTTGGGAAGTCATTCCCCCTTGTCATGTCATTCTAGACACCTGTTCAAAATCCCTCTCCAGCTCTCTTGGAGCCCCTTTAGGCCCTGCAACAGGCTCTAAGGTCTCTCCAGAACCTTTTCTTCTCCAGGTGAACACCCCTAGAGCTGTCCCAGCCTGTCCCCAGAGCAGAGGGGCTTCGGCCACTGGAGTGTCTCTGTGGCCTCCTCTGGACTTGCTTCAACAGCTACAC
>VZDJ01000247.1:1664943-1706642 GCA_008694505.1 Cyanoderma ruficeps | reverse complement strand
GGTTTTTTTTTTTTTTTTTTTTTTTTTTTTTTTTTGGTTGGGATTTTTTGTTTGGTTGGTTTTTGTTTTGTTTTGTTTTTGGTTTTGTTTGTGGTGGGTTGTTTTTTTTTCATTTTGTGCATGTCCGCAGGGACCTTACAGGGTTGGACATTAGTGCTGGCAGCTGCATGATGTCCACATGGCAGCCTGAGTCTGTGTGTGGTTCTAGACCTTGTCTATGCCTTTTCCCTGGAGAACATTTGGTGCAGATGATTTGCAGAGAATTTAGCCAAAAGAATTAACATGTTTCTATTCACACAAGAACTGTAATTTTCAGGGATATACAACATGGTTGACTTAGATCCAATCTTTATGGAATTAAGTTCCTTTTCTAAAGCAGACATGTCCTACAAACTGAGCCAAACACTAGTCTTGAAAAGTGAGAATCAGAGTAATTATTTATTATGTGTCTATAAAAACAATAATTACATTTTAAATTTAAGTACTTATTCTGATACAGATACTCCTTACAGAAAATTTCACTTTAGAGCATTAAAGCCTATTAATCCTACAAGAAACTGTGAAGATGCTTTTATCATGAAAATGTTGGGCAACTTTAATTATAGGAATTACTGTCCTGTGCTTCTCTAATGAATGTGTGGTACCAGTATAGTGAGTTAAGTGACCTATTTAAGGGCAGTGCTTTAGAAAGAATGTACCTCAGAAAGTTACACTACACTTAAGAACCAGCAGGTCACAGTGTGTTCTCTATTCATGTTCTAATTAGAGCCCATACTTCTCAGAATCATTAACATAAGAGAGGAAAATTAACAGTTTTATCCTAATAGTGTTGGGAGGTTTCTGATTGTGATTTAATTTACCTTCAAATAAATCTGTAGTAATACCAGGATAAATGTGATTCTAGCAATCTATTATTTCAATAAAAAGTAAATTCCACCCACACCAACTTCACAGTTCTTGTGACTTTTAGAAATTAATTACAAGAGTTATCTGTACCCTACGAGCTTGTCAACTTGCTGATATAACTAGAATCTATTTTGGGTGCATGCCATTAAGATACTATAAATGCCATACTTTCTGATTAGCACTATTGTTAGGTCAGTATTTCTAAAGGGACATGGCCTAAAAGTCACTATGACTTTGACAAATTAAATATTTTTCCATAGCTGGCCTCTCTCTAAAAAAACCCCAAAAACCAAATAAAAACAAACAAAAAACCAAAATCAACCCCACAAAAAAAACCTCACAAAAAATCAACCCCACAAAAAACACAAACAAACAAAAGAAAATCAAATTAACAGACAAACCAAAAAAAAAACCCCAAAAAACCCACAAAGGCAAAAAGCCACCACTTCAGAAAGAAAACCCCAGCCAAAACCAACCCAACCCTGCTTGAAGACTTTCTGCTTCTGAGACTGTCATTTGGATGGACTCAGACCCTGGAGCATTCACAGTTTTTCTATAGCATGACAGTGACATTTTGAGCCATAGTCATAAGCATTTATCAGTAAGAAAAGAAACAGAGCCTCTAGAGTGAAGACAGCACTACAGGTAATCACTATCTCATTTCTAGCTCTATTTCTCTATCAGTGTCCTGGACAAGAACACAGTTTCTAGATGCTCACACCATCTAGGTCAGTTAATATACTATCTTGTCTGCTTCTGGTGGCAGACCTGGATCAAGTAGAAAGTTGTACCTGAGGCCTCCAGAGGTCCATTCTGCCCACACCTCTATAATTTACAGCAGTACAGTAATTATTAATGGGGAAATATATCCAGGACTCTGTGTAAGTCAGGTTTTGCTGGAGTTGATTCATTTGAAACCTATTTTTTAACTTGTTTCTGAAAATTATTTTTCAGAAAACTCATTCCTTACAGCATGGGGGAGCTGGCAAGGACAAGCAACCTTAAGAGGAATAGGGCTTCATTTTTCAACAGCAGCATGGATTTATGTCACACTCAACTGACCAATGTCACATGCTTTCCCAGCTGCCAGACCATTTCTGTGGGTCTTACAGATACATTTCAGAATCTTTGGTTAAGGTCCTGCTCCCTCTTGTGGCAGCTCACGCCTCCCGTGACATCATGACCCTGAACCAGAAACTGCTATATTAATGACACCGGGTGACTGAGCAGCGGCCAAGCCACGTATTTTCAAACAGTTGTTTGCTGGAAATTACAACAATAAAGAAAATACACGTGATAACCTGCTTTCAGACAACATGCAATGTGAAGGCAGTGGTTCATCCCTGGAAACGAACAGTTGCATGTAACCGTAACCCTAAAGTAATTGAGGTGGGGCCAGTCACACACCCCACGTCTGAGGGTCTTTAACAACATGACACTGATGTCGGTTACTACCGTTAATGTTTTCAGAGGTTTTAACTCAGCAGGGGATTTCTTATGAAGCATTTGTTTCCTCCTGTGTGAGGACTGAATCATATATTTTTCTCTGAGGAGAGATAGCTATCAGTCTTTCTCCACTTGTAAGGAAAGAGGTCATCTCATGACATTTTTGAGGAACCAACCAGCTACACAGCCTACACCTTGTCTTTTCTCTGGCATCTGGTGCAGTTTCAGGTTTTCAGGTTGTCATTAAATTCAGTTCCTTCTAGTATCCTCATCTGCAAGGATTTTACAATTTATTTCAGTGGGAAAATTCACAAGGTAAAATACTTGCCAAAGTGGAATGATCAATATGTCCTATGAGTGAACCGATTAATGAGTGAAGCTACCCATATGCTCAACATACTCCAGAACTCAATCTGGCTTTATAAAAATAAGGGGTTATTTGGGGGCTTGCTCAGCATTTCCAGGAATTGTATGCATTTTCAACTGCAGATCTTGTAACAGCATGGGCCAAGACACCACTGACACAAAGGGGAAGGTTTTTTCTGTTAAATGCTTTGCATGTAACCAATAGCCCAGCTGAGTGAAACTCCAGAATTCCAATGATGTCCCTCTGTCACACAGCTCTGCTTATTCAGGCATCACTTAAGGGTGCTCAAAAGAGCAGCCTACTGTCCTCTGGCCATGGCATAGCCCTCCTCCCTGACTGTGGTGGGATCTCCAGCACCCACTAGATGGTGATCTGGGATAACAAGAAGGAGGCTTATGAGGCGCTGAGAGCAGAGGAACAGGGATTGTTCGACATGAGGGGCTGAAGGGATTTGTCAAAACACAAGACCTAGGGGAAAAGGTCTAAAAACACTATGGGAGGGTCATTAAAGCTACCTTCTTGGTATTTTTTCTCAGAGGAAGCAAGCTTGGTTGTTACAAGTTGTGGCTTGCTTCTAGCAAAGTGCATCTGTGCAGGGGCAACTAAGTCCACTCACAAATACAAAAAAATACCTTAGAAGCATTCATTGTCTGAGATTCACTTCTCTAATTAACTTGCAATGTCAGTGCTGCTCCTGAGCTGTGACTCTCCAGGCACACTGACCAAGAACTCTAGAGCCTGAAAGTATGAGCAAAGCTGTCAGTAATTAGGGCTATTCAGGGCCTGAACTAAAGAGCTTAGAAATCTCACTCACCACCCTACATTGCTGGGAGACCCTGGCAGTTTGAGCCTCTTCTTGGCACAACCTAAGAGCTAAAATGCAAACACCATCTTCCTCTGCAGACATCACAGTGTGCAAGAAAAAGGGGACCTCCACTCCCATTCCCTGGCAGGACCTGGGAGCATTTGTTTTGCTAATACTTTGTTTCCTTCAAGTGCTTTCCCAAGCTGGTGGAACACTACTGGTATACGGACTGAGGTGGTATATTCACTGAGGTGATGAATCCCCATCCTTGAGTTTCAAATTTAGCTGGTTCAAATTCGACTGAATAACCTGATCCAACTTTGCAGACAGCTTTGTTTCAAGCAGCAACTTAAAGCACGAAATGTCTTGCCCTACCTATACCTTTCTATGATTTTGTGATATATTTGATTTCTTTCACTCTTAAAAGATTCTCTGAAATGAGTTGTGCAGGTAGACAGGGAAGAGGACATGGACAGTTATAACTGCAACTCTTTGTCCATCTAAAGAGCATCAATGTGCAAAAACATGTAAGACCACATTTGTGGTGTTTGATCTTAGTGCATACACATAGCTCCAGCCTCCAGAGACTAGCAACTTATATTTACTGGAACATTCTTCCTTCTGAATATAACTACTAGATGGGGCAACTGCACTTGATTTTTCACAATTTCTTACTGAAAAATTGTACTTCTGTGGTTTTGGCTATCCTTGTACAATTCATTGTGTTATTGCCTCTCTGTTTAACATCTCTGAATGGGTACCTGCTTTAGTACCTTGTGTTGTAGCACCTAACCTCAGCATTTCAGCCTACTGATGTTTAAAGAAGGCTCTGCACAAGACCACAAAAAAAAAGACCCTAAATGTGGAGGTGTATAGTCATAGAATCACAGACAGTTAGTAGGGACCATCTCATTCCATCCCATGTCACAGGTAGAGAGAATTTCCATTAGACTAGGTTGCTCCAAGCCCCGTCCCACCTGTATTTGAACACTTCCAGAGATGGGGCAGCCACAGATTCTCTGGGCAACCTGTGCCAGGCCTCATCACTCTCACATGGAAGAATTTTCTCCTAATGACTTGGCATTGTCTAAATCTCTCCTCTTTTAGTTTAAAACTATTCCCCCTTGTTCTATCACAATCTGCCTGTGTAAAAAGTCACTCTCCCTCTTCTTATAAGCTCCCTTTAAGTACTGAAAGGCTGCAGTTGAGGTCACCCCAGAGCCTTCTCTTCTGAGAAGGTTATGAGGCAGCCAGTTTATTTCAGCTTGAGCTGGTGCCTTCAAAGAGGGACCCTGAACAGCACAACTCCTGGGCCTTTATCTACTCAGTCTGTACACTTTTATCCGCTCACAGTCTGTGCACCTGACCTTCACATGCTCTTCACATGCTCTGTACATGACTCTTGGTCCAACAGCAATTTATGATCTGGGGTCTTCTAACAATTCATTGGATTCTTTTATCTCTGTCCAGTGGGTAGACCATTAACTGCCCTTCTCTTCCAGCTTGGGTAACCTTGGGGCTCTCCAGGGTCTCCGCTCTTATCTGAAGATCTCCAGATTTGTGTCTCATCCCCTGCTCAGCTGTTCACGTTCACAGAATTCATTTACAGCTCACATCAAAGCCAAGTTTTGAGCAGGACCCATTCATGCTGAGCTGTAAACTGTTAAAATTAAACTTCAACTACACAATTAATGTCTAATATTTTATATGTAAACTTACTTTAATTCCCAACAGACCACATATCTCTGGCTGTGAACTCCAGCCAATTTCTTAGCCACCTATCCTGGTTTCAGACAGCACAGGGTTAATTTTTGCAGTAGCCAGGACGGGCTAAGGCCCAGATGTTGACACAAAAGGGACACTCCCTCTGTCTTGTCCAGGGAGAAAAGGTTCCTTCCAGCTGAGAAAACATGGTGGACAGAATGGTCTTGTATTGTTTTGTTGGGGGGGCTTTCCATATAAATAATTAATTTTTCTTGTACCTTTTGTTATTAATATTGTTGCTGTTAATGTTAGTTTTCTTATCTCATTGCTATTTCCAGTAAATTAATCTTATGCCAACCCATGATCTTTGCCTTTTTAGCCTCCAGTTGGAGGGGGTTGGAGGGGAAGCAACGCATAGTGTTAGCAGGAGCACTAAACTGGAGAATACCATTCTTAAACCACAACACCACCGAACAGTCTACTCATCAAATCTGTATCTCCCCAATTTGGAGATTAGGATGTTATGTGGGACCATGTCACATGCTTTACAGAATTCTAGGTAGATAAAATTGGTCATCTTCCCTTGTTAGTTGTTGCAGTAACTCTGTCATAGAAGGCCACCAATGTGGTCAGGCACGACTTGCCCTTGGTGAAGCTAGGCTGGCTGTCTCAGGTCAACTCCTTGTCTTGCATGTGCTTTAATACTGTTTCCATGAAGATCTGCTCAAGTCCCTTCTGTGTCAGGGACCAAAGATGTGTCTAAGGCCTGCCATATCTGGTCCACCATTATGAAGGTTCACATGACATAATGTAGAAGAAGACCTTATTGTTAGTTAGTAAGACTTTTAACCTTTAGAAATAAAACTATGTATCAGTCATCTGGTAGGGGACTCAACCTGTGAAAGGAGATTAATATACAATAAAGCCATTGCTGGCATGGAGGTTATCAAGGGTTGTTATGACCTCATCTCACACACTGGCCCCACGGGCGAAGATGTTGAACTTGGCCACTCCTGTGGAGGAGATATAAGGTGTGGTCCTGGGGTGGAGGGGAGAGGAAGACAAGATGTGCACTGTTTTCATCCAGGGGACACCCTGAAGGTTCACTGCCTCCCCACCCCTCCTGCTCAGGAGCCGTGCTTCATCTCCTTCTCCTGTTTGGTTGCTTCTTGTCTAGAATCCAGGAGCCAATATGTATTAATTGCTAGTGCAACTAATAAAATTAATTTGCTTTGCAATTCTGAATGTGTCTTGAGTTTTTTGTGCATGAGCATCCTCCCGAACTTGTAACACCTTCCCAGACACAGAGGTGATGGTCACTGGCATGTAGTTCCACAGGTGAGGACAGAGCTAATGTTCTTGCAGTGGCCATGAGGGGGTGGAGCCTGGAGCCATGTGGGCATGCCCAGGTTGTTATTCTGTACCATCCACATCACATTGGGGGAGGTGGGGTGGAAGTGAGGAATTCTCATTTCTGAGAAGGAAGAGGGTAAAAGGTGCATGTGGTGGGCCATGGGGCGATTTTCTTCATTGTCTCAGAACCATGCAGCACTTGNTTGGTTGGTCAGTGAGCACTTTTTGAATGTAAATCACCCTCTTTTTGTATACTTCTGTTATTAAAACTGTTGCTGTTACTGTTCGTTTTCTTATCATATTACTGTTTCCAGTAAATTGCTCTTGCCTCTGGCTTTTGTTTCTCTCTTATGGGAGGAGGTGAAAAGAGGGTAGCAGCTGTGCAAAGCTGAATTTCTATCTGGGCTTAAAAGCATGACACCTTTTTAAAAATAGGATTGATGTTTTCCTTTTTCCAATCACTGGGACTTTGCTTGACCATCGTTTTCTAATAGGATGGAGACTGACTTGCCAGCTACATCAACCCTCAGGACCTTAGGATGCATCTAATCAGGATCCATAGATTTGTGCCTATTCAGTTCCATCAGATGATCTTGGACCTGGTCTTTGCTGATGGTGGGAGGGACATTGTCACCCAACCTTCACCTGGAGGTTCAGCAATTTGGGAGAGGCAGGAAGTCAGATGGCCAGTGGAGTCGGAGGCAAGATCATGCAAGGGTTCAGATCTCGCAGGTTGTGCAGCAGGAGAATGACTTAGAGGGAAATGATTAAACAGACAAGTTTGCTGATACACCTGTAAACAATCAATACCTTGGGTCTCTTCCGTCTTTACTTTCATTATGTTTTTAAAGATCCTTCAGCAGCCTGGAACATAACAAAAGCAGCTGAGGCCTGTCTTAGCTTCAATCTAGTACTTGAAAAATACCATCAACAACAATTTGGAAAATTGGAATTACAGACTGTGGATGTTTAAAACTGTGGCGCATATTAAGGAGGAAATAAAAGTTTTGGGGGTTGGTTCTCATGTGCCTTATAGTCAGTGTCTGTCCCAAAGGCTGTTGCTAGTTGGGTTTATCCAGTGTGACTTTTTACCACAACAGGTTTGTGATTAGGCAGTTAGAGTATTTTCTTGGGAAATCACTGAGTATTGAATTCTATCTTTTATTCTAAATGGCATCTTCCTAGAGCAAGCAGAGCATGAGGCACACAGACAAAGGCATCTGACTAAGAATAGGGATCTGCATATTCAGCTATGGCTCCATCTCAGGAACAGTGTTTGGTCCTCTGGCCATGCTGAGCAGGGCACTACACCTTTGTCAACAAGGGCACTAGACCTATGTTAACCATGAACTACATCAACCCTGACCCCTCTCAGGGCCCTCCCTGAGCAGCTGCAATTCAGCACAAGCTTCCCACGTGTTTCTACTTTTCCAGTATGAATTCAAACACACTGCTCTGTGGTTAACACCATGGTGGACTTAGCCTCTGGGGGCATTAGGCATGGACACAGCAACTTTCTGCTCAGCCAAAGTGGACAGGCTACGCACACGCTCTCACACCAGGGAGCATGAAGGGTCAGGGTGCTGGAAATGCTAAGCTCAGGGTGTGGGGGAAGATCCCAAGGTACCAGGATGGCAGCCTGCCCACCCTAATTTCTCAAATCAATGTTCTTTATGGCCACTGGAGAAGGCAAGTGTAGAGAGCCCAGATAACTTTTCAGAAGTCTACCTTGACACTGCTCCTGCAACCACTTACACCAGCACATCTTATCTTCAGGAAGATTACAGGAAGCACTGTCCAAGAGATGTCATACTGGAGATGCAATGGGGGGATATCAGCATGTCAAACTTGTACAGGAAAGGAATATAGTTAGCAATGAAAATCCTGCAGTGACACAGACAACCAACAATAGAAGCCTCACTGACAAATTGGGACCAGCTCCAGCTTCCTGCCCCTAAAACTTTACTCTGGGGCCAAGTAGAGGCATAGCAGCAACATAACACCTGGAATAATGCAGGCACCTTGCACTACTCAGGGTAGATGACACCAAATATTCCTGGCCAACTAACACCCTGTGCTTCTGTACTGGAAACTTAAGAAAGCAGCGACACTGCATTTGCCACGTCTGCCAGAAAACAGCACAAGGAGCTGAACTGGACAATTCTCTGCAACTTGGCCTTGAAAAGACGTCTGCCACTGTAAACAGAGAGGTCATTGTAGAGAATCCCCTCAACACCAATGAGCCCCTTAGCTCCACTGAAGCTTCCAAAAGGCTCTAAAACATGGAATAGGTTTCCCTAGGGGAGGAGCCACAGGGTTAGACAGCACAGCTTTTTGCACTCCTGTCTGGTACTAAGAGTGAGGGGAATGTTTGCAACCATAAAGACTGATTCTCCAGCAGAAATACCTTCATCTCTGCAGTTCAGTAAATATCACAAATACCCACAATTGTTGCATGCTTTGTGTATCAGTGCCCATAGCAGCAGCACTCCTTCCTCCCATTGCCACACATGGACAGGGGTGTCACTTCCCATGCTGGACATGAACGATCATCTGTTTCCTTTTGCATAATGTTTGCTGGGTGCCATCTCAGATTAAAGGAACATGAGTTACCCTTTTTCCAAGCTAAGTGCTTGTATGCAAACTAGAAATGAGAAAGTGCTAGGGTAGACAACAGAACTTTCAAATGTGAGATTTATGCAGAGGAGGCAACGGTCTCTGTACAACAGAAAGTTTCCTGAAATATGAAAACATGAACTTCCATGTATACAAAACCCAAAGGGAACATATTTTGCTGCTCCTTTTTAATAATAATTTTAAAACGCTTTCAGGGCTTTTAAAGTTTGATATAAACCCACTCAGAATGTACTGTCAGCCTCCTTCCTCAGCTTTGCCAAACAACCTTACACAGACTTTTACAGAAACACTGTAAAAATCTCGTATCAGTCTCCAGTAGTCAAACTTCTTGTGTTTCAAAGCAGAATAAGTGAGCATCTTCTACAAAGACTATTCAGATTATTGTTGCCATTCTGCTGATGAGGTCCAAGCAGATCAGAGCCTCAACAAGTGTGTTTATGACAGCTGGCGCAGACTACTGATACTTGTTTGTCTCTAGAGCCAGAAAGGAAATGTTTCAAGTGGAAAATTAGGTGGGTAAGATGCAGGGCAGTGGTGGACTTTCCTCAGGTACTGTTCTTCTCTGAAAAGCAGCATTATTGACTGCCTTGTACATCACTGGCCTAAAATAATTAGAAATATAAAACTGCTGAATGATTGAGCCATCTCTTCCTTGCTAATAGTGTGATCCTGATGGAAGTAGAAAGGCTGCAAAGGATATGGCCATAATAGTGAAGGCAGGCTATGAAAAGTACAGAGAAACGTGGGAGATGGCCTCATTGGCTTTAACCCCCAGTCAGGTCTGCTGAAACTGGTTCCTCCAAATTGGCAGAGAAGCAACTGTGTGTAAAATCTCGCTAATGAGAAGCCAGTGTCCAAAAGGAGACAGAGAAGTCCTACAACTTTATTCAAATAAAAAAGGAGATGGACCACTGGGGCATATCCCTGTGGGGTCTCTCTTGATGTTTTGGAGGGCACAGCCTCCCTTTTATCCTGAACTCCCGGTCGCACGGAGCCCTCTTTCTTTCCCCGTTGGCTGAGGTACTAGGAAGGTACAGCCTTCCCGAACCGCCTACCTCACATTACCCACTTGAACCTGTCATTTTACCCCAAAGTTCAGACTTGTGCAGAGTCCCCCACTTGTCTGTTTGAGAGGTCAGGCTGTCTGGCCTCTGTAACAAACCTTGTAGCAGTGTGGCATGATGGAGAAATGCTGCTACCTTCTCGAAGTGTCTCCTTCAGAAACCGCCCAGAGCAGGTCACAGGAACAGCTATTTCAAGTTCATGCACATACACATGACTCAGCGGAGGAAAGACAGGAAGGGTCTCCTGTATGGTACGCCCCTGCAGGGTTTATTTCAGCATGCCAAAGGGATCACGGACAAAAGACACAAACCATGTGCTGCTCAGGGATTAAGTATGGGGTCAGTGGCCAATGATCTGAGGGCACAGGGGCAGTACAAAGGGCAAGGCAACCTATAGAGGGGTATGAGGGATGAACAGTTGGGGAGGACAGGGTTATGTGACCAATGAAGGAAGCAATCCAGGGTAGATTGGCAGTAGTTCTGCAAGGTGCCATGAAGGGAGTTTTCTCTTTCAGCCTAGGCAGGGAACTCTATGGTAAATCTTCCCAGGGCAAAGCCTGGAAGTTTCCCTGAGGGGGTTTTTAGGGTTCCCACACTACATGTTGCTTGAAGTTAGTGGAGACGTGAAGGCCCATTTCAAAGACGTCAACCCATCGAATTATTTGAAAAGACATTAGCACACATCTTCCCTATAAAAGCCTCCTGGCCCTTGTTTGTATTCTGCCGCTGCAGCCCGGCAGAAGCTCAGACCGCACTGCCCGGCATTTCCCTGAGCCCTACGAGTACCTGCTCCAGCCGTGCCGGTCTTCACAGAGCAGCGGGGGATAACGAGGACCCCACTGTCTGCAGTCTACCTTGATCCTCATCCGCCCAGCCCTGGCAGCGGCCCCGTGCTGGGGGTGGAACGGGGCCTCACTCGCTGGGGCCAGCGGAAGTCATGGGCACAAAGAAGGAATAAGAAACGAGCTGTGGCTGTGATGACTGTGGCTAACCCCTCCTCTGCAAAGGTTCTCTTTCCATCTTCAAAAGTTCGGCGTTACTCTGCAGTTGGAAGTGGGCAGAGCCTGTCATTCGACCTGAGCAGGCAGAGCTTGGTTCCTGAGAGTCTGAGCTCCCCCCTCCTCCCGACCCCTTTACAAGCTTTACTCCAGGTCTACAGTTTGAAGGTATGGTGAGCACCCTGTGAAGGTAATACTCTGCTCAATTTTGCATGAAGACTTTGTTAGTCATACAGGAGATCCCAAATGTGGGCAGAATTCCTGATCCAGGGAAGCATTAAAGATGTTAAGGGACTTTAACTTTTCAGAAATACTCTTTCTTATTTCTGGTTTTCAGAGTTTTATGCATTTCCCAACATCACAGGAAGAGGGGATGAGGTATCACTAATACAATTTGTCCTTACAGATTTTATGTGAATCCAGGTTTTGTGAGCAGACGTTCATACACCTCTGACCTTCAAGAAGCAGCTTTGCTCTTGGGCTGTAAAGGAGCTGAATTGCATAAGGCAGTATATTGGCTATGTCACAGCTTTCTATCAATCTTTCACATGTTCTCTGACAGATATGCAAAATATGTATTTTAACTAGAACTTGGGATGTAATTTTTTTGTGCTAGATGCCTGGTTGGTTAGACTGAGCAAGCACCACTTCTTTAAATTTTATTCTCTTTTCTGACACAACATTTTAAATTATCTGACCTGGAAAGTGCTAATATCCCCCATTAACTGGTTTTTGAGACAATATTTTAAACATGTGGATGAAACATATATGCATATAAAACCTCATCCAAGGGAAGTATAAAATGGAATTGAAGCTTTACTAAATAACCTTGTTACTGCATACCTAAATAAAATCCCACAGAGAACACTTGGTCCTGAGGCTCATTCGCCTTCTTGGCACTGCCTAAGCATGTTTCTGCTACGAGGTGGACAACTGGCCTTGCCTTGCCATCACCACCAGGATCGGGATCAATTGTGGAGCTACTTGCTCTGCGTTTCCTCTTCCCTGGTGTGATCAGAGGCAGCGGGTGCCTTGAGCCATTAGCAAGTGAGACACGCCATGGTATAGGAGTGTTAGAGGGCAGAGTCTGAATAATATTATATGTTAATAATGAATTCTTTATTTGCTGGTTTTGTATCATTTAATTGCATAGTGTTGCAAGGGAACCAGCAATAGTACATTCACTGTGAAGCATAGTTTCCAGGATTTACTGTGTAATTCCCATGGGATTCATTCTCGTTGGTTAGCACTGGCTGTACACTGGTGACTTGAGTGACATTGCAGCACAAAGCTTTTCCGCCCAGACGCTTGCATGCTTTTCTCATCTCTTCACAGGGAACTAAACGAACCTGCTGTGAGCACAGCTGCAGATCAGGGAGGTAAGAGTGTGTTTGTGTGTGGAAAAGCGCCCAGAAGAGGGGCAAATAAATCAAAGCCAGAGCACACAAAGGCTTTCAGACTGTCAGCCAGGATTCCTGAATTCTTAAAAAGCTGGGATTCGTTAGTCACTTTATCGTTCATGTCATTAAGTAAGAGGAGTCTGTAACTTTGACCAATTTTACACGAGGTAGCAGGGTTTGAGTTAACCTGGGATGAGGAAATGTCCAGAGCTGATCACTTGCAGAGGTGCAAGGAGTGCAAGCATTAGGGAACAGGGTTCTTGTGCTCAGCATGGCCAAAGCTGAAGGAGAGGTTTGTTCTGTTGATCCCCATGCTGGAGCCTCACCCTTCATGTTGCACTGCATTGACTGTCAGCAGTGCTAAAAAAATATTTCAAAGCAGAGCAAAGTATGCCAGATGCTGTTCCAGAGGCACTTCTTATCACAGTGCTAAAAGAAGGCTGAGCAGATAGTGCAGGTATCCTGGCAAACGTATACAATTTGTGGGACCAAAGCAGAGCAGCAGCCTGGCAAGCAGATAAACACATGGTTGGTTTGCTTCCCAAGTTCTTCAGCATACTTTGCTGTGATGAAGAAGAGTGGAATTTTCCGTCTGGTTAATCAGACTTTGTGTGCCATGCTGCTGTCTCCCCACCATGACTGCTTGCAGATGCCCATTTAGCTGCAGGCTATGAACAGTGAGATTTCTCAGGGGCTTCTCTTAGGTCAGGAACAATCACTGGAAAAGTAGATCAGAGAGCTCACAGAGGAGGTGGCCTGATAAGCTGGGAACGTGCCTTCCCTTTGGCTCAGTTTCTGTAATGAGCTGTGAGATAGCTTGTGTTGCCTCTGTTGACAGCGTGCAGCCAGCACAGGACCACTCTAGGCTTTTCTGAGCAATGACTTGAGCCCCACATGTGTGCCTGAGCTCAGCCTAACACCTACAGGCATCTGGGGCCAGCTCATTGACCCATCTGCTTTATGACCATGAGAAGGGATCGGGAGAAAACTCCCTGTGTGGGAATTTGGAAAGGATGCTTGGTTGGAGGCAGGAGAGATTCCATATTATGTGACTGCCTATACACGACTATGCTGTGTGCTGGCACAGGACAGCCAACTTGGAGCACCCTTCCCGTGGATGGAGACCTTCTGTGCTGTCTGTGCATGCTGCCAGCATGGGCCAGGGACATCCAGGCACCAAATCTGTGCAGTCTTAGTTGGTGAAGTGTGCTCAACAAACCCTTCTGTAGCACCAAAGGGGGCAAACAAATTCCTGAGTCTCCAGCTCTGGCGACCTGTTTGAAGAGGCAGCCATGCTTCCCCCTGTAATACATCAAAGATACAGCAGAAAGGGCACAGCTTATGAAGCTGAACCTGTTCACCTGTTAATTTGAAAGCTGGTTTATTGACTTCAGACCGCATTAATATGTTAATATATTAATATATAAAAGAGTGATTTGGCAGAAATCTTGCTGACAGGACAAGATACAAAGATAACAGACAGGCTACATATGCCTTAGGTATAAGATACCATTTGACAACAAAGGCAGTTTGGCAAGGAGATGCACATAGTGTCATCTACAGTCTGAAAGAGGAGATCTTGTATCTTTCTGATATGGCTTCCAGGAAATGTTCCACATGGCCAAGATCTGGAGATTCCTGCTGGGTCTGGGAACCTTTGACTTCTCCATTTGGGGGTCTTACAGCAAGGCTCTACCCCAAGGTGAACAGATGTTTTGTCAAAATTAGGAGCCTAAGAAACATGACAGAAGAGTGTCAGTAACAGAGTGAAATAAAGTCTCTGAAGAAGAGGGAGGTAGACTGCTTTTTCTAGACAAAACTTGAGAGAATGAAATACGAAGTCCATGAGGAATGGTTGAAAGCAGGTTTTAGGGGATTCTGCAGTTCAATGAAGGAAAGCCAATGGTGTAAATTTCCTTTAGAGATGTCTGTGTTCTCTGAAGTCTTGTGGTTTTTAATTTTTCTCCTTCCAGAAAGCCATTGAATAACAGGGAAGACTCCCAATGGAAACTAAATTGCAAAATCAAACCCCAGAAATCAACGTAATGCTTCAGTCTGTAGCTTAAGATCTCACTTGGAAGGAGAGGAAAAGGAACCATGTGAATCCATGCTGAGAGAAGTGGTGATTTGAGGGGGCATCTGGAAAAAACTTGGAGGTGCTGCTGTCCCAGTGACAGCTGCAGGATCATCCACCTTGACTAAGACTTTCATACCACAGACCTCATTTGCATTTTAGTCTCTAAGACTGCCCACAGGTGTATGAGTGTTTGTTTATCCATGGTGATTAAGCTACAGCCTCTTGGTGTGTCAATGTCATTATTACCAATAGCATTAGTAGGTTCAGTTCAACTCCTCTACAGCAGCTGCTGACTGCTTCTTCATAGTGATTATGCCTTATTTCCAGGGTCAGGTAGACGCAGGCTTATATAGTTTGCCTGGAAATGTCATGGATTTATGACCACCAGAAGACAGTAATGCAGCTCTTAAAATTTCTTTAAAATAGTATATTCTACTTAAAAGAAAATTAATTAACACAGGGCTATTCCTGTCCTGAAAAAGGAGGTCAGATTAGACGATCACACTTGGTCCATTTTGTCCTTGTAATACATATACAAATACACAGCATTGGGTGCTGTTGGAGAAGAGCAGAATGCCAATGGTAATACCATATGAAGAACAGCAAAGAAAATGGGCCCAGTTAAATCTGGACAACTATATCATCAAAGGAGGAGATTGAAGCCTTTCCATCCTGTTTTCCCAGCTCAGAGAAAGCAGACAGCCCACAGCAGTATCAGACCAAGCTACTTGAAGCAACAGAAAGGCTTTGTGACATCCTCTGGTTTGTACAATTTTAATAGAGGATGCCCAAATGAAAGTCATGTGCTGTTGTTGCAAAATCATGCAAGCTGTTCTTAAATAATTAATTGCCAGTTCAGACATTTCAGTCTATTAACATGGAACAGGGTGTATGTGAAGGTGCTCTATTGCAGTCTTAGCCATAGAAACAAACCACACTCAGAACAAATAATAATTGTGTCCACTGCTAGTCAGAAGACTGTTGCTGCTCCACCACCAGTGATTGTTTTCTCTTTTTTTAAATTGCTTGGCTACTTAAAAAATGCCTTCAAATAATATAGGGTAGCCTAAATGGTGCTCCTCGCAACACAGCTGCTCTTCCAGTTTTGGCCTTCCTACTACCATGGTTGTACTATGGGATAACATGACTCTGTACTGAAGATTCTTGGGTTTGCAGGGACCTTCTAACATCACTCAAGCCAGAAACTGTTCTAGAGTGGTTGCTTCCAACCCAATAACCTTTGCTTCCTAAGAACTCAATTGTTATTCTTGGGTGGGATTCCCTTCTCCTTAACCGTTGTTTGTTACCTCATCATCACCTGCCTGTGGTGTCAGGGAGGCTGGGAAATTAGGGAAGGGCAGCAGGAAAGTGCTCCTGAGGAGAGAATGGAGCAGTGAAAAGACAAAATGAGAAAAACTACAAAGGTGAATAACCCAGGCTCACTAGAGATAAGCCAGGGGGGAGCATGCCGATGTTAGAGAGATGGCGTGCTAGTGAGGTCCTTCAGTCTGTCATCTCTGTGCTTGGGGAAGGGATGAAGGTTGATGCGTCAGCAAAGAAGCAAGGGTTATTGATGGGTTAGAAACCATGGAATCATATGAGAATGGTCATGTAGGAATTAGGCCTTCTCCCTCCAAGAAGGTGGTGGGATCAATAGGCCAACTGAAGTGCACCTACACCAATAGTCACATTGGTAGTAGCATGGACAACAAACAGGAGGAGCTGGAAGCTATGGTATAGCTGGAAAACTACAACATAATTACCATCACAGAGACATGGTGGGATAACTTGCATGACTGGAGTGCTGCAATGGGTGGTTGTAGACTGTCCTGGTTTAGGGCAAATTTGGGAGGAAACCTCCGAATGGGGTTCTTCTAGAGAGCAAACCCAATTGACCCCTCCCCCCAGCTGGTCCGGGAATAGAACCTCCTCGGAGAAAAGTGGAAAAAACTATTTATTTAACAAACAAAATGCCCACAAGCATAAAGAATAAATAATACAAAACAACAAAACCTCTTGTTCTGGAGTGAGATGGCAAGCCAAGAAAGTCCTTGCAGTGGGTGTAGCTTGCCCTGGTCAGTCCATTATTTGTCCATCCAGAGGTCCAGGCCTCAGTGGGCTGCAGGTGCTAGCCCTCGGTCCTCCTCTGGGTTTTCAGTCCAGAGCAGATTTAAACAGTCCCAAGAAAAAGGAAAAAAAACAATCCAGGAAGCTTTTTTGCCTCAGCTAGCTAAACTAACTAAAAGCAAAAAAACCCCTCTGTCCGTGCCTCTGAAAAACACCACCAGAGTCCAGAGAAAAGAATGTGTAGGAGTGAACGCTGTTTTCTCAAAACAAACTGCGCGCTTCTTCTTTCCCTGCTTCACGCTCAGAAGCAGTCTTAAAGGTACAGAACACAACATACAGCACACACTGAAGAGACAGTTGGGGATACAAGCATCATAACGTCACCCTAGGACACAGATTCAGAAGGGACAGGCAAAGAATCACAGAATTCACAGAATCACTAGGTTGGAGGAGACCTCCAAGATCATTGAGTCCAATGCAGCCCTAACACCTCAACTAAAGCATGGCACTGAGTGCCACATCCAGTCTTTCTTTAAACACATCCAGGGATGGTGACTCCATCACCTCCCCAGGCAAGATCATCCTAATATTTTATCACCCTTTCTGTAAAAAGCTTTTTCCTAATATCCAAGATATATTTCCCTTGGTGCAGCTTAAGACTGTGTCATCTCCTGTCACTTGCTGCCTGGAGAAAGAGACAAACCCCCACCTGACTACAACCACCTTTCAGGAGGTTGTAGAGAGTGATAAGGTCACATTTGAGTCTCCTTTTCTCCAGGCTAAACAACCCCAGCTCCCTCTGTCATTCCTTATAGGGCTTGTGTTTCTCTGGAAGCCCCTCACCAGCCTTGTTGCCCTCCTCTGGACATGCTCAAACGTCTCAACATCCTTCCTAAACTGAGGCATCCAGAACTGGACACAGTGCTCGAGGCGCAGCCTCACCAGTACCAAGTACAGGGGAAGAATGACCTCCCTGCTCCTGCTGGCCTCACCATTCCTGATACAGACCAGGATGCCACTGGCCTTCTTGGCCACATGGGCACACTGCTGGCTCATGTTCAGTCACCTGTTGACCAGTACCCCCAGGTCCCTTTCCGCCTGGGCATTGTTCAGCCACACCGTCCCCAGCCTAGAGCACTGCTAGAGCACTGCAGGGGTTGTTGTGGCCAAACTGCAAGACTCGGCACTTGGACTTATTAAACTTCATCTTATTGGACTCTTCCTATCCATCCAATTATTCCAGGTCTCTCTGTCAAACCCTCCTATCTCCCAACAGATGGACACACAGTCCCAGTTTAGTGTCACCTGCAAATTTACTAATGAAAGACTCATTACCCTCATCTATGTCATCAATAAAAATATTGAAGAGAACTAGCCCCAGCACAGACTCCAGAGGGATACCACTAGTGACTGGAAGAAGGGGAAGTTTTGTGGTAACCCTGTGTGTGAGGGAGTGGTTTGACTGCCTCAAGCTTAATGATGGCAGTTGATGGCAGAAGATTTTTGCTATTTATAATTTTTTCATATATTCATAGCTTTGTACAACATAGACAATTGTTTTGTATAGTTATATAGTTTCTTAGTTTACTTCTGTACTTTTCCAGTACTCTGTTAAGACAGACACATTCCTGGAATTCTATTCTAATCTTACTTCTTCAGTGAACCCAGGCCATTCTTCTGCTTTCCTATATATATATGTAGACATAAACAATGTGGGGCTAGAATCAAGGGAGGAGGCTTCAGTAGGAGGCTAAACCAAGGGGGGAATTACTACATTAACTGTCCTTCTAATTGGGGATTCTTGTCAACTATGCTAATATGCTAAACTTATAAAAGCATCATAGTCCTATATCATGTGTGCATTTCAGTGTCCATTCTGCTGTGCATTTCAGGCTGATAAAGGCATCACAATGATAAGGTTGAATGCTTATGTTTATTGATAAGGTGGAGTGTCAATGACTGTCATAGACTGACCAACCAGGAAGAAGAGGCAGACAAAACATTCTATAAGCAGCTGAAAAAATCCCCACAATCACTGGTCCTTGTTCTCGTGTGGGGCTTCAACTTACCAGATCTCTGCTGGAAATACTACACAGCAGAGAGAAAACAGTCTATGAGGTTCCTGGAGTGCATGGAAGAGAACTGCCTGACACGGCTGGAAAGTGAGACACAACCAGGGAAGCTGCCCTGCTGGACTTGCTGTTTGTGAGCAGAGGCAGAACTGGTGGGAGATGTGACAGCTGAGACCGTCTGGACACCGTGATAATGCAGCGACAGAATTTTTGATACTGGAGAAATAAAGAATGGGGATAACAGAACTGCCACTTTGGACTTCAGGGGAGCGGACCTTGGTCTGTTTGGGGGACTGATTGAGAGTCCCTTGGGAAGCAGCCCTGAGGGGCAAAGGGGTCAAGGAAGGCTGGACATTCTTCAAGAAGGAAATCTTCAAAGCACAAGAATAGGCTGTCCCCATGTGCTGAAAGATGAGCCAGTGGGGAAGACACTGGCCTGCCTGAACAGAGACATTTGGCTGGAACTCAGGGAGGAAAAGAGCATTTATCACCTCTGGAAAAAGGGGCAGGGAGCTCCAGGAGGATTATGAGGATGTTGGGAGGTTGTGCAGGGAGAAAGTTAGAAGAGCCAAAGCTCAGCTAGAAATTAATCTCTCCACTGCTGTAAGAGATAATAAAAAGTGTTTCTATAGATCTATCAGCAAAAGAAGGCCAAGGAGAATCTCCATCCCTTATTGGATGTCGTGAGAAACATTGCCACAAAGGATGAGGAAGAGGCTGAAGTACTTAATGCCTTCTTTGCCTCAGTCTTTAATAGCAAGAACAGTTGTCATCAGGGTACCCAGTCCCCTGAACTGAAAGAGAGAGATGGGGAACAGAATCAAGACCCTATAAACCAAAAGGGAATCGCCAGTGACCAGCTATGCCACTTAGACAAGCACAAGTCCAAGGGTACAGTAGGAGGTGGCGAAAGAGTTCA
Organism: Cyanoderma ruficeps; assembly: GCA_008694505.1. Lineage (NCBI taxonomy): Eukaryota > Metazoa > Chordata > Aves > Passeriformes > Timaliidae > Cyanoderma > Cyanoderma ruficeps. The sequence continues at coordinate 1,686,827 of VZDJ01000247.1, read as the reverse complement.
CCAAGCCACTCTCTCATGTTTTACCACAAGTTCCTGGTCAGCCAGAGAGGTCCTGGGTCACAAGAAGCAAATGTGAGGCACACATATAAGAAGGATTAGAAGGAGGATCCAGGGAACTACAGGTCAGTCAGTGCAGGAGAAGGTCATGAAGCAGATCACCTTAAGCTGGTACATGGCATGTGTAGGACAACCAGGGGATCAGGCTCAGCCAGCATGAATTTATGAAAGGCAGGTCCTGCTTGACCTCTTTCTATGACAAGGTGACCCGCTTAGTGGATGAGGGAAAAGCTGTGCATGTTGTACACCTCAACCTTAGTAAAGCTTTTGGCACTGTTTCCTGCTGTATTCTGGAGAAACTGTCTGCTCATGGCTTGGATAGATATGCTCTTTGATAGGTAAAAGCTGTCTGAACATCTGAACCAAGAGAATAGTGGTGAATGGAGTCACATCCAGCTGGGACCAATGGTGTTCCCAGGGCTAGATTTTGGGCTCACCCCGGTTTAAGGTTTTCATCAGTGATCTGGATGATGGGATCAAGGACACCCTCAGTTATTTCAAAGATGACACCAGGCTGGTTGGGATGTTGATCTGCTGGAAGGCAGGAATGCTCTGCAGAGGCAATTTGACAGGCTGGATCAGTGGGCCAAGGCCAACAAGGCAAAGAGCTGGGCCCTGGCCTTGGGTCACAAGAACGCCAAGGAACAATCATTGGAGCAGAGTGGCTGGAAAATTGCCAGCAGTGAAGAGCCTGGGAGTGCTAGTCAATGGTGGCTGAACAGGAGCTCAGGTGTGCCCAGGTGGTGAAGAAGGCCAATGACACCTGGCCTGTACCAGCCACAGTGTGGCCAGCAGGACTTGTGAGGTTGCATTGCATGTCTCTCTGCAGAGCAGTTGGGCACATGAGAATTCAGCTGTACATACTTATTTATAAGTGCAAGAAAACTTACTAGTGTAATAATCTCATGTAGGTGTAAAGAGTTATGTAACAGTTAAAATGCCAATAACATATAGAAGGCACCTCTGGTATGTTGTATTTACAACTGATCTACCGTAGAAGGAGTAAGTGATTTTTCAGCCACTGTGATAAAGAAGATAAATTTTGTGCTGATATTCAGCCAGGCAGCTGATGGCTGTTGGCATCTTCACTGAAACTCCGTTCTGCACAGAGGCTGCAACAGTGCAGTGGAGAAACCTGCTAAACCTGGGAGCCTGGGAACCAGGGAGGCCGATTGTGCGTAGAAAGCACAGCCAACCACAGGCTGCAAGAGGCAGAGCACAGATGTGAAGGAAAGAGAGATGCAGCCTGCTCATGGAAAGGAAGAAATTAAAAGACAGTGCCACATTGGTATGGGAATTGTCTCTGTGCAGTATAAACAGTGGAAGAAAGCTGCATTCCCAAGTCACGGGTAAAACACAAAATACAGTGGAATAAATGTACAAATACAATAAGGCAAGTGAAAATAAAAAGGTTTTTAGAAAGAACTTGTTTGTTACATGAAAACTGAATCAAGTCTCAAGTAGGTCAGGAAGAACAACTGCTAGTTTGTAGTGCCACACACAAGCATGGGGCTGGGAGGAAGAGTCAGAGGTGGATTAAGGTAGGGAAGAAAATCAAAATGAACCCTCACCCTTCTTGTCGTGCTGTAGGAATCAGGTGAGTTTCCACCAGGAAACCTCTCAGGATGAGAGCAGGGGATTTGTTTTCCAGTGGCAGTGCAGTTTCTCAAACTGTTTGAGGAAAATGGTGTTTTTGTAAAGGCAGGCATCAGGAGTAACCACCATAAGAATCTGGAGTCTGCACTGGCTGTGCCTGTATAGTGATCTACAGGGAATGTAAAAAAAAAAATAAAAAAAAAATCACACAAACTCTCAATGCAGAACTCCTCCTAAGAGTATGCAGCACAAGTTCCCAGTGCACCTGGAAGAAGAGGGAGCATGAGCTGGGATTCAAAATAGCTAAAATGCCTCAGTCACACACATTCTCAGCAGAGCCAAGAAGAAAATGAGGGCACTTTAGAATGACAAAAACTTCAGAAATTCACAAAACTTTGTCTTACTCATCCGTTGAAACTACCCACACAAAATTTGGGGATAATAGTTTTTGTCAGTGGATATACAATTTTCTACTTTCACCCTCTTTGTTTTGTTATCCCATCAAAAGTTCTAACCGAATGTCCTGGCAAGTGCTGTCAGTGAGAATGACATCGCATGCTCTTTCTCTTTTAGCTCTCTGGGCCCTGTTCTCCTTGGACCTTACTCCTCCCTCCAGGCTGCATCCAGGAAAATGCATCATAGCAGCTTGGCTATATGGGGACACTGCAGAGCACCATGAGATGTGTAGTCTATAAAAAATAAGGTAAAAAAATTATGAGAGGCACTCGCATGAGGAAAAGCTACAGCACAGGTAGGAGTAGATTTACATCAGTCTGATCCAAACCAAAACATTTCTTTACATTTCTGAATTTTCCTGAGCTTCGTGTGTTGTAAGAGTTGAAATTTTGATTTTTTGTTAAAAAATAGGGCAAAAATAGATGTTGAGAGATTGGCATTTCCCATAGGAAGGAAATTCCATTATTTGAGTAGCTCTGTGAAACATGAAGGAAGTTCATTTGCAGAAAGTCTGCTAATTTGTAATGAAGGTCACAGCTAAATAATTGGATTCTGTTCCCAGGGCCAGTGAGCAGTGCAGGAGACAGAATTAATACCAACTCCCAAATTAAGGTTACTGTAACAAGGAGAACAAAACTATAGAATTGCAAAATCCAGGGAAGGGAGGGCTGAAGGATTGCTTAACACACAAAGAAATCACATCTTTCCCCACGACAATTAGCAGCAGGGAATATCCCAATGGCTTTTTACACTCCAGCAGAAAGTATCCATGTCGTAGGATACTTTCCATATCCAGGTCTAGGTATAGATGGTCCATATCCATCCTCCCAGTCACCCACATGTTCAGTTGGCAGGGCTGTCACACTTACCTGCCATTCACTACATCATGAAGGGTTTTTTCTGAAGGGTTTTTTCCAGCAGTTCAGAGAAGTCAAGCACTTTCAAAAGACTGATATGCAAAGTGCTTGCTGGAAGCCAAGATAGCCATGGGACAGTGGATACAACCATCTACTTGAGTTTTATATTCCAGCCCCGCAGCCTCAATGCCTCCTCCAGATTGTGTGTCCAAACTGGACACTCTTAACTGCATTCTAACAGAGACTCACACAGGAGATTTACCTTATTACATTATGAGTTGACCCTTAGCCCATTTTCAGGTGTTTTGCTTTTTAAAGATCCAATAGAAATCAATCTTTCTTAAAAAGTAGAAATGATAAAGAACGAGTTGTTCTGCTGGACCTGCAAACCTCTCCTTTAGACACACAAGCCCTTTGTAAAAATTTATCCCAAGAATTATTTGCCCAGAACTTCCCTTGTTTAGGACCTGGGTCTTTCCAATTTGGGAAGAGATACTGATGCTGTCTGGATTATACCTTTTTTCTTTTATATGTTTTCTGTATTCTTTACACATATATTTGTATCTTTGTAATATACTATTTTAACTTAGCTTCAGCATTTTCCTAGCAGAAAGACAAAACAAATTCCAGGACCCCTATGCTATCTTGGTTCTCCTTAGAAACCAAGGTTGAAACCAGCTCTTTGAGACATATTTTTATAAACATGGCCTGGTCCTTATCTGAGGGAAGAGGATTTGGAAGGTGCTAGAGCTACAGGACATTACTTCATGGAGTGTACTTCTAATTGGGGGGGCTCTTGTCAGATATGTTAATTTGCAGCATCTATAAAAATTGTACATGGGTCACACAGGGCAAGCATCTTCAGTGTTTTCCACCTAACAGACTGTGCACCTAAGGATCCTTATATAAAGGTACCCCTTTTTATCATCCGAAGTGTGTCTGGCTCATATTTCTAGGACTAGAGAAAAAGGCATCCATACAGACCGAGGATGTATTTAAAGACAGAAAGGGTGCAAAACTGCCCTGGCCCTATGTAACATTTTTTGTCTACTTGTGGAATTAGCATGAATCATTTTGAAAGATGCTTTGTGGAGGAAATTTCCAGGGAGCTGAGTTTGGAAAGCTATTCCAACTATCCCATCAAGCCCTTCCTTTATCTTCAAGCAGCAGTGCAGGGATAGCATCAGAACACTCTCTGTAAGGTGACTCCATGACATGAAGTGCAGTTGTCATGTCTTTTCTCATTGCCTCTCACAAGGTGACATTGTGAGTTTCCTTTTTACCCATTATTGAAAACTTAGAACATCATGTGGCCTCTGATGTGGATGATTAAGTGTGCCTGGCACTCATAGAAAAAGGAAAGACTTGGGGGAGTTAGCTGACCATGGGGTTTGTTCCCCAAGGATTGCTCTACCCTAGAAAGACTGCCTGGACATCAGGCAGCTCCATCCTGAGGGAGCAGAGCTCTTCACCTCCTCCATAGCTTCAGACTGCTGCTTTGTGTATTATTAAATAACTGGAAGTTGCCTGGAAATTGCCACAGGTACAAGTTGAAATATGGAAAAAGTTGCCAAAGGAGAAGATTTAAGGTACTTGTCACTGCAAGTTTATGGCTTAAAAAGGCCTATGAGTGCTAACCAGGGGATTAAAAACCAGGGTAGAAATTAGAAGAGATGCTAGGAGCCAAGCTGAACTTCAGGCATAGGAGGTGGAAAGGATAACCATTCACTGTTAGCCAAACACTGCTGCCTGAGGTGGAATCAGGGTATAGAACAGTATTTGAGCAGTGGCCAAGTGCATGGCTGCTCTGCCACTCTCTGGGTAGCACCAGAAATGCACTTGTCCAGGGTTGGAGTGTTCTGCTATAGGTCATCAGCCCCCAGCAGTGCCAACAGTGCTGTAAGGGGCTTTCCTGCAAGAGCAACTTCTGGCCAAGCTACGTGAGAAGCAGGGGCATGAGGAATAGGAGATGTCCTTTCTCTGGGACTGCCCTAGCAATGGCTGATGTGAACCAGCAGAAGAAGCAAAGATGATCAACTGTGTACTAGGTTGGGCCACCACAATCTGTCTCCCTTTACCTCTGCAGCTGGACTGGCTCTCAGCCAGATTTCTGCAGGAGGGTTTTGATGTGTGGTACAGGCAGGGCACACCTATTCCCCAAAATCACAATCATTAATTTTGGAATAAAAATATCTTCTTGGGTAGCCTATTCCAATATGTGTTTTTCTGGAAAGATGACTGAAACCTTGCAGGGCACAGTACTTGAATTTACAGTCTCCAGTTGATACTTGCATGACCCGAGATGCTGTTGAACCTTCAATAAGAAGATGAGGGTCATTAGTGCCAAGTGAGCCATGGAATCATGTGAAGACCAAGTAATTTATTGGGTTCAGGGAGTGTGTCCTTGTCTCCTAATGCAGCAATGGCTTGTGTCTGGAGCAAGTTTAAACAAGGGAGAATGACAGAGACACTCATGACTCCAAATGGTTGATTGAGCGAAGTCCCATCTAATCACCATCCTGATTTATAGTTGCACTCAATGATTTTAAAGTTCTTTTCAAACCTAAACCTATGATCAATGTCTGAAAAAGCCAGTTGGTGCTGAGAATTGCTTTCTGTAACCTGGACCGAAGAGGTCCAGTTCTCCTCCTCCTACAGAGCTGATGAGGACACAGGATTTGGGGGGTTTAATTTCCAGGGTCATCTGTAAAATGAGCGTGACACTTTGGCTTTGACCTACTCCTGGCTGGATGAGTTCAAACTCTGTGGCAAGCTGTGGATGCAACGTATCAGCCTTAGTATGCCACAGCCAGAGCACACAGCAAAACCCCTACACTGGGGACACCTGAAGGCTACTTTCATTAAACAACTATGTCCACAGAGAGTCATGTATCTGGTAGGGCTAGAAACAAAGGTGCTGTTATAACTTTGATGCTGTGGCTTGGTTTTTGGATATAGTTTCTCACTCTGTCACATTCAGAGGCCAGCATGGGCTGTGTGGTACTCACACCTGTAACCTGAGTTGTGATTTTGACTTAGTGCATTGATTGAAATTTTGAAATGTGGGATTTTTATTTAAGAAACTGCATCAGGAATCAATATTTAAGAAATCAGTGAGCAGTGGAAGTTTTGCCTGCTTCCTTGGAAGCAGAATCTGTCTCTCTGACAGACTGTACAACTACTGTAGTGTCTTCGCATGCTCAGTGAACTGATTCCTCCATACGATGTGCCAATACATCAAAGGGAAACTGCAGGCCGAGGAACGGACACATGTCTATTCCCTAAGGCTGATCCGGACAAACCACAGGGGTGTGTCTGGACCTCAGAGTTCCTGTGCACCCAGACTGGACTAGTGAAGGACCTGCCTGTCCAGTACTCAGCTGTTGCTGCTGGATTGACTTATGCATGCAGCCTCCCTTGTGGAAAGAACCCTTGTAAGGGGCAGAAGTGGAACAGGGATGAGATTTGATTCTCATTTAACAGCTGCCCCGCTCTCTGTTACTGCTAACTCTCCTTTAATCTTGTGTGAGGATGCAGAAGAAAGTGCAAGCCCACTGGAACTGTGAAACCCAGTAAGGGCTCTATGCAACCTCCTGGTGACAGGTGCTTTTTGTGCTCTGGTCTGGTGCAATCATCAAAGATTTTTTCTGTCTCCTCCTACATGCCACTCCCCCACCCCTTTCTGCCATGTATCCTGAGCATATACAGTCTTTCTTTCCTTTCTCAGGAGGTATTGCTCAGAGCTCTCTCCTAACACTGTACCTTTCTAGGGAGAAAATCCTTCTTCCTGCCTTTGAAAGAATTAAAGAACGAAACAACGCAGAATAATCCCCCAAGACGAAAACGACTTGCTTCCCTCTGTGCTTGGCAACCTGCACTGGTTCGAGGTGAGTGGTTTTATCAGTGAATCTGAATGCATGAGTAAAAGTGGTGCCAGTACCAGGGGCTGAAGCAGGGCAGGAGATTTCCTTAGGCATGTGCATGACAGAGCGGCTCTCATCTGCCTTAGGACAGGGGACTGCCCAGTGGGGGGGATGCTCTAAAAATGGGACTCTATGTCTCAGGCTGGGGTTAAATGCCTGGTGGGAAACTTGAGTGAGATAACCTTATCACAGGACCTTGGCATGAGTAGGGAGTATTGTGGAGAGTGGCACTTGTCCTTCCAGTATTGGACTTAGGCCCCAAACCCACTGCTCAGCTGGTGATCACTCTCATTGTAGAGCTCAGCTGGGCTGAAATTCCTGCCTATTGCACATTCCTCTCCCTTTAGCTGGTGCTCTCTCACAGAGATGGGTCAGCAGATCTCTTCTCCTCCTGGGTCCATTATTGTGATAGAAGTTGTCTGGGAGGGAGCTGGCTGACAGGTATCAAGAAACAGAAATGCCCTACTGAGCAGAAAGCCCTTCCAGGGGCTGCTATAGCAACGCAAAGGTGGCTGAGCTGGGCTTGTGAATGGAAATTTTTGACATAGGCTCTTCGGCTTCACTGCTTTCAGTTTATACTTCCCAAGGGCAAGGAGTGGGTCAGTGTGCAAAGCACCTAATAGCATGAGGGGTAAGGATGCCTCCAGCCAAGGGGGGGTCTATGAACCCTGTGAGGATAGAGATCCTGGTCCTCAGAACTGAAAAAAACCCAGGCAATATCACAATGGCTGGATTTAATGCTCCTGATCACAGGCACTGAGCTACTGATGGGGAGAACTCAGGTGGGAGTGGAGATATCTACTCCTCCTTTTCCATCCTTGCAAAGATAATTCCCACAAAGCACCTGTTTTATTCAGCTGTCAGTGGGGAGACTGTAGCTTCCCACTCTGGAGTGCCCATAGTCTGCCCAAAAGCAAGTAGAACTTGAGAGCTGCTAACAGCAACTTTGACACCACTGAGCAGAGTGACATGTCCCTTCCTCACAAGCACTGAGCCTCATCTCCCACCATGTGAGGATGGGCTATTTACCTCCTCTCCCTTGGTGGCTGAGCACCAGAAGTCCACCTTGGAAAGACTGGCACAGCTTTTTCAGTGACCCCTTGCCTTGCCCTTCCATATTTGCCTAACTGTGCATAACTCTTTCCAACACCTCTCCTTCTTCAGAGATTTCTTCTTCTTCTTCTCCCACTTCGGGTGCTTCTTTGCTGCCACCTGTGGAGACTTCCCTCACTGAAAATTCTGCTGGTTTTGATGTTGAACATAAAGCAGAGTTTCCTTGGAGACAAGAGAAACAGTGGGTTCCAAGTGCTGATTATTTCACAGTCTGACTGGCTTTCAGCAATGAAAACTAAAAAGGGGATTGCACTAGCAGAGGGAAGAGGGAACCTGGGGCAGCTGTCATTGAGGGGGTCACCTAACATGCTTTTCCAGTGTCATCTCTTTAGCAGCATGTCTTGACCGAGTGCCACGTGCCATGCCCGTGGCAGGATGTGATGGTACATGCTGTACCAAACACTGCTGTCTTGGGATTATATTGTCTCTCTTCCACCAGCCCCTGGAGGCTGAGGGTTTTGGAGAGGGTTTGCAATGGGCATTTCTAATTTGGCTGACTTCTGCTAGTCCCAGGAGTAAAACTGGCTAATTAGATTAACCCCTTTTTGTGTTCTTCTACACAGACGTTAGCAATAGTGGGACAATGCTGTAAAGCAGCTGCATTTCAGTCATTGTTTCCCATCCATTTGTACTGAGTGCTGCCAACTGGGCCTGTACCAGCCAAAAGCCTGAACCTTCTGAAGAATGAAGCTCTCCTCTGCTGTGCTGGACATGCAGATTTTTGCCTCTCTTGGGGCAGGTTATTTGATCATCAGCTGATATCTCTTGGACACATTAGCAATCAGAAAGCTGTGCCAGTGTGTCATATGAGGGCAGAGGAAGCAAGCATGGGATGACTGTTGTGCTCTGCCTCATGAGAGAGTGGAGCACAGGGCATGAAGGCAGTCAGTCTTCATCTGAAATTTATGTTACTTTCTCCAGTCCCACACATCATGGCAAGAGTGCCCTGTGATGCCTGTAATGTATGTGTCCTGCCAGTGGTCAGGATCTTCCCCTTGATTGATGGCTCCCCCTCTGCTGGGAAGCCCCTGGGTCTTCACAGTCTGTCCAACAGCCACAAATGGCACTTGGCTGTTTCAGTGAAGCACCATTTTCTTGTTTGTCTTTCAATGCGGTGCAGAACTGCTGTGCAGGGGTCAGAGGGTGAGAGAAGAGTGGAGAACCGACCATGTCCCTGTGCTAATTATAAATGTAAATCACCTCCAGGACACTGCCACGGACAGGATATGTCAGTGCTGTCTGAAGTCTCATAAATCTTTGTTTCACAGCACATCAGCAAAAGGAAGGTCACAGCATTGCTGAGGTTGGCAGGGACCCCTAAACATCATCTAGTGCAATCCCCCTGCCCAAAGCACAGTCAGCCACAGTTGGTTGCTCAGGACTGTGTACAGACAGCTTTTGAATATCTCCAAGAATGGAGAACACCCTGCTAGTCCCTCTGGGCAATCTGCCCCAGTGTTCAGTCTGTCTTGCAGTGACAAAGACTCTCTTTATGCTTCAGAAGAATTTCTGGGTGCTTCAATTCATGTCTATCATGTCTTGTGGTCACTGTGCAACACAGAAAAATCTGGCACTGAATTCTTCACACCCTCCCTGCAGATGTACACTGATAAAACCTATCCCAAGCCCTCTCTCCTCCAGGCTGAGCAGTCCCATATCTTCCAGTCTTTCCTCATGGGAGATACCCCAGTCCCACCAACATCTCTGCAGTCCTTCAGTGGACTCTCTTTCCTGTATCCATACTGGGAAACACAGACCTGGACACGGCACGCCAGCTGTGGTCTCACCAGTGCTGAGTTGGAGGGGAAGGATGACCTCTCTCAACCTGCTGGCACAAGCACAGCAGAGTTTCTGGACTGGTGGTCCCACCTGGGATGTCCTGTGAGTTCTGTGGTCCCAGGGGTTGTACCAAATGCAGGCCCTAAGAAACTGTTATTAGGGGTTTGATGTTGATTTTGTCTGGACCATGTAAAGTAGTCAGATATATTTCTTCATCCACCACAGCCTTATTCTGACCATTACCTGGACAAAGCCAGGCCAGATATCTCTGCAGCCCACCCCCACACCCAGAACACTTGCTGCTCTGTGACCTCAGAGCTATTGCATGTCTCTGGAATGAGGGCAGAGCTGAGCACAGGCATGAAGTAGATTTATTTCTCTACATGTAGTTTCTCCTCTTAGCAGAACTGTCTGTTCTCCTTGGCAGAAATTCAATGTATATCACTGATACACAGAGCTGACCTCCTCTGGCCAGCACCACTGCCCTGACCTCTTGGGAGATGTTTTCCACATGGAACTGTGCCTTCTCTGCAGATCTACATGCTGTGTACATCTGCATATGCAGACACAACCTATCTCCTCCCAGATCCTGCCTCCAGATGCAGTGCTACCGCCACAGCACTGGGCTCTGCACTGTGCCAGCACTGCCCAGTGACAGGCACCACACCCAGGGGCTCTGCAGGGCTACCCCAGCATCATGGAACACGTGGACTCTCATGAGAGTCTACCTTCTGCCCCACTGGACAGACTGGATTCAAGACCAGTGCATTTCTGAGGAAAGTCTGCCCTTCACCTCTCTTGATAGCCTGAAACATGCACGGCTCAGGAGGAGCTTGCTTGTGGGCTCCCGTGGATGAAAACTGTCATAATAGAGACAGTGCAAAACTTTGCAGCACATGAAAAAAAAATATATAAATACAGCCTGCCTCTTGATGTTTGAAAAACTGAATGCAGAAACACTTCAGTGATGACAGCTTTATTACAAACTTGGCTGGGTTTTTTCTGAAGCTGAGCCTGCATAACAAAGAAAGTAAGTCACCGAAGACTTTCACAGCAGCTTTCCCAGAATCTGACTTAAATGCAAAATTTTTTCAGCAAGCAACTTGAAATTAGCCTGATTAATTTCATTTCTTTTCTGCTGTTGTGATGTTGCAATATTTAAGATGTGTATATGGGTTTCTAAATACTAAAAAAAATCCCAACAGTTTCAAGCATTTAATGTTGCAATGTGAAAGCTATATCATTCCCACAAGTGCAATTCGTGTCTTGGCATTTTCAGTTTACCACAAGACAAAGTGTGAGATTGCTCTCACGCTAAATTTCAAACACAGCACTGTACCAACTACAAGGAGGAAAATTAACTCTGTCCCAGCTGCCACTCATCCTCTCAGGGATGGAATATTTTCTTCTTTGTTCCCTAATGGCTCTGAAATAATTCCTAGTACTTTCTTTTGTCAGTCTGTGCTTTTCTGTGATCTTTCCAGTTTCTTTGTGAGTCACTGGAATTAAGAGTTTTTCTTTCTGTGTTTACTGCTTTTCATTTATGCATAGATCACATTCTTCCTGTCACTTGTGAGCAGAGGAACAGCTCAGCCCTCTGCTCACTTTCTTCAGACCTCACAACTGAAATCTCTATTGGCAGCGTGTCACCAACAGTGATGATGAAAAGGGGATCTTCCCTTTCATTCCCTTTCATATCCATTGCTTTAAAAACCTTTCATACGTGATCCGTGACAAAAGTTTTTAAAAACCCTGACTGATCTGACACTGAGGCCATACCCTTACTGATGTGGGTTTTCCTTCAACTAGATGTATTTGAAGATTGCTTTTTACTTCTCCTGCTCTCCCTAGTTCTCCATTTAAACAAGCTGGTCCTTTCTCTGGGAGAAGGGCATGGCCAAAATGTGGGAGGCTGTGTGTCTTTACGAAGCCTGTAGTCAAAGATTACATTCAAGATACTATTTCAAGAAGTTTCTCTGCTGTGTACAATATTTTACAGATTTTAAGTGTGGACCTTTGTGGGACCAAAATTATACAATTTGTGAGAAGGGGATGCAAACCTGCCCCGATGCTCCCACATTTGCCCCTCCAGCACTGCGAGTGTGCCATGGCTATCTCCAATCTCCCTTCAACCAGAATTTTAATACCTTCTATCTTTAAAATATGCTCACAGGAAGATGCTGCACACTGGATGCTTTTCTGATGTTGGCTGCTTTAACAGAGACAAAAGATAAAGACAACAGATGTTCTTTAAAGTCCAATACAAGTTGGAACAGATGCATCTCAGTTGATTCAGAGAGTCCCTGTTTTCTAGCTTTTTATAAGTCCTTAAGCTGTACTGCACTCCTTCCCCCATGCTGGAAATCTCCTTGGGTAGATGGGGAGATGACTACAGAAAAATCTGCAAAGAGCAGGACAAAATGTAGTGCAGAAGTCTTCCTTCCCCATTTTTCTTTTTCACCAACATCTGACAGATATCTCTAAAATAGCCATAATTCCTCTGTTTATGTGAAACACCACTGCCAGGAACTAGGCATTAGTTTTGCAACACTGAACTTTCTTTCAAAATATCTCATGCTCCCTGCTCAAGCCTTGAAGTTATCTTCAAAAATGCTCTCTCAAATATCTCAGTGTTCCTGGCAGAGAGGAGACTGGTGAAGCAGCCATGGATAGAACAACCTTCACTGAGAGAGCAAAACCACCTTCTTCCTCACAAGAAAATCCAAGCCATTGGCAAGAGAATTTTTGTGACTTACTGCAGAAGTCTGAGAACTTTCTGCTGATGCAATAGAGAATATTTACACAATTTCAGATCAGTGATGCAGGGAGAATTTGCTTTGGAGGGGGCTGCTCTGTTGCAAAATAGGCAGATAGAGAAAGGGAGCAAGTCAGCAAGAGGGTGGGGACATCAAAGGAGCAAGAGCTGCTGGTGAGTTCCTTCTGTGCAATAACTTTTGCTTTAAGAAGGCAGCTGAACACATGGTGCAACATAGAATCTAATGATTAATCCTGTACTTTCCTGTATCAAAACAGAGATTTCATTTTGTTTGGACAAAAATACATTTTCCAGTGCATGTAGATGGGGAGATATCTGGAGAAAAGATTGGGTGAGTCCTTTTATATCTGTGGATTCTGCCTCCACCTTCCCTGTACAGGAAATGGTGCCATTGCTGTGGTATGGTCCAGCTCTAAGAAAGGCAAGGTTTGGAGGAGAGAGTGTCCACTTTTCCCTACTGAACATGGGTCTCCTCAGGTAACCACAGCAAATGAGAACTCTGGTTTGTGTGTGGAAAGTCTCTGATGGGTGATTTTAGAGCCATCAATATGACTTTTGACTTCACTAAACTGTTTGGAGTTTTCCACATCAAAGTAAGGCAATTACCAATTACCACATTACCAATGTGTGCTGGGTCATTTGATGAAGAGTGAGTGGTTTGGGAGTACGAAAGCAAGTGTCTGGGGTTTGAAAGTTTCTCTGGTGGTTCTTCTTTTGGAAGTGATTGCCTCAGGTAACAATCTGCTCTACTGTAGGCAGCCACATGGCATCCCTGCTGACTGGGAAGCAAGCCAATGTTATTCTAATCCACAAGAAAGGCATAAGGGAAGACACAAAGAACTACACAAAGACCTGTGAGTCTAACCTAGTTTCTAGAAAAATTATGAAGAAGGTCCTACAGAATACTACTAAAAAGCATTTGAAGAATAATACAATCTTCAATATGGGTTCACAGAGGAAATGTCCTCTTTAACCAGTTTAATTTCATTCTAGGATGAGGTCACACCCCAAGTTGATAAAGGGAAGGTGGCGCATGTAGTTTTCCTGGCTTTGAGTGAGGCTTTTGATACTGGCCCTCACAGCATCCTTCTGGGCAGTTGTCCAGCTGTGGGAGGGGCAAACTGATGGTGTGCAGTGTGAAGAGCTGGCTGGACGGCAGGGCTTGAATGGATGTAGTGAATGGGGCTGTGTCTGGCTGGTGAATGGTCACTGGTGGTGTCCTTGGGGCTTAACACTGGGTCCAGTACTGTTCAGTATTTGATCCATGATCCAGATGCAGGATTTGAATATCCCATTACCAAGCTTGCTGACAGTATCAAACTGGTAGGTGCCATTGACTTTCTTGAGGAACAAGAGGCCTCAAAGGAGAATTTTGATGAATTGGAGCATTGGGCTATCTCAGGCATGAAATGGAAGTACTCCAAATGCTATTTTCTGTGACGGGGGGGAGTAGCACTTGGTACAAGTCTAAACTGGGTGAGGAGTGGCTGAAGAGCAGAGAAGGACCTGGGGGTGCAGACTGGCCACAGGCTCAAGAGGAGTGAGCAGTGTGGCCAGGGAGCTGAGAGGACAAATTGCATCCTGGAGACATCACACATAGCATGACCAGCACGTCCAGAGAGGGGATTATCCGATAGTAGTTGGCAGTGCTGTAGCCTCACATGGAGCACTGTGTGCAGGGCTGGGCCTCAACACTGAAGAAGGATGTGAAGGTCCTCAAACATGTCCAGAAGAGGGGAATAGAGGGTGAGCTTTCTAGTGAAGAGCTGGAAGGCATGTCCTACAAGGAGCAGCTGAGTGCTCTGGGCTTGTCTCCTTCAGAGAAATGGAGGTTGGGAAGCATTGGTTTCTGCAGCTTCCTCAGGAGGGAATGTGGAGAGGGAAGTGCCAGACTGTTCTCTCTGAGATCCAGGGGCAGCACTGAGAATGGTTCAAAGTCATGCCAGGGGACAATTAGATGGGACATTAGGAAGCATTTGAATGCTCAAGCAACAGGACAAGGAGTAATGGCATGAAACTAAACCACAAAAAGTTCCACCTCAGCATGAGGTATCACTTCTTTACCTTGAGGGTGGCAGAGGACTGGAACAGCTGCCCAGGCAGGTCATGGAGTCTCCCTCTGGAGACATTCAAACCCACTGAGGTGTGTTCCTGTGTCACCTGTTCTGGGTCATTTGTTCAACTCTATATCTGGAAGGCTATAAATTATGCAAGTTTATTGTGGGACACAAGGGGATTGAATTCATAGTTTCTAAACCTATTGTCAGGTGCAGGAGGCACAATCTCAATGAACTGAAAGAATCTTGCAGTTTTTCTCATGTGTAGCTGAGAAAAGCAGGACTGTCAGTGAAAAGAAGGAAGACAGGCAAAGTTTTCACACAGTCTGGTGTGCATTGTCTCCATCAACAGATAAAAGTGCGGTGGTATAGTAAGGAATGGAATGCTTGATCAAGCTGTAATGAGTGGATCAAAATCCATGGAATGCTGTTTGCTGATCCAAAAGCTCGGGTGACCACAGCAGCACTGCAAGTTTCCTGCAGGAAATACCCATCACCTTTGTCAGTGGTGTTTGCGCAGCTTAGCCTCGGGAGGGCTTATAGTGACTTGGCTGGTCACCTCAGATGCATCTGCTGTTCTGAACCTCACGAAGGCATTAGCATCTATGCAAACAGACCTTCTCTCAGAATGGAGTTTTTTCTCCAAATTCAGTCCACATGACCTTGCAATCTTGTACAGTGAAGCAATTCCTCTTTAAGGCAATGTCTTCAGTTCATGATAGGCATTTATCTGGGTCAAAATGGAAGATACTAGGTGTGTAATTTACAGAGAATATAGTCTCTCATTTGTGAGGGTTTCTTTGATTTAAATTTAGGAATACGAATGGACTAGCTCTTATTTGACTTGCAACATCAAAGATGGTCTTCCAGCACTTGCTGATGTGCTAAGGTGACTTTGTTCTTCTTTGATTTCATTTAGGTTTGTATTACCTTTACAAACTGCTGGGAACCAGAATAATTTTTAGACCTTCTGTCAAGGCACAGTGACAGAAGGAAAATGGCACCTGCATAGTCAGGCAATAATCTTCCTCATTATGTGAAGTGTTGGGTGGCTGGTGCCTTCTAGCACTCTAGAGGGGACTGATTTGCCTGTATAGTCTCCTTGTTCTTTTGTTCTGAGGATTATGGAAATAACAGTAAAAACTAAACATATAAAGTACAGTAGACTGTCCAGGCCTTGCAGCCAATTGGTACTGGAGCAGAATTCGTTCTTTATTTATGTCTTTGGAGTAGGTTTGATTTCTGTCTTAGTATTTATGAAGACAGAACACCAGGTTAATCCCATCAGTGGAGTTTGACAAGAGATACTACTTGAAAGTCCTGCTGTGTTTCAAAGAAAAGTCAGTAAATAAAGTATTATTTTCAGGCTCCATGGAAGGCAAGGAGATAATGTTCCTTTCTATGGAAACAGCCAGCACAACTCCCTGTCATGGGGAAAGTTGTTGTGGTAGGGACCTGTCCACCTTGGAGGTACATCAGAAATGTTGTTTGCTGCTTAGTTTTGTTTGCAAGAGTTTGTGTATGGGAAAGGGGTTTGTTGCCAGGTGATAAAAATAAATTAAATTTCAAAGTGATCAAATTCCTATGAACAAGCCTGGGTAGCTGTGGAGCCTTTTCTGGCTG
This sequence comes from Cyanoderma ruficeps, assembly GCA_008694505.1. Taxonomy (NCBI): domain Eukaryota; kingdom Metazoa; phylum Chordata; class Aves; order Passeriformes; family Timaliidae; genus Cyanoderma; species Cyanoderma ruficeps. The sequence continues at coordinate 1,670,590 of VZDJ01000247.1, read as the reverse complement.
CCCAGGCCAACATAAACCACTCCTCAGTGCAGGTTGGCTGCTATAGAGTCCAGAGCTTCTCTAGAGGCATCAAAGCAGTAGTGACAAGACCCTGGCAGCCCTTTAGATACCCTTTCCCAAAGTCTGCTCCTTGCAGATGGTCAGAGGATTTTATTAATCAACTTTAAATAACCCTTTGTAAGCAGGCCTCAGGGAAATGACCTAAAGATGTGCCACAGCTTATGCTTTCCTGCATGACTTCTTCCTGCTCAGTGTAGGAAGAGCTGTGCCTGGAGGACTAAGGAGCTGTGCTGACCATGAGTGAGCAGAGCCACGTGAACAGCCTGTTTCTCAATGAGGATGCAGCCAAGCGGCTCCACGCCGACACCCGGGTGCAGCGGTTCCAGCAGGCTGTGCAGAAGCGGGCGGCACGGGCCAAGAAGCGGATGCACAACATCACTGCTGGGAGTGCTAAAAGCTTCTTCAGGAGGAATGCCTTTGTCCTCTTCACCATTGCTGCGGTCCTACTAGGTATGGAGCTGGGGGCAACACCAGGCACCATTTATAAATACGGGAAAATGTTTGTATATTTTACAAAGATTTAATTTTATCATAGTGATTTGACTGAGGAGGTGAAGCTGATGAGCTGACAGCTCCAAGTGCTGTCCACATGAGTACTTTTGTGTGCAAGGTCAAGAGACCCAACAGAGAATGTGTGTGTGGGAGGGAGTCCTTGTTGATCCTTTCTGGCTGCAGTATAGACACAGTCTATGATAGAAAGAGTTTGATGGTCCAACTCAACCAATCCTTTTACAAATCATCCAGGTTTCTTCAGAGGCATCTTGTGAGTGCAGCTGTAGGCACAAGGGCTTTTCAGATTCATCCCACGATTTTAGCCTGACAGGACCAGAACTGCTGCAAATGGCTGTTACACAATGCACACCAAATCTGCTTAGCAGATAGCAGGTTGTCCCTAGCTTTTGATCCAGGCTACATGTCTCTACCTGGCTGAACTCAGCTTGAAGAGGTGGGTAGACAAAGAATCTGAACTGTGTAGTCACACTTATTTTAGTCTGGGAGATCACATCTCTCATCACAGCATTTTGTATTCATGAGCTTCCTGAGAACAGACTTCAGAAGAGCAACAGACAGGGAACAAGGAGACCTGTGGTTTTGCACAAGACTCCTCGACACATAAATATGTCAGAGGGAGAGAGAGCATACCATAAAAACTGGATCATAGCCTTTTAGAAAATGAGCATTTGTTCCTTTGGGAAGAGGAGGAACTGAGAGTAGATGAGAAAGAGGAAAGCCACATTGTAGGACTGAGGGACAGACCACTGGATCACACTGTCCCACTTCCATTCTCATCCTTTGCTGATCCACAGGGATTATCCTGGCCTTCTCCCTCCGGCCCTACCAGCTGACCTATCGCCAGATCAAGTACTTCTCTTTCCCTGGTGAGCTGCTGATGCGTATGCTCCAGATGCTGGTTCTTCCTCTCATTGTCTCTAGCTTGATTACAGGTGAGCAGTGCCTTCTGCTGTTTTCAGTCAAGACAGTGGTCAGCAAAGATGTTGTTTGGGTACCTCTTTGTGACCCAGCTGGAGGTGCTTGGATTAGCTTGGCTAGTAGTGACAAGCCTGAATCTACAGCCATAATGAACATAATCCACACTGAAACCCCTGCTGGCTCAGTAGTGGTGCAGAGAAGCAGAAGACCTTGTGCTTTCTCAGAAGACTGGGGAGAACACAGTGCAGTGGTTCCAATGCCCAGCACTTGAGGACTAACAAGGATTTAATCCTACATAACCTCAAATGTCTCTGAGTTTGTTGCCCAAGTCAGCTTCAGGTTTCCTCCAGCCTAAAGAAAGTTAATTTGTGTCAGTCCAAAAGGGCTGAAGTTGATCACCAGCTGAAGGGCTTGTTTCACCCAGATCCTCAAGGAAGACATGACAGACAGCCAAGCTTTCAGAAACCAGAAGGGACTGCAAGGTGTTCACCTGCTAAAACATCCCACCATTATGGGCTAAAAGGCTCAATGTACTAGGAGGGGATTATTTCCCTTCTGAGAGCTTTAAAAGAAAATTGCTGCATTCCCAAATGCAGACTAAGATCCACCAATGCGATGCTTCTTCATGACAAGCCACATTCTTCCATATCAACATTACCTTGAAACTCCAAATTCTGTTCCTTGTAGGCTGTGCTTCCTAGAGACCCTAGCTGCCCATCCAGCTCATGTATGAGCCTTTCACCCTTTGAATCTTCCTCAAGCTTTCCCTTTCTAAGACGATAGTCTTCCTCACCTTGTCTCTCTGTGTGACACTCCAGGAATGGCCTCACTGGATAGCAGAGTCTCAGGGAAGATGGGGATGCGAGCTATCATCTACTACATGGTGACCACAATCATAGCTGTCTTTATCGGCATCTTCATGGTGATCATTATACACCCAGGAAAAGGATCTAAGGACAAGCTTCACCGAGAAGGCAGAATTGAGCAGGTGCAGACCACAGATGCCTTCATGGACTTAGTGAGGTAGGTAAACAAGGTGGTCTCAACATGAGACCATATCAGTGAGATTACATTCCTCCATGGAGTGTCCTTTTGAAGTATCACACTTTAGGCATACAGTCTTAGGGAAAGAGGTTAGTGGCTGAGCCTTGGCAAGCCTAGTACTTCTAGCTTAGTCTAGCTAACTGGCTTTGCCACTCTGAGACTGAGTGGTTGGCCTGAAGTCCAGCCCTTCTCCAGAGGTATTAATATAAGAGATAATGGTGTGCTCAACAAAGCAAGTAATGAAAACCATCAATGGCTACCTACCTTTCAGAAATTCACCCAGCAAAGGCTACTCCAAATATCCATCTTAAATGACCAAAAGAAATCAAAGAAGTGGTTCCCAAGACATTGCCTTTTCTTCCTTGCTGGGACCTTACTCAGTGGATTGCAAAGCTGTACCATCTCAAGTAGTATAAGGCCGTGTCTTTGAAGTATGGGATAACAGAGAGCTCACTGACAAGTTGCAAGAGGTGCTGGGTCCAAGTCAGCATATTCCCTTGTTCTCTCAGTCGGACTGAAAGCACTTAACTGGACATTGTTAGAGTTGTGACCTCAGACACTGCTCCAGGACAAAGAAGTTGGCCAGGAAGCCTATGTTTTTTAGTTCAACAGGACAATAACTCTTTCCTTGTTTTTTATCTACTACAGGAACATGTTCCCACCCAACCTGGTAGAAGCCTGCTTCAAACAGGTATGAAATCTCATCTTTGCACCTTGTGCCCTGGACCATGGTCCTATCTACTTCTCTGAGGGATGAAATAGCACTTTATTCCCCAGGTCTGACTGCTGCAGGAGGCACTGCAAATGTTAGTCTGTATTATAGCATCCCCCATGCAAGCTTTTCAAACTGTCTGTACATGGGGGCTTCAACTTCCATCCTATCCCACAGAGGCAGGAAGGGTTTGCATGATCCCAAGTAGCAGGCTTGGACTGGCAGTGATATGGGACAGATTCTTCAAGAATCTGTCTTCTGCAGTGCTAATGTCCTTAGAAGCAGCACAAAGGGTTATCAGAGAAGTCAGAATATCTCAGTCCTAGTCACATGAGATGCTCTAATGGTCTCTTTTAACCTTCTGCTCTATGAACTTCCTGAACTTTCTGGTGAAAGCACTACACTGGGGACTGCAGCAACTTGCAGTACTCTCCTTACTTTAAGAAGGGTTGTAAGAGTCTAGCATGTGTTCTGATCATCTGATCATAGGGCCTGTGAGTGCATTTGATAATCTATGTCTTTTCAGTACAAGACTCAGTACAGCACCAGGGTCTTCACCAGAACCATCCTCCACAGCAGCAATGTCACAGCAGGTGTGACAACCACTCAGATCTCTGTGCCTGAGAATTTCACCAGCATCATGGAGAATGTCACTCATGACCTGGGAACCATCTCCGAGGTGCTGACCTTTGAAGAAGTCATTCCCATCCCAGGCTCAGCCAATGGGGTGAACGCACTGGGGCTGGTAGTGTTCTCCATGTGCTTCGGTTTGATGATCGGCAGCATGAAGCAGAAGGGACGGGCCCTGCGGGAGTTCTTTAACTGCCTCAACGAAGCCATCATGAGGCTGGTGGCCATTATCATCTGGTGAGGAGCACGGCCGGTTGGAGCAGGAGGTCTGCAGGTGCAGTTTCCATTGACATGATGAGAAGTGGGGTAGCTTTAAGGATTTCATGCACAAGACAGGAAAAGCAGATGGGCACATCTCTACTTTGGCTCCATCAAGCTGGAGGGAAAAGTCTGGATGGGATATTTGTTCACATTTCATTTCCTGTTGTTTTTGTTTTTGCCATAGAAATATCAGGTACACCAGGACTTGCTTTTCTTGAGGCTTCTGGAAACATCCTTGGAAGACCAGAGAGCTGGAGTGGAAGATCTCTTAGCCTTACCAACAGGAGTAGGGTGTGAGGCTTTTTCACCAAAAGCTTTCCTTCCAGCTGTGTTCCAGGAGTCTGACTTGGCTAGGAATCACAGTAACCCTTTGCCCCTTTCCTGCTTTCAGGATTGCAGCTGTATGCAGTAACGCAATAGCTCTGAGAGCTGAGCTAGGTTGAGAGGATCCTCTCAAAGTTACTGCCTTTCAATTTGAGGTCTCCCACATCATGATTCCTCTGGAGCTCAGCTGCTCATTGCTTTCTGTGTAAGACTGCCTATGACACGTGGTCCAGACAAACAAGGCATTGCTGAGACAAGTCTACTCTAGAAGGCAGCATTTTACCCAATACTGTTATTTTAGGCTTTTTTCCCAGGAAGAGCTCGAAGTTTTGTCAGGAACTGCAAAAGAGGACATATGTGGGTCTGGCAATATACATGCAAATGCCTGACAGTGAAGAAATCTGTCAGCCTGACACCCTCTCCCATTTTAGATCATTCCAGCTTCCTTTCCATAGTCTTAAAAGTCACACTCTTGTATCTCAGAGCAAAATCCTGAGCACAGCAGGACAGGCCTTACAGAAAAAGGCACAAAGGGGAAGAATATCCCTGAGTTCATAGCAGATGTTGGGAAGCCCCATGCCCCCGGGATCTTTCACTCCATGTTCAAACCAGAACTTGGGGCTTTGCTTTCCTAAGAACAGGAAGACTTGCCTGAGAGCACAGAAGCGAAAGCATGAGCACAGTGGAACAAATAGACCTGCACACTACTCCAGAGATCTTCAACACCCCTCCTTAAATCTTCCTTCAGATAAAGGAAGGCAGGGTGTTTATGTATAGAACATGGGTTACACGTGGGACACTGCCTGTGCATGCCTTCCTGTAGCCACAGCCTGCAGACCATCTCCCAGGAGCTTGTTTTTCGTGGGGAGATCTGGTCACTGGCTGGAGCCAAGGATGTGTTCTAACAGGAAGGTCAGAGGAAATGAAATATTTATTAAATCCTTTCCTGAAACTTTTCCAAATCTTCCAGGCTAAGCTGGAGTTTAGCATGTGGGTCTCTGAGCCTTGTGCATGAGTTGCATGTGAGCTCTTGAGCTGCAGAAGCCCAGCCCTGAGAGGTGTGGCCATGGAGCTGTAATCTTCTTTGGCCTGATTATTATATTAGTACCCATGATTCTCTCCATATCTGACTTATGTCTTCTTTTCTGTGAAGCCTCACTGCTGCTTGTCAGCTGCATTGTTAAT
>VZDJ01000247.1:1441473-1664936 GCA_008694505.1 Cyanoderma ruficeps | reverse complement strand
AAGACACAAGGAATGGAAAAGATAGCAGGATACCTCAAAATGGACTTTTATATGAGCCATGGCTGCTTTTACAGGTGTTGGTGTGCCCAGTCCTTGTTACACCAGATCTGGAATCCTTAGGTGTTAATATTCCCTAAATGTGAGCATCTGAAGACAGCAAGGCTGATATCCCAGAGCCTATAGGACATTAGCTTTTACTCCCTTATTCCCTGTTTTTCCTCTACTTTCCTATGCCTTTCAAGGAAAAAAAATACTGTCTCTGTTAGGAAAGGAAGGGACTCTGAAGGTTTCTCTACATAACCTTCCTTATCAGTTCTACAAGGAGTGTTGTAGAAACATAGAAAACCCAAAAGGAGAAGGAGGCAGTGCCCATGCTGTGTGCAAAACAGAGTGCTGGGATCCCCAGGCATGCGCCAAAAGCTGATTTTTGACCATGCGATGAACAAGTTCCAGCTGTCTCCAGGTTTCTAGAAAAGAAACCAGCAGTATAATCCACTGATTAGGCACAGTGAGCACTTTTGTTATGCTGGTTTATTGGGGATTTATCCAGACAGCATGTGTTAAAGCTGCTGTAAAAGTGTGGGAGCCAGTCCTGACCATCGACCTTGTGTTTTGTGTCACAGGTATGCTCCAGTTGGGATCATGTTTTTAATTGCGGGCAAAATCCTGGAGATGGATGACCTAGCAGTGATGGGAGGCCAGCTGGGGATGTACACGCTCACTGTCATCGTTGGACTCCTCATTCATGCCCTTTGCATCCTGCCCCTGCTCTACTTCATTGTCACTCACCGAAACCCCTGGGTGTTCATTGCAGGGCTCCTGCAGGCTCTCATCACAGCCCTGGGCACCTCCTCCAGGTATGATGGCTATGTAGGAGTGGGGTTTGGGCTGATGTAGATACTACATCTCAGCATTCCATTGCTCTCAATGCAACACAATTTCTAGCACTAGCAGCTTTTTGCAGTGGACCAGACAAACTCATTTGGGAGTGGGAAGGTTCCCCCTGCCCTGCTCAGGAGCCCTACTCTCATGACCAGGTCTGATCATCACTGATTGGTCCATATTCATCCTGACCAAATATTACGGTGACTTTGCCTACCACTGAAATGCTGAGCTCAGAACAAATATTCTGCTGAATCACAGCATTATTTCAACATGCACGTATCTCTCACACGCATGTACTTGCACACATTTTCACATCCGTCTCTCCCAGGCACACAGACTGTATGCAGCTGTCATTAACTTCACACAGACCTGGGTAAAGGCATCAACACCAGTATGTTCAGTGACTCAAAACTGCCATGTCACACAGCCAAAGCAAGGGATGGTAGGTAACTGTTTTTTCACTAAGTGCTATGTTTCTTGTTTTATTGGTGTCCTGGCAAGTACGTAGCAGGCTCTTCCACATACAATCTCATACCAAAACACATAGCATTTTTCCTGCTCATGTTCTCTTTCAGAAACAGTTCTTTGCTTTCTCTGCAAGATATATTATCAAATATGTGTCATTCTTGTCTTATGAACTGAGAGGGATGAGAAAGTGCTCAAGTTTTTTAATAGCAGAAAAAGGAATTCTGGTCTTGAGGCTCTGCCCTATGTACCTTGAATCCTCCTTCTTTTGGTGTTATACCAGCATCATCAGCCTCAGTCAGGGTTATACAGCCCCTGTCACAACCCCCTGAGAAAAGCCATGTCAGAATGTGCAACTGCAGTGTGCATCATATCTGAGGAATGATATGATTGCTTAGACTGTTCTTTCTCGTAGCTGCTTCTGGCCTCTGGCTCACATGGCAGGGTGAAAAAGCAGGTGGGTAAGGTCATAAACCAAGCAGAGGCTTAGTCCTTCCTCCAAAGTCAGCATACATGCAATTCATGTGGTTGTGTAAATTCTTTTCAGCTCAGCGACTCTGCCCATAACCTTCAGGTGCCTGGAAGAAAACAATGGTGTGGACAGGCGCATCACGAGGTTTGTGCTACCTGTGGGAGCCACAATTAACATGGACGGCACTGCCCTGTATGAGGCCCTTGCAGCCATCTTCATTGCACAAGTCAACAACTATGAACTTGACTTTGGGCAAATCATCACAATAAGGTGACTTTTGAAAGAGTTTTGGGACTACAGAAATGGTTTCAGTTTTGTCAGCTTATCTGAGTTGTGATCAGATTCCTCTTTTGCTCAGAAGGGACAATAAGGAAAAAAAGTATGGGAAAGAAGGGTTGTACTACAGCTCCAGGTGTCAAAGCACATGTGGACACCATGTCTTTGAGGCTCCACTTGAGCTCTTCTTGCATGTCCAGGTCTTAGGAAAAGCTGTGGTATGCAGTCTGTTATGAGGGGGTATCTGGCAGGGGCAGCCTGGCATTGTGTTGATGTCCCATGTGTCACCACACATGGTCTTTGTGACCAGGACAGGAAAGCTGCCAAGATGATGATGAGTTGATGATGAGTTTGAGCTACTTCCTGACATTTCTGCAAATGTGACCACCTCTTTTCTTCCCTTTGCTGATAGCTCTGCTTTTCTGTTTCCTCCAGCATCACTGCCACGGCAGCTAGCATTGGAGCTGCAGGGATTCCCCAGGCAGGACTGGTGACAATGGTTATAGTGCTGACATCAGTGGGGCTGCCTACTGAAGACATTACACTGATCATTGCTGTGGACTGGTTTCTGTAAGTTCCTTGCTCAGCAGGCATGCACTGCTGTGCATTCCTGCCAGTGCTTACAGATCTCGTCTGTACTCGTGATGTCTCTGCTAAAAGCTCACTAACCTGTACCATTAAGTGCAGGGGAAAAATGGGCTACTGAAATAAACAAATCAATATGATTTCAACAGAAGCCATTTATTGTTTGCATAAAGCCACAGTTATAGTTTCTAGCACTACTGTTCATGCATACGGGAGTCTCTTGATTGGCTAAGTCATTTGTCCATCAGACAGGCTCACATCCTTCAGGGCACCTAACTGGTCAAGTGTCCATCACCACGTTGTGTGTCTTCTGAGTTTTGCATTTCTTGTAGACACTTTCCCAGGCTCTTGCTCATTAATTTTAGACCTGCTGTTGTTTCCGTAGCCTTGACAAATCCTTTAGAATTCTGAAAAACAAGACTGCAGGTGTCTTCTTATCTACGGTTTGGCTGGTACAGGGAATGGCCTAAGTTATTCAGATACATTGCTACAATTAAGCTTAAAACACACCAGTATCCCTGAGACCTTTGCACAGTAGCCCTCTCTGCCCATGTTGGAGTCTTCGTTATGTGCTCCAGAGACTCAAGGCATCAAAGGTCACTTGCTGATCAGCCTGGTGACCAAACACAATGTCCTCCATTTTTGCTTTATTTAAAATGCACTGAGAAATTATCTGCAGAGTTATAGGGAAAGGTTGTACCATTAACAAGCAAATTCACACTACAGAATGATAGCTCTGTGTTACTGAAAGAGGGACGAGGCTGGGCTGTACAAAGTTGAAAAGTGTTTACATGGGTGCAGCTAGTCAGCCACACTGCTGCATTTCAGCTTTCTTTCCCTTTTAAATAAAATCACTTGGGACAAGTGATTTTATAGAAGTGCTCTTAGGAACCAGATTGAAGAATGCATTTGTGCACTGTCCCACCACTCTGTCTTCTCAAACACCATAATCCTGACAGATGGATACACTGTCAGTGTTTTCTCTGTTCTTCTATATCTTGTATTGATGGTTTGTAGCCAAAGCCGCCAAAATCCACTTGCAGCCATGGCTGACCAGTTGGAAACAGTTTTGCAGAACACCTTCACTTCTCTTGTGGAATGTGCATAAGAACAAACTTGGCTGGGAAGAGCCCTGACCCCTAATAAGCCAGGTTACTTCTGCTTACTCATAGTAAATTATTTCAATCAGGTGCCACTGTTACCACTGAAGGATCTGATGGGGCACTGGACTGCTGACACCTTCAGCAGCTCTGACATACTGTTGTGGTTGTGGAGAATATCTCATTGCAAAGGGTCTTTTATATGTGCTGTTTTGCAAAAAGAATCTGGTGCCTTCTTAGTGCATGCTGTCCATGCCGAGGAAATCTGTGTCCACAGCAGTGCTATCATAGATTTGCACCAGACTTTCAGCACTTTTTGTAAAACAAAATGCAAGTGAAGTGAAACAGATGTAGTGAGTCTGCATCAAGGCCATGGGAAAGGACAGTGTCCATATAGAAACAGAGCAACCTTCCTCTTCATTTGTGTCAAGTCCAAAACTTTTCAGTAAGAAATTGGGAATGCAATAAAACAGGAATGAATGTGAAGCTTGAGCTCAAGGATGTCAATCAAGGAAGGCTCTCTGGGAGTCATTTTCCTGTCAGTGTTGAAGTATCCATTATTAGAATGACTTAGAAAGTAGAAACAGTTTCACTGAAGATGTTTCTTGAAATAATCTTTTCCCCCTTAGCTGCTACTATGAAACTATATTTCATTTTTCTCTCTGATTTTTCAGGGACCGCCTTAGAACAACTACCAACGTCCTGGGGGATTCTCTGGGGGCTGGCATTGTGGAGCATCTCTCTCGGCATGAGCTGGATGCGCAAGACTGCGAACTTGGTAATTCTGGGATAGAGGAGAAAGAACAGCTCTCCCATCTGATTTGCCAACAGAATGACACCCCCAGGCACTCCAGGAGGGAGACAGCACTGTGAAATCTGGCAGCAGAGTGCAGATTAATGCTGTAAAAAGTGAAAACTTGAAACAGAAGTCCAGAGTGGATGACAGAGAAAGATCCATTGTGCAAGACACTCACTTTTTTATCACTTCTGCCACATACAGTCTTTCCTAATCCTGTTGCTCCCCTATTTCTTTCTGACTGATATTAAAAAGGAGAAAATTAAACTGCAAAGAAAGCCTGATATAGTCATTCTTATGAGGCCAAATAGTTAGAACTCAGTAAGGAAGACCCCAGTGAAGGAGCTGGACTAGGAGCTCCTTTATTTCTGAACTAAGTAGCCAGGTGAGTCCATTTGTGGACTGGCACCAAAATGTTGTAATTCTATCCTGCAAGATGCAGCTGCAAAGTCTTCACTTGGTTAGTACCTATACCCAAACAAGCTTTTAGCATTGACCTCTTTGCTCACAGTGGTGGTGTTTGCACAGATACACACTTGATGCTCCCTGAGAGCTCCACTGGCAACCTGTTTGGTTGCAGATACTAGAGTCACTCACCTCCTGAAGGAATGTGGAATCATACTGCAGGGACAGCTGGATGGTAGCACCAATAGGGGTCAATAGGCTTCTCACTAGTGGAAGATCCTAAAAGACTGTGAAAGAAGCAAACATTTAAAAAATTATTATATCCATTATTCAGTCTTGAAACAGCTCTCCCCTCTACCAAGCTCTGCCAAAACCCAGTTAGCTTCATTTCTCTTTAGCAAGCTCTTCTCATCTTACTGAATCCAGGAGAGGAAACGCAAAGTTTAAGAACAATTTGCCCATATGAGCAGCTGAGTGGTACATCCATGCCAGGAATGACTCCCTTCCATGCCAGATTTGCTCAAAGAAGAGTTTCACTCCTCATCACAGGATTCCTAAGGAAATGATTCCTGTTCTCATCTCTGCCTTTTTTCAAAAGTGACTTCCCCTCAGTCACATTACTCCAGAATGTGCTTTCAAACACCTCTGTCTTTCTACAGCTCCTTAGCTTTTATAGGCAAAGCCAAATCACTTAGTGCTTGCACAGGTTTGCCAGATCCCAGACCTAAAAATTCAGGAAATATTTTTGATTCCTACCAAATTCCTACCAAAGACAGAAGTAGGGACCTGCTTCATCCATCCTCTCTCCCCCTTCCTTGGCATGGCCAGGAATACAGCTGATATCTCTCACACCAGTGAACAGGATCACTAGGACTTGTTCCATAACATCCAGGTCCATGACCATCCAGAAAATGGATGTCTATAACTCAGCCAGGAAGATGTTAAAGATCCACAGTGTTGGGGCTGCTGCAGTGTAGCTGTCCTGCTTTTGACAATGGCTAAGAGCAGGAACTGCAATGAGCAGCCTCCTGACCCACTGAGGAACTATCTAAACTGGGCAGCTTTCACTTAAGGTCTGCTCATTATTCCCAACCCACCATGTCACTTACACCCCTCTACGCTGGCTTTACACACTGATATTTTTCATCCCAGCCATAGCCATACACTCAGAGGTGCACATCATGGAAGGAAGACCTCAGAGGTATTGCTAGAGTCAACTTTGCCAATCACAACCACACGCCTGCCCATGCTGCCCTCCCCAGCACTAACAAAGCTTCCTCAAACATATTTCTTGAGATGTTCAAAGCCAGAACCTGAGGTTCTTTTTAGTTGTTCAGAAAGCACACAGTTCTGTATTGGTGCTGCCACATTCCACATCCTGTAGGCAAAGTTTTCTATTTTTATGGGCTGGACAATTATTGAGAACCTGAGATAAATGCACAAATGCATCTCTTTCATGTAAGACTGGTAAGCGAACAGGGTAACTAGAAGTGTATGGTAGTTCTGTTTAGCAGTGGCTAGCTCCAGACTGTAAGGCAGCAAGTTGTTTGCTGACTGTGGAAGGAAGGTTGCTTATTTTGACAAGAGATCTACTCTAGCAGGAGGCAAGTGAGCTAGATAACAAATACTTATCCTTCTCTTTGTAGCACTTTTTTAATCTTGTTTGAATACTTTTATAATGTGTGCTCTTCTCCTTTCTAGACTAAACAGATCCTGTATATATCACAGGTAATAATCATTCATGTTCCTCTCCTCTGGATTTTTTCCTTGCTGTTCCACATCTTCCTTGAAGTGGAATGACTAAAATTTGGCACAACAATCCAACTAAAGATTTATTATTACTGAGTACTGAGGAAAGAATATTTCCTGTACATTATGATTTAGACCTTGGACTCATGTTACCATGGTTATTAGCAGGCTATGCATCAGCTGATCGGGATAACTGTCCCTGATGCATACATACAAGGGAATTCAAGTCTCTTCATCTTATCCTAACTCTTAGCAAGGTTAGACTCTGATGAGATGGCTCTATCTGAGGACTTGATCTTAATCAAAGAGTTTTCAGATACACTGCATCAGCTTGTATCTATAGTGAGCTAAGACAGCACTAGCTTATCAATAACACTGCTCAACTGATGAGTCTAAACCTTCATAAAGAACAGACCTGCTTATAAAACCCAATGAAGTGCTTTATTTTTTAACAACAGCATGATAGCATTGACCCTAGTCTAGTGGTAATACATGATAATTCCCAAATCATTTTAAGCAGGACTGCTGCCTATCAAGCCATTTCCCAGCCTGTGTTTGTGCAGCTGATTATTACTATTGAAGTATAGTAATTTCAATTTGTCCATATTGAACTGCTTTTTGGTTTTCTTTTTTTTTTCCCCAGACTATTTGTCCAACTTTTCAAGAAAACGTTGAATTCTAATCCTGAAGACACTTCCTGTATAAAAAGGGCAAACTGAAGGATGAATCAGAAGATTGTTGGATTGGATTCCAGCTCTAATGGGAATTAATTCTGGGAAGTCCGACGGCTTGGGTTACACAGACAGTCATACTAGATTGGTCATAAGGGTCCCTTCTGGCTTTATAATATATGCACGTGCTTTCTGGCTTAGAGACATCGCAAAGGGTCTTTCCAGCCCAATCATTTCTAAAAGCTATCTGAAAGGATCCTAATGATACTTCAATAAAACTCAGCGGCAGTCTAACCTGTTTTCAGTTCCTGTTAGCAGACATGTACATATATAACAAAAGCGACTCTCCATACCACATTGCATCCACATGTTCACAGATGTTCCCACAAAGCAGTACGCACCAAGCCTTGCCATTTGTGATTTTCTGCTTTCCACACAAGATGAACAGAGCACAAACAAGAAGAGGCCTCATTTTCCAGCAATGCAAACCAGTCTTCCTTTGGGAATTTCAGAATTCAGTTTATAGCTTTTAGCTCCAGTGTTTACCCATGTTGTTAACCAGATTATGATTGGGATTATCTGTTTACAGTACATGAACATCAAAGTATTGTCAGAAATTTGCATACACTTACATATATATACACACACACCTATATATGAAAGGGGTGCATGTGTGCAAGCATACATATACAGAGTCAAGTTTTTGTTACTAATCCAAGAAGGAAAGCCAATGTTACAGTCTCATATGTATAAAGCGGCATATTTCATTTTGGTGCCCATCTTGATTTACTCATTTAAGTCCCTACTTAAAACAAAAAACTGAGGCTGTTCTACTTCACTCCAGAAATGAGTCTTTCAAAGCCAGATTTCCCAGAAAGGAGTTCAATGCGTGCCAGTTTTGACTTGTACCTGCTGGAGATGAAATGAAACTTCTCCATTTATAGAAAAAAATTCTCCACTGTGTCCTTGTCTGTACACATCTCAAAGACCCCCATGTACACTGCATCTGTTTTGGCAAAGGCCAAGCTTTCAGAGAACAGTCAAGAATACTAAAGTATTTGTACTCCTTCCAAATCCAGTGCTGATTTTGTACTAACTCAGCCTTCAAAACTGGATAATTGAATGGTATTTTATAATTTTATCCACTGTCTTTTAAAATTACCAGATATTTGTGAGCTTTTACAGTCTTTACTGCAGTCCTGCTGCTTCTACTTCCAGAAACTTTTAAAATTTCTTCTACTTGCAAACAGATCTCTTCCTAGTTATTAGACACGGGATGAAACAGAGAGCTACCTCAATGTGTGAATACACAAGGAGCTCTTGGATAAGGACATAACTCTTCAATACTAATTTGAAGAGAGAAGATTCAGGAAGAATATGGATTTTCAGTTAGGCCACATGTCACTTTATGTTTGTGATACATACACATTATTCCAGGAGTCAGAGCTGCCCATGAAAACTGACCTGAAATTGTATGTCCTTCTGCTCTGCCCAAAGAAAAACTGGAAATCAGTACTGTACAATGTGTTCATGGCATTCATGCAATTTGACTCTGTTAATTCCTGAGGGCTTTTTCTTCATGCTGTTATTTTCAGTGTTAATACAGATAGTTTCCATATTTGAAAAATAAAGGGAATTCTTTTCCACAATACTTTTCCATGATTTTTTTTTTCTATTATTGTTCCTCAGGACTGTGACCTTCCAAAGTCAGAGACACTACTTTTCGCATGATGTATTATACTTTCTTATCTCTATGTGCATACCTCATGGGTCAAATATTAATCTCAGATTTTGACAAGGCCTTTCCGTAAGGCTTCTTCTTTGATGCCATCTTTGGCATTTGTCCATAAACTGATAAAAGTACATGAGGTTTGCTTCATCTGCACCACACGGCACATAGGCACATACTTCCACCTGGAAAATCCACTCCCAAAAAAGGTTAGGAGAGGTCTCAGAGACTTAAACAATATTAGGTTTATGTTACTTGCTAAAATGTTGCATTAATAGCATGGCATCTGCACAAAGTGAAAGCTGTTTGTTCTCCCTTTGATATCCCTTTTTCTTGTCTTCTGTTCCCTAAAGGACAGGAATCAAGCTGAATAACAGGACTGCTGGGGAAAGGGCATCCCCAGTCCCACAGCACCCAAGAAAGGCAACAGCACAGATTCAGAAGTCAGATCATAAAACAACAGGAAGTGATGAGCAGGTCTGAGGTGTAGATCCCAAGGGAGGCTGCCCAGGGCCATTAAGGCCTAACAGCCCACTTGGGGTGCATCTGCAATCTAGTCTACCCCTGCTGCCCTCCCAGCCATGCAGACTCCTGTGTGGTACCACCAGCTTGGCTGAGGAGTCTCTCGGAAGATCCCGAGTCAAACTCCTCTGCTCACAGCAGAAGCAACTTGCCCAGGCTGCTCAGGACTTTGATTGATTGGATTTTGAACATCTCCAAGGATGCAGGTTCCACACACTCTATCACCCCCATTGTAAAAATGCTTTTCTTTAAATAGAATTTCTTGTCTTTTGACATGTGCCCATTGCCTATTGTGTTTTCACCAAATACCACCAAGACAAGTCTCAAGGCTCCCTTGAATCTTTAAATTTAATTTAATCTTTCAACAGGATGGAAGGATGGGCTGACAGGAACAACATGAAGTTCAGCAAAAAGAAATACGATGTCCTGCACCTGAGGAGGAATATAACCTCATGCACCAGGACACACGGGGGGCCAACCTGCTGAAGAGCAACTCTGTGGAGAAGGACTGAGGGCTCTGCTGGACCCTGAGTTGAACCCGAGCCACTACTGTACCTCTGCCTGTCCTGGCCTGGTGAGGTTCAGGGACAGGAGCCTCCGCTCAGCACTGCTGAGGCCAGGGCCGGTGAACTGTGTACAGCTGTGGGCTCCCCACTACCGGTGCCACGGACATGCCATGGAGAGTCCAGTGAAGAAGTGCAGAGATGATGGAGGGACTGGACATCTCCCCTGAGGAAAGGTCAGGGGAGCCGGCGCTGCTGCCTGCTGAAGGGAAGGCTCGGGAGTGTCATAAATGTAGAGCAATACCTACCTAGGGGACATATGAAGGCAGAGCCAGGCTCTTCTCAGTAGTGCCTGGTGACAGGACAAGAGGCAATAGACACAAAAAGAAACACGGGGTCCTCCCTCGAAATATCAGGAAAGAGTTTTTTACAGAGAGGCTGTCAGAGCAGTGGCACAAGGTGGTTAGAAAGATTATAGAGTCTCCATCCTTGGACATATTTCGGGAGCTGTCTGGGCAGCCGGCTGCGGGGAATCGAGGAGGGAAAGGAAGGTTGGGCAGTAGCCAAAGCCACACTCAACCTGCCGCGTCGCCGCCTATAGCACTCGCACGGCCGGGGCCGGGCCCAGGGCTCGAACGCGCGCCCACAGGCGAGCTCGGACATGCGCGCCGCTACGTGACCCCGTGCAGGCGGGGCCGGCGCTGCGGGGAGGGCGGAAGTGAGGCAGGCGCGCCGGCAGCATGGCGGCCGCGCGCTGGTGGCGGCTGTGTGGGCGCTGGCGGCCCGCCGTCACCGGGCCCGCTTTGGGGCCCACACGGCGCCGCCTCTGGTCCCCCGCCGCCGCTGTCCCGGCCCCACTGGGCTCCACGCCGCCGCCTCGCGCCGCCTTCAGCGCCGGCCCGCGCTGGCACCAGCGCAGCCCCGGCGGTCTGCCCGGGGGCGACTCACTGGAAGGCGGCGGCGAGGACAGCGGCGGCGGCGGGGGCGGGGCGGACAGCGGCGGGGCCGGGCCGGTCATAACGGCCTTGACGCCGCTGCTCGTCCCCGAGCATTTCCCTAACGTCCCGCTCATCGCCGTGACGCGCAACCCCGTCTTCCCGCGGTTCATCAAGATCATCGAGGTGAGCTGCCGCCGAGCCCTCGGCTCCGGCCTGGGTGGGAGCTTGCCGCTCCCACGAGGAGCCGGGGTCGCTGCCGGAAGGTGCTCTGGGCTGGCTTCTTGTACTGGCAGCGTTGCGGCCTGGGGCGGGGGTCGCGGGGTGTTCTCACCCCAGGCCGTGCGGGAGTCACCGGCTGACCCCGCCGCTGGCGGTGCCGCATCTCCGGGCCGCTCTTTTTGCCTTGGCAGGTTCCTTGAACTGCAGAGCACGGCAGCCTCGTGCGTGACCTCCACAGGCAGCCGCTGCTCGGCCTTTAGCTCGAGCTTTGTCACCGGGTCCTGTCGGGATAGCGGTTTCTTTTGGGCCAGTTGAAGCTTTAGTTGTTGCGTCAGCAGCTCTGTTGCTAACAGAGAAGGTCGGCGATTCACACACACACTCTCGAAGTTCGCTGTCTTCTTTGTGTTCTCTGATGAAGGTTAAGCAAACTTATCCTTGTTTCGGTGCCTAGGGTTGGTGTCAGAGCACCGAGACCCATGTTGGCGAAGGCAGCAAGCTGTGAGCTGCAAGGAAAAAGAGCAGTACAGCTGTGGTGGGAGAGGGTGCTGAGGGATGGGGATGGCAGTCACCGTTTCAGGTTGTGATCTTTTCCCTCTGCACCTCATAAGGATTTTAAGAGCTATAGATTATATCAGCGATGTGTGACTTATGCTTTCAGGCCGGAAATACTTTTTCCTCCTGAAATGAAGCCCATTCTGGAATAATTACTTGTAGTTTCATGGCTCTGGTGTATTGCCAATCCAATTTTGAAGTAAATGTAGTACGAAATAAACCAATATTTTCTTGTTCCTGTAGAGTAATTTAGCATAATGTTATTTCTACTATAGTATTTTTCTGCATGTCCAAATCTAATATATGCAGCTTCTAGTGTCTTTATAAATGTGTCAAGGAAAGGAGAAGATTATGTGTTATTAAGACCATGCAGTCATATAAGACTTATGTACAGAAGTCCTCGATTTCAATGCACAGGTCAGCAGTGTCTCACAGAATTGTTAAATGTTCTCTCTTTTCCTCTGAATTCATTGTGTTGCAATTTACCTGACAAGGTCAAGTTTCTACAGTGCCTATGGAATTACTGATTTTCTTCCTGTTTATGTCTCTGACATTGGCAAGCATATTTTTGCAAAACATTGTGCAAAATTAGGATAGGTGTGCTGAGATTAGAATAGGCCAACAGTGGTGGTGTTATTCATGCTGTTCTGTCAGAACCATGCTAGTTGTTAGCAAAGTGTTGAGCAATGCAGCTTATGTCTATCACTTTGAAGAACACTCAGTGGTTGGCAGGGTGACTTCATGCAGCAGCAGAATTCACAAGGAGTTATTTTCTTGGTCACTGAGGATTCAGCCTGCTGTGATAACAGTTCCAGTGATGCTGGGACATCTGCCAGGGACAGGTGTGTGGGTTCTACAGAGCAGAGGGGAATAAGAAAGTAAACCAGGAAGAAATACTGGCTGAAACTCGAGGCAGGAACTCAGGCTTGTGGGTGTAGGAAAGAAATTGAACAGAGAAGGCTTTGGAGAAGAAGATTTTAACTAGAGTTTGTGGACAGAATTCAGGCAACTGTTAGGGAAGGGTGAACTAGCTCCCCAGTCAGGAGCAGAGAGCTAGGATCTACAGGTATGGAAGGGGAAGGGAACAGTGATAGCAACAGAAGCTTATAAGGTACTGTTCAAGTAACTCAGGTTTCTTGCTTGTAAGACTTGTACAAATTGGGTCTAGTTCCTCCCCCCAGCCTTTGAGCTTGTCTTATCTTGACTGGGAAGTCACTGTTCAAAATACTTAAATTTCATGTTTCTCTACCTTTTTTTCCACTTCTATATTACTGTCCTGTAGTGGGGACAAGACTAGAACAGTGCAAGCTCCAACTTAATAAAATAATTTAGTTATAGGGTGTCATCATGCCTGGCCTTGCACCCTGGGAGTGCAGAGATTACAGAAAATCCACCTCTGATTGCATACCTGTTGTCTTAGGTGAAAAATAAGAAGCTGGTTGAACTGCTGAGGAGGAAAGTTCGTCTTGCCCAGCCTTATGCTGGTGTTTTTCTAAAAAAGGATGACAAGTAAGTTGTTTCTCTTGATCTTTTTAAAAAATACAAAAATAAGCTGTCCAGGTTGCATTTATAATAAAAGCTATCATCCCAAATGCCTTGCCGTGGATAGCATTGCAGAAATTGTGGCTGGTCTTGGACCACCCTCATGCTATGGAAGTTTTTGTTGCCACCACCAGCACTGCTTCGACCTGGAGTCTTTGTTTAGAAAAGGGTGTTTTTGTTTAGGAAGGAGATGAGCTGTCCAGATACTTGGGTGATTCGTAAAGGGGTTGCATGGTGGTAGCAATGGCGATTAAGTATCTGTGCCCCTAAGTCCAGTTTAAAGTTCTGCAACCAGTGATTGTTTTTTTTTTTCTTTTTAATCTGACCTGCTGTCTCAAGTTTCTGAATATCTACTCCCAATTTTTTTTGCTCAATAGCAATGAATCCGATGTGGTGGAGGATCTGAATGAAGTATACAAAATGGGAACTTTTGTCCAGATTCATGAAATGCAGGATCTTGGAGACAAGTTGCGTATGATAGTCATGGGACACCGAAGGTTGGTTACTTGTACTTCGTTGAATCTCAGCAGACTTCCATATAAACAGAGACATCCCTTATCAGTTTCACCACATACATGCATTTTTCCACACAATTTGTGTATGACAAATTTTTTGCTTTGTTACCACACCATATCCTGAGAGTGTCAGGATATTCCACATACTGTCACAGCTGTGACAGGTTAGCTGCAAAACGAAAGAGTGCATGTCATTGTCATATCAGCTGTGATGTGATGCAAGTAAACGTTAATTAAGCTGAAGTTCAGCAGTTACTATGACAATTACAGCAAGGATTAGTAATGGTGGGAAAAAGAAATCTCTGGAATTCATTCAAGCCAATATTTTTGCTTAAAAAAAAAGGGGGAGGGGGCTCCAGAACCTTAATTATGTCTTGCCTACATAATTTTGCCCCAGAACTGAATTGAAGAAAATATGATTATTGCTGAAAATCTAGTTTTAGTCATTTATGCTGGCTATTTTAACTAATTTAAGAAATTGTGTTTTTAAAAGCATCAAATAAGTAATTTCCATTAGAAAGAAAAATACAAGGAGAGAAACATGGTGGAAGAGATCCAGGGTGGGTTTTGCTTTGAAGCATGACTTTTTTTCCTTCGCCTCACCTTCCTTCACTTGCATTTGTTCTGGACAGCAAAGGAGCAGTCCTGTCAAAGCTGAATTTATACGAGTTCATAAGTCAACTTCTTTTCAAATGAAATCTTAGACCTCCTGTTGCATTATCAAAGCACAACCATGTTTGGTTGCACTTTGGAAATAAGCTCCTGGTTTGGGGTTACTTGGAACAGAAATATTTCCCTATAACTTGGGAGGGTTTGGTATTCCTAAGGTATAACTTGGGGATTGGTCTTTATATTTGATTGAGACATGGAGCCCTGGTCAGTCATGTCCATAGAAACCACACTGGCTATCAGAATTGAGGACCATTTATAGCGATACACACAGAAAAGGAAACTCCTGTATAAAAGCCAAAATAATGAAAGATCGTGTCTTGCAAATGTGTGTCTCATCTCCTTTTTAAATTATAGCTTGTTCAAAATACAGCTTAGACTCTCTTCTTTTCATGCTGAGGAACTGAAATCACATGTAACGGGGAGATTGATTGTTGTTGATTTCTTTTGGCTTTCAGGATTCGTATAAACAAGCAACTAGAGGTTGAGCCTGAGGAGCCTGAGAACAAACAAAAAATTCGAAGGAAACAGAAGCGATCTAAGAAGGAGGTCGAAGAGGAGCCAGGAGCAAAGGATCAAGCTGTGGAGCTGGTACTAGATCCTGCACCTGCATCTTCGAAGGAAGTTCTCATGGTAGAAGTAGAGAATGTGGTTCATGAAGACTTTCAGATCACAGAAGAGGTTAAAGTAAGTGAATTAGTTTACAAGCTTAGGCTTGTCTTGTAGAATTGTATCTACACGTCTTGCTTAAAAGGAAGAGTTGTAAAAACAAGCTGTAATTTCAGACTGCAGAAACTAGTTTCTTCTCACAATCACTGCACAAGGGGATTATACAAAAGTAAAGAATTTTTATTATAACAGCTCAGTTCTTAGAACTGTTGACTTAAGTTGCTGAATGAAGAGGCTGGTATGTGCTTAAATCTGTGTGATGACCTCTGTCAAACTGTGTTTGCTTGAAGGTTGCTTGAGTGCTCATCGTGATTATATCTTCTGGCCAAGAGCCAGTCAAGGTCTGTGCATGCCAGACAGCCAACCTATAGGCCTTGTTGCCTTTCCTGTGGGCAGGAACTGCCCCAGCACCAAGGACCATCACAGCCCATGACTGCAGTTAGTGGCTGGAGTCTAAGGAATGTCATATTTGTACTGAGATCTTGCCTATCCTTTTCCATTCATTTGGTGATTAGATTTTTGTTGTGTTTATAGGCACTTACTGCAGAAATTGTTAAAACAATCCGAGACATCATTGCCTTGAACCCCTTGTACAGGTATGTCTTTCCCATGATCTCCTGCTTTGGGAACAGCATGTTCTCAGGCTGACGTTTTCTATACTACTTGCCTTTCTGCTGTAATGAAGTAGCGATATTTGCTGAATTGTCATATAGATTTTTGTTTTACGATGTAAGCTCTATTCTTTGTTGGAATCAAAGTTTTGAAAACCTGATGTGTGATTTAGAAACAAAATAGAACTATTAAGTCCAAAGGCAGGTGATCTGGGTCTAAGTGAAACTCACTGCAATAAATATAATGATCTCATCCATATCTTATTAGCAGGATAAAAGTTTTGGAATACTGGCACAAAAAAATCCTACATAACTGTTTGGAGAGCATTTCAGATACCTAGTTTTATATATTGATGGTCATTCCTCTAACCAAGTGATTTATCTGTGTGTTATTGAGTATTGATATAGTGAAATTTCAAAAATAGTTTGCTGTGAAACTGAGCTGTGTTTCATTTTATTGCACAACAAGTAAATTAGGATACTCCATTTTGAATGTAAATTTACAGAGCATTTTGGGATTTTTTGCCTTTTATTTTCAGAGAGTCTGTACTTCAGATGATGCAGGCTGGACAGCGTGTAGTAGATAACCCTATCTATCTGAGTGACATGGGTGCAGCCCTAACAGGAGCAGAGTCACATGAACTTCAAGATATCTTGGAAGAAACCAGTGTAAGATGAAGTTTTTAACTCAGGCAATGCAAATGGAATCAGTACATCTGTTGTATGTCATGGTTTCTTTACCAGCCTCAGTTACAGAAGAGACTTCAGCGCTACTTTTGATGATACGTTAATATCAGTGACTGGATTCCTGTTGAAGGATGTGGTAGATCATTAGTACTGGTTTACTGTGGGTAAATCAGAGTGCTCTGCATCTTTGGGGGCACAAAATATTCTTTGATATTCTTTGAGTGCTGTGGAGTTGCTACATGTTTGTCTTTCCACATCTGGAGGTGTTGTAAAGCTCTCCCAGACAACCTGTTGGAGTTTTTTATTCTGTCTTTCTCACTTGGAGGAAGAAAGTGTGTGTATGTGTATATACATACATATATATATATATATATATGTTACTTTACAAGGGTATGACATCTCAAAACTCATTTTGTGTCTGTCTTTTCCAGATTCCCAAACGGCTTTATAAAGCTCTTTCCCTTCTGAAAAAGGAATATGAGCTGAGCAAACTTCAGCAGCGTCTTGGAAGAGAGGTACGTTTCTGGAGTAACAAATACCTTGTGTATATTTACATCGTGTCCACCACTGTGATGCTTAGTATGGGTACATGCTCTAAAGGGTACATTATTTAGATTTAAGGTTTTCTGTTCTTCTGTTAGAAATGTGTTTTTTCATGCATGTGGTAGAAGTAACAAGACATGAGGCTACAGCATCTGCTCTTAAGGTGTGTCCAAGTTGTAATTTCATGCAAGCAGATAAATCTAGAGGTCTGCAGTTTACCAAGCATCTGTGAAACAATATACAGCCTAATACTGTATATAGCATGTACTAGTGTAAATAGCACAGTGTTATTTCAAATGACCCTCTGCTAACTCCTGTGAACTGCAGTAAGATTTAATCTGAATACAGCAAGTGTATCTAAATGGTAATGAAGTATGTGAAGTACAAATATTTGAGTATACTGAGTCATATTTTGTTTGTTAACTCCCAGTAATTGGGACTTCTAGAATTCATGTTAATTGCAAAATGCTTTTGGAATGGGGTTGGAATTTTTGAAGACTTCTTAAGCAAATTGAACAGATGCAGTCTGTGGGACCAGATATGCATCCAAGGATGCTGAGTGGGCTTATCAATTATTTTGTTTTTTCACTCATCTTTAAAGCACTGTGGTCATGGTAGAGGTTCTTGAGAAGCAGAAGAAGGTAAATGCCATGCCCCTCCAAGAAGGAGAATCGGGGAGACTGTAGGCATGTCAGCCTGCCCCCAGTCCCTGGGAAGATTATGGGGAAAATTCTCTAACAAGTCCTGTAAAGGCAAATGAAGAAGGACATGATTTGGAATCCAGAAGGGATTTCCCAAAAGCAAACTGCCTAACTGTCAGAATACAAAAAGGAAACATGGTTTAATGATGGGCTTGGCAGAGCTAGGTTAGTCGTTGGACTCAATGATCTCAGAGGTCTTTTTCTACCTAAATGATTCTATGATTCTATCAATGTCTATTGTATCCCTTGACATTTGCATGGCCTTTGTGAGGTCAACTGTGAAAATATTCTGATTAAATTGTTACAGACTGGAAGTATGTAGTATGAGGTTGGTGAAAAAAATGGCAGTATTAACAGGCAAAAAAGTTTGTGATCAACTAACTTCAGACAGCTACTAGTGGTGTCCTCTCGGGGAGTTAGTAAGAACCTCCTTAAGTTCTGCCAAGAGAAATTCATAGTCCCAGACCAGGCCTGGAATAATCAAGATAGAAAATAGCTATACAGAAAATAACTCTGAAGCCCTGATGTGCAGGAGGCTCACCATGAATTGCAGACTGTCCTTGTCTGCAGTTGGCAAGGAAGACCAACTGCATACTGGGCTTCAGTTGCCCTGTGTAAGCAGCAGGTAGACAGTAGTAGTTAGCCCTTTCTGTCTGGTACTAAGGAGGTCACATCTGTCTTACTCTGCCCAGCTTTCGGTCTCCCCAGCACAAACAGAACATTGAATCTCTGATTCATGGCCAGTGAAAGCCTTCAAAATATGGAGGGTGCTGGAGAATGTCGTTAAGTTGCTTCTTTTTTTAAAATACACTGCAGATGAGCTCGAAGTAGTATTTTCAGTTGCTGGGAACATCATAACTGAGAAGTATATGGAAGTGTTTGATGTTAGACGGACTGTACTAGGAGCACATTAATGACTGTATTTGCTGCTTTGCCTAGGTTGAGGAGAAGATCAAGCAAACACATCGCAAGTATCTTCTTCAAGAGCAGTTGAAGATCATTAAGAAAGAACTAGGTCTGGAGAAAGAGGACAAGGATGCTATAGAGGAGAAATTCCGTGAGCGACTAAAGGAGCTGGTAGTGCCAAAACATGTCATGGATGTGATTGATGAAGAGTTGAACAAGTTGGGCTTATTGGATAATCACTCCTCAGAATTCAAGTAAGTGCATGGCCATGTCACGCTGTCAGGGTTCATTGAGAGAATGAAACATCAGTGCAGTTATGTGGAGCACCCCCTCTCCCCCTTTTAAAAGTATCTTTTACAGAGTAAAACACTGTGTTTGACAGCAAACATGCCTTTGGATGGGCAACATCTTGGCAATCACGGAAAAGACACACTGGGCTTCACAGGCAGCATTAGTACCTTTCCTTTTCCTTCAGAGTTGTAGCAGTGCTTGCGAGTTTGCAAAGGAAGTATTTGGGAGAAAAAAGCCAAAGCTCTGGTGGCATGGCAATTGCCATCAGGTGAATCCTGGGCCCAGGTTGCCCAGCTGTGCTTCCCTGTGTCCATGACTGCACAACTTTATAGTTACTGCATTGTGCAGACCTTCCTGTACACTTGAATTCCTGATCTAAGTGTGTAGTTTTGGAACAGTGAGTAGTGCTTTGACACACCTGTGTTCTCTTCAGTTCGTTTGTGCCGATTATCTCTACTGTTAAGTTCCATACTGACATCATAATCCTAGTCTTAAATCTTTCTCTATGGTGTTGTGCATCCAACTGTTTTTTCTTCTGAACCAGGAATCTTTGATCTCTACCATGTCTTAGTTTACTGTGGAGACAGAAAACTTTTTCTGGTTTTAAGTTTCATGACCCAATCCAAGCAGTTGGTGTGCAGATCATACAAGCAGTCCTGTTCCTTTTTAGACAGGAACCAGCCCCACACCAAAACAATTGTACAGGGAAGTTGTGTGCAGAAATTTAAGTATTTTCATGGTATGTTGGAGATCTTTTGTTTCAGAAAAGCAAAAACTGTGAAAGAAAGCTTTGGCTTTTTTGGTGGGGGGAGGGACAAGGTATTGAAGACTGAAGAAGGTTAGCAGTGACTGCCCACGTAGTGATGTTGTTTTTGTAGTCTTACTTCCATGAGTAGTTTATATCCCACTTGTTCTGGATGAGGTTGTTTTGAAAGGTGGTGGAGGAAGACAGGTGGTGAATCACTCTCATTTGTGTATTTCTGTCAGTGTTACACGGAACTACTTGGACTGGCTGACATCCATCCCGTGGGGTAAGTGTAGCGAGGAGAACCTGGAGCTGGCCAGAGCCCAAGCAGTTCTCGAGGAGGATCACTATGGAATGGATGACGTCAAAAAGCGAATTCTGGTAAGGCTGGAGTAGGCAGTGTGTCCCATTTCACACTCTGCTTAACATCAGGCATTTTGGATGTGTTTCAGATTGCAGTCTCCATTGAATTGGTGTTGATTCATGCATCAAACAGAAAGCTGCACGACCCAAATGTTCTCGTGATCAATTAATGTGCTTAATTACTTGTGGCAATGAAGGCCACATTCTCATTCCAAACTGCAGTATTCTGGTTTGCACTTAATGCTGGGCCAGTAAGTGTTCAAGGGAAGCAGTCTCTGGATTTTTTCCCCACTTGCACAGTCATTTCTTCACTGTAAGTGTATAACCTCGTGAGGCCTCAGTTCTGAACTATGGTCTTTTGATTCCTCAGCTGTTCTGTGTTACTTGAGGATTGTCTGTCATAGAAGTGTGAGACGAAACAAGCTTAACCTAGCACTTGGGAGTGGTACAGTGGGAGGTGCTCACATGTAGCTTGAGAGACTCAGGTGAAAACAAGAGAAGCTGGGAGAAGAGCTAGAACTGTCTTCTCACTCTAAGGCAGTGGAGAGAGAGACTGCTTCTTCTGGTGAGATGATGCAGAGCGCAAAACCTGGGGGCAGCCAAGCATGTAAATAACCAGAGGAAAAACAGATGCATCATTATCCTGAATTAGCTTCTCCCCTTGCCCTCCCCCAAGTCCTTTGAAGACCATTTTTGTATATGATGCTTGTTTCGTAGTCACTGCTTGACCTGATAACAAATGTGGTTTGGTGTTGCTGATGTTCCCTTCTGTTCACTGCTGGAGCTTTTATCTGTTCTACAGGAATTTATTGCAGTCAGCCAACTGCGAGGATCCACCCAGGGGAAGATTTTGTGTTTTTATGGTCCCCCTGGAGTTGGCAAAACCAGTATTGCTCGCTCCATTGCCAGAGCCCTAAACAGAGAGTACTTCCGCTTCAGTGTTGGAGGGATGACTGATGTAGCAGAAATAAAAGGACACAGGTCAGTGTAACTTGAGAAGTTTCTCTATTCAGCAGTTTTTACTAAAGTAAATAGGAACCTAACTGAAGTTGGACAAGGTATGTAATTCTCATCTCTGTTCTGCCAGCCCTTGCTGATAGGAGTTGAGATACCGAGAGAGGTGAAAAAGCAAAGGTGGAGTTTGGAACATAATTGTATTTGTGCTTTTAAGTGCAGTTGCTCCCTGTTTCTTGTGTATTCTCAGTTTTGAAAAGCTGAGTGAGCTACCCGAAACCATTGGACTGATGCAAAATGCTAATATATGCCTGTCTGTAAATGTCAGAACTAGAGAATGGTGACAGTTTGAACAGGGTCATTCACATGTGTGTTCAGGTGTGATTGAGACTAGGTTCTTAATAATCATGATGGAGGTGCTGCATGAGGAAAACCTGGAAACAAGAACATTCATGGGGAGAACAGGAAGTGAATAAAAACTCGGTAGATCTGACCCTTCCATACGTTTATTTTCCTTCCATATTCACACAATCCTAGAATGGTTGGGATTGAAAGTGACCTCTGGAGATCATCTAGACCATTCCCCTGCTAGAGCATGTTCAGCTACAGCAGGTTGCACAGGATGGTGTCCAGACAAGTTTTGAAAGTCTCCAAAGAAATAGGATCCCACAGCCTCTCTGGGCAGCCTGTTCCAGGGCTCTGCCTCCCTCAAAACAGAAGTTTTCCCTCATATTCAGGTGGAACTTCCTGTGTTACAGTTCATGCCTATTGCCCTGTGTCCTGTCACTGGGCACCACTGGCAAGAGTCTGGCCCTGGCCTCTTGACACTCACCCTTCAGATATTTTTACACACGGATAAGATCCCCTTTTGGTCATCCAAAGACTAAACAGGCCCAGCTGCCTCAGCCTTTCCCATGAGAGATGCTCCAGTCCCCCATCATCTTCATAGCCCTCTATTGGACCCTCCCCAGCAGTTCCTTGTCTTTCAGGAGCTATTGAGTCCAGAACTGGACATGACACTCCAGATATGTCCTCACCAGAGCAGAGGAGAGGGTTTGCATCTGAACATAACACCAGTGGTGTTTTCAAATTGAACCTGCAGGACCCTGCCCTACACAGAAACAGAGAAAAATACTTCGTATGTTTTTCAGATGTTCTCTGTTCTGTGCCTTTTGACCTTCACTCTGTTACTGTCTTTGCTTCTGCTTGTTTCTGGATAGCAGAAACAATCTCTAGCAGGAAGATTATATTTTGCTATGAACAGTTTATTCCTTTAGTATCTTTTGATTTACACTGGTCTTTTTGTCCCTATCAAGTGGGGAAGTGATATGTTAACTCTTCTAACATTTCTTACCCAAACCCCATGAAAATTCAAGGATCTCTGTTCTCAGGCTAACTTCTTTGCTTTTCTCTAATTGAGAAGTGGTCTAAACTGAAGATATAAAACTGTAATCCAGGAGTATTTTGCCCAGATTTGTGTCAGTTCTTTACTAGAAACAGGCTAGGTGGGTCTTGATGCTTAATATAGTGATGGAGAATGCTTTTGATAGATGTTGAAGAAATAAAGACTTGTTTCCCAGGAGGTTATAGTTGTTCTGTCAGCTGTATGGTATATGCTCTGATATGTGCTGTGCTTTTCAATGGTTCCCTAAATACAATCTCTGGTAAAACAGGAGGACATATGTTGGAGCAATGCCAGGAAAAATTATCCAGTGTCTGAAGAAGACCAAGACAGAGAATCCACTTATATTGATTGATGAGGTGAAGTATTTGGTCTTTATTCTAGGTTTTGCTCTTAAAGACTTGTATCAGTCCTGATCCCCACAGAAAAGGTGAAACAGTAACTCTCCTAAAAATCCCTCTCCTTATAAGACTCCAGCTTTAAAATTCTAGTTTTGTCCTTCTGATTAGATTACAGCTGTTTGGATCCTAATGGGTCTGGCTGGATATTCAGACTTTCCATAGTTCTTGTGTTTCCTACATAGGTATGGCCATGTCACTGTGCACAAATCCACTATTGCCTGTGTGATCATTAGCAAGAGTCACTCACTAGGTCTAAAGCAGGATTCTAAGGAGTAAGATGCTTACAGTCAATTTGTGGTCAGATTTGAGAATAAATGAGTCAGGGCTACCAGCCTAATGCTTTGTGGAAAAGTGAATAACAATAGGATATAATACCAGGTGTTCAGAATAGACTGAAGGTCAATCTGGCCTTCTTATGTGCCATACCTGGGAAGGACCAACAGCAGATTCTTGAGAATGGTATGAGGGGCCAGTAAACTTTGTTGCAGTGTGATGTAACCAATGAGTATCCTGATTTGAAAGGTTATGGAACTCTGTAGGTTTTGACACTTGAGTGGTATTGGCCAGGAGCCCTGCCTTGGCTGTAGCAGTAAATTTCATTAAGGCCATCCAGTTAACACTATTCCTAAGGGAGAAGCAGCAGTGGCCCCGTTTGTACCCTCAGAAGGAGAGTTCACAGTGCTGGAATAGTTAATGACCTTGGCCATGGTCCTGGGCAGCTGGCTCTAGTGGCCCTACGTGAGCAGTGGGGTTGGTCAAGATGACTTCAGGGAGTCCCCATGAGCCTCAATCAACTTATGATTGTGACAACAGCCCAGGTCACTAATCTGGCTCTGCTTGAATGGCTGTGCGTAGGCTTTTTGCACCTTGGGCAGAGTAAGGAGAGTATCTGAGCTTGCATATTCAGGGAGTGGTATAAGCTAGCACTCTAGTCCTCACTCTGGAGTAAGTGTTCTGATCTGTGCCTCTAGCTTCTCTCAGCTTAACAAGTAGTAGCCCACTAGTAGTAGTGCTTTTTATTCTGTGCACACTGCCTGAGACTTCATAGTGATTTTCTGCAACATTCAGAAGTCCTTTGTCTTCTCAGGTGTGTCATGTGCTCACACAGGAAGGTAGTGGAGACTTGCATGAGTGCACAGAAAAGTGGTTGACTGGTACTGGATGTTAATGTACACTCAAAGATTTTCAGATGGAGCCTTGAAAAAATCTTGCTTGACAATTTATCATGATAGGAAACTTCTTAGAATAATTTTTTTCTCCCACAGGTAGATAAAATAGGAAGAGGCTATCAAGGGGATCCATCCTCGGCCCTTCTAGAACTATTGGATCCAGAGCAGAACTCTAACTTCTTGGATCATTATCTTGATGTTCCTGTGGATTTGTCAAAGGTATTTCTCTTTTCTGCAGAGGTTGTAGAGCCAGAATGTATGGATGTGTATCAATGTAGGGATTTCCTGTCCATGAAAAGATGCTGATATTTTACTCAGTTGGAACGTCAGATAGAACATAAATGGTACACAGCTGTCTCTGCAGGAGTTGGCTTTAACTGAAGTGTCTGTACATGAAAGAACATGATCACCAGCATATATCCTGTAGCCCTAACTCCATGTAGAGCCAGGGACAAGCAGATGTGTGGTCTCCACTAGAAAAGGCAAGAGTTTTCCTTTACATGATGATTGGCAGAGCTGCTGTCAAGGGAGGTGGCCTAATGCTGCTATGAAGCTTTTTAAATGGTCATCTTTACACACCATTGTACTTTTTGTGCAGCTGACAGAAATTGCAGAACTGACTTATTAGGAATAGTATAGATAATTGGGTCATTCTGTGCTAATTTCCTAGAAGGTAGAAAGAACTTTCGAGTGAGATCTAGATCTCCCTTTTTCTGGTCCCTATTAAACCATTCTAATTTCCCAGTTTGTGGATTGTGTATTTCTAAACGTTTGTTTTGGGGGTAGGGAGCATGCTATTACATAGTTCTAAAATCCAAACTTCTAATAAAAACTAATTCCACAGAGAAGGTGATCTTGCTCTAGCTCTTCAGACAGAGAAATGCAGAACTTAGGAACTAGTACTTGGAGTAAAGTAGCAGGTTAATGAAAGTTCTTAATAGGATCTTTTAATGCTTCCAGGTACTTTTTATTTGTACTGCCAATGTAACAGAAACCATTCCAGAGCCACTGCGGGATAGAATGGAAGTGATCAATGTGTCAGGATATGTAGCAGAAGAGAAACTTGCAATTGCAGAGGTAAGATAAAGCACTGTTGAGCTTTATGTGAATTACATCTGGTTTGGGGTTTTTTTTGGGGGGGGGGGTTTGCAGATTCAGGCTTACATATTTACATCCAACTGTGTCCAAAAAAATTAGGGACATAGTATTTTGGACACAGTTCCTTTGATTTCAACACATAGTTAAAGTATCTCCAGTGTTCCATAGGCTGTGGACACCAGAAAGCAGCATTGAGCTAACAGTAGAAAGTTGAATGAATTGGAACGACTAGGCTTTTGTCACAAATACTAAGAGAAGGATGTGGGGGATTACTTTTTTCAGAGATACTTGGTCCCTCAAGCACGAGTTCTGTGTGGCTTGGATGAAAACAAAGCTCAGATCACATCAGATGTCCTGACTCTTCTCATCAAGCAGTACTGCAGAGAGAGTGGGGTGAGGAATCTGCAGAAACAAGTAGAAAAGGTGAGAGAGAGTTACGTGCCACTGCGACCATTGTGCGCCAGCCCTCTCAGCTTTTTCTACAGAGGTAAATTACTATCTCACCCAGGTATTGAGGAAATCTGCCTATAAAATTGTGAGTGGAGAAGCAGAGATGGTCCAAGTAACACCTGAAAACCTGCAGGACTTTGTAGGAAAGCCCATCTTCACTGTGGATCGCATGTATGAAACCACTCCCCCAGGAGTGGTGATGGGTCTGGCCTGGACAGCTATGGGTGAGACAAAATTAACTACAAAATTAACTTTGGGTTAATGTCTACATTTCTGTGTAATTTTCAAAAATTGAATGTAATAGTCAAACACAATGGAGTCCACGTTCTTCTACAGGCACCAGTAAAAAGAACTTCCTTTGGCCTTTGGATCCTGAATACTACTTCCCTGAAGAAGAGAGCCTTTCTTATGCCCTTACCTAGGCTCATCTCAGCTTAGGGCCAGCATGTTTTCTCTTTAACGTCCATATTCCATACAAATTCCATACATTAAGAAACGTCAGCAGCAGGAGGTGCCACTATGACACACAACACAGCTGAGGAATGCTGTGTCTTGTCAGCGATGTGCAACACTGACTTGACTTCTGGTGTTGAGGGCAGATAGAGGTGTTTCAGCACTCTGTGTAGTGGGTGCAGTTGGCTGCTTACCATTCATTGGATTACTCCCCTAGTAACTTGGGGGCTTATGTGCACTAGAGGATGAAAATACAGCACACAGCAAAGGAGATGACTTCTTCATACTCAAGTCAACCTTGGGTAGAATTAAAGTAATTCAGAGGGAAATTATCAGTATGGTGAAGAAGGTAAATAGATACCTGGCACTGGAGAATTGAAGTGGCTAAAAGTGTTTTATGAACTCAGCCTGTTCTCTGGAGGAAACAAAGAACATGAAACCATTATAAGAACTTGATTATTTCCATTAAATAGGGGTTGCATCTATGTTCCTAGAAGGTGAAGTCCAAAAAAGCAATGAATGGAGACTGTTGAGATTTCTAGCTGGCCTTCCTGAAGGTATTTAAGGAACAGGTTTCATTCAGCTGCTCTCTACTCAGGGGTTAGTGTTGCATCAGAGAGCATCAGTTCCAAATGCCTGACACAGCTTCTGCATCACCAAAACCTTCTGGTTTCATTTAACTTTTTTTCAAATGTTGTTTTTCTTTTCTTTATTTAGGAGGTTCCACTCTGTTTATTGAAACATCCCTGAGGCGACCCAAAGACAAGGAGAACAAGGATGGGTCACTTGAAGTAACAGGGCAACTGGGAGACGTAATGAAAGAGAGTGCCAAAATTGCATACACATTTGCAAGAGCCTTTCTGATGCAGAAGGACCCCAACAATGACTTTCTTATATCTTCTCATATCCACTTGCATGTGCCAGAGGTAAACTAATGCAGAGTTTAGAGAGCATACACAGCAGCCCAGCTGGTTTGGTCCCCTAGATGTAAAGATGGAAGGCACTTCATTTGTCCATAGGTTGTGCAGAATGCCCTCTTCTAGCAATAAAACCCAGGAATGAAGATATTTTCTTCAGACTTCTGTGAAGGTCTTATGAGCCATGTTTCCATTCCTTTCTACAGCAAGCATGTGGCAAGAATACAGGGACTTGGATAATTTTCTAAAAAAACCTAAGCTTTTGTTGTAGCTGTTGGCCCTGTTGTGCAGGTGGGGAAACCATGACATACAGATCAGTGATTTGGATAAATGCTTGGATGAAGTTACAAGGATATCGAAGTTTAAGTCTCTGTGTTACCAGGCCGACTTAAAGGCTTCAAGTCATTTACATGTAATACTACTCCTACTACTTGAAAAATACTACTTGAAAATACTACTCCTCATCTCTGCGCCATGCTTCCTAGTCCATGTAATGGCAGTGATTGCATTTGTCCAGTATTTGGGGCTGAAAATTAATGCACACAATGCTCAGACTGGCTCACATGCTGTGTAACAAGCTTTGGCCAGGTGCTTTTCTGAAGACAGAATATTGAGCTGTGATTGTGCCCCAGCTTTACTTCTGGACTATTGAGTGCTCTTTGTGCAATGTCTTTGTTGCAGCTTCCTCTGTGTCTGTCCAGGTACTGCACTGTTGTCTGTGAATTCATTTCCTGAAAGATGAGAAAACAGCAGACGTGATCTCTGTCCCTGTTCCCTCTCAAACATTGATTTCCTCTGCTTTTACCTCAAAGAGGTTTGATCTCAGATAAATCCAGACTGTCACTAGTTCAGGCCTGGATTTTTTGGGGCCCTATATACTGATCTTTTCTGCCTTGAGTGATTTTTGGTATTGTCCTCCACTACTTTGTTACTCGTGACATTCTCCCCCCTGTGAGGTTGACTTCTGTTGTTTCCATGGTTGCCTTAAGTCTAACAAAGAGCTTCCAAGTGTTTATGCACTTTTTTCCCACTGATATTGCTTACTCAAAGACCTGAGCCCAATGAGTATGGTGGTGTCATCAGGCTAGTAACCACACTGTTGACTCAGGGATTATTCCTCATGAAAAAGGTGAGGAATGTCACAGCTGTTAATACATCAGCCTGTTCAAATAGCAGGATTCTGTCACTCACATGTGCAAAAACGTGTGAGGCTTCACCAAATTTGGGCAGTGTTAAAACAACAAGGACAAGGGTATTGTCCGGCTGTGCTGCTTCTTGAATGAGCAGGGGGTTGTGCTTTTTTTTTTTTTAAAACAGGGAGCAACCCCTAAGGATGGACCAAGCGCAGGATGTACCATAGTAACAGCTCTGCTGTCCCTGGCCATGAATTGCCCAGTGAGGCAGAATGTAGCCATGACTGGAGAGGTGTCATTGACTGGAAAAATTCTTCCTGTTGGTGGAATCAAGGAGAAGACTATTGCGGTAAGAGCTCTTCTCTCTGTGCATCGTCCACAGGAGAGCCCTGGGTTGGGCTCACTGGGGACAGGGAAAGCCAGAGGGGCTGCTCCTTGAACTGGAAGAGGCAGATTTCATTCCATGCACAGGTTGGAAAAGCCTGCAGGGGAACCATGGGGATCTTGGCTGTGTCTCTGGCTGTGAGGAAAGGGATGACGCCCCAGGCTTTGTGCCAGGGCCTAGCTCAATTCTACCTACACTGGCAGAATTGAAGGTGACTGACAGCTTTAGCAGGCTGTCAGAGCTGTCTGGTCTGTCAGACTAGCACAGTTAAATCACCTGTGTTGTGTTGAATTGCCTATTTCAGGAGGGCATCCAGTGGAGATTTGACAGCATCTCTAAGGTACATTCTTAAAATCAAGGCTCTGTTCCCTAATTCCAGTGTGAATTTGTCTGACATTTTATACACAGATATCTGTTTTAGATAAAAGGAACTTAGATTCAGTGTCTTGTATTATTGGTTTCATCCCTTTGCAGTTTTCAGAATTCCTTTGCAAGCATTCAGTCTCTCTCCCTACTTTTCACCTGCACAATTCTGGCCTATGTGAGCCTTGCACCACACATTTTTCTTTCAAGAATGTTATTAGGTCTCCCTCTCTTGAACTGGGGCTTCATATCAGTGTTCTGTCCCCAGATATACTTAGACTACAGCCTTGTGCAGTGTGCCTTCTTTTCCTTGTACGGCTTAGAAATGAGTAGTTGTTTGTAGCAGTCTGTACAGGACTCACCTGTGCAATGGCATTGACTGGATGCACTTTCGGGAGTGCCAGTAGCCACAGGCCTAAACACAGAATCACCCTTAAAGCAATGGGTACAAACCTGTCCTGGGAGGAGCAGCTCTCCTTTCCGTGCTCCTTCCAAGGAAAGTGTCCCTGTCAAAAGATTCTGTGGAATTGTGCTAAGGGTATTGATGGGGTAGGTTAGTCTGACAAGCTGTTTCTAATTTGCTTTCATCTTAGGCTTTATGCTCACCCAAGCTGAAACAGATACTTAAAAACTGTAAAATAGTGTCAATGTTCTAAACAATCCCCTCAACTGCTGACACAGTCCAACTAAAATGCCTTCCTCCCTCATCTGTCACTGCAGCTGAGATGGCACTGGAGAGTGTGTGTTTTGGGGCTTGAGGGGGTATCTAGAACATGCTTCTCCCTGGTGATACCTGTCAGGAATGCCCTTGGTGCTCTCCAAGAGAGTAAACCTGGATCATAATCCAAAATAACTGCTCTTGCTTTCAGAAATGGGGAAGGGTGTTTCTGGTACATGGATTCCTAGGACTTGAGAGACAGCCCAACTTTTTCTCCCCACAGGCAAAGAGGGCAGGTGTTACCTGCATCATTCTGCCATCAGAGAACAAAAAGGATTATTATGACCTTGCTGGATTCATTACAGAAGGACTGGAAGTGCATTTTGTGGAGCACTACAAAGAGGTATTTGATATAGCATTTTCGCAGCTGGATCTCACTGGAGGGTGACATGCTGTGCCCTGATGTCTGGAAGGTGTTCTGTCCCTAAGCAGTAGGTCCCTGCCTAGAGATGGGTGACCGGGGCAATCCTGAAGTGGGACATGAAGCTATTGCTGCTGCGCAGCTGCTAAAATGAATTATGGCTGTACGAGAATAAACTACTTCTCAGTCTTTAATACCGAATTATGATTTACAATAAAGGATTTCAAATTTTGCCAAAGGAATGGGCACGTTATCAGCCACCAGCAGTGAGGCTAGTCTAGTCTCTTCTCATTGAAGATGTTTCAGCTATTTCACTGTTAATTTCCATATAGCTTATGGAAAAGGACTGAACAGTACACCCAGAGATAGGCTGATGTACAGCCGTTATTCCTGATGTGATAGAAGGCAAGTAGCTCTCAGAATCTGTTTCTGCTTAGCAGCCTGGGCTGGGCTGAAAGGACACTGAAATCCTAAGATAGTTCAGCACAGCTGGTACATTCAGCTGATAAAGGGACATGGTTCTACAAGTTCAGTCACCAGGAAGAACTCCAGGCTTAAAGAGAGCAGACCAGGGCCAAACAGCAGCATGCTCAGTATCAACAGTCAGCAGCACTGTGCTGCACCACAGATGGCCTGTACCTCTGCAACAGCTCTATCATATTCAAGGAGTGAGAAAAGGAATTAAATGTCTTGACATGACTGTTGTGCATCAGTAAAGACAGGCTTGGGGGCCAGAGAACTTGAACATTTCATCTTCCAATGAACACTAAGAAAAAGGAATTTAAAGAGGGGAGGAATAATAGCATGAAGTCTGGTTGGTTGAAAAGTATTTTCTCAGCCAAGAACAGCTCTCATCATCTCACAGCAAGGGAGCCCTTAGGGGAGAATAAAGAATCCAGCTACCAAGTCGAGGGAGCTCCTGCTGACTCCAGGTGTCTTTCATGACTTGATTAACTCACTGTAGAAAACAGGCATGAATAGAGGGTACAAGCAGAAAACACAGGATCAGGCTAAGCTGCATGAGGAATGGGCTGATGTGCCCTGGGGAAGTGCAAAGTAGTACTATTTTCAACGGCCATTTTTGCCCAGTTGACTTCTCTCCTACAACCATCTAGGTCTGAAGACAGACTAGGAAGTGGGAGGCATTATTCCACACATTTCCACATCCTGAGACTGCATGCAGTCATAGAGCATTCCCCTCTAGAGTAAGTCACAGCAGCACCCATATCACCATCTCCAGCTGCAGGTACAATAAACCACTGACACAAATTCTTGGTGGCTGAAATTTAGGACCTGGTCAGCATCCCCCAGCAGCACGCACTACAGCAGGAGTACCAAGAACACTCACTACTACCCTGGTTTTGGGAGAAAGGACTTTATTGTGTTGCAGCCTGCGCAACTCAATCCTTCTTTGCAGCAGCTTTCCTCATGGCTGCCAGGACGTTACTGAGTTCCTCCCGCTTCCTCTTGGCCCGAATGTGAGTGCCAACCTGTGGGGAGAGAGCAGAGCTGTCAGTCTTTACCCAGTGCAGACTGGAGAGACTGGGATTGCTGCAGGCATCATTGCCGTCACTCCTCAAAACCAGGCAGAATGGTAAAGTCCTGGAAAGACAGACTCAACCTCCAGCTAGGAGTTTGCCATCATGTCTCAGTAGTACCACAACACAGTTACTGGGGACACAAAAGGGGCTGCTTTCAGCTCTCATAACCATTACAACTCAAGGAACTCCATTTGAAGTCTCCTGGTTAATGGCACCCAACCTCCATCACTGCTGCTCTCATCCGCCTCACACCAGACAGGCAAACCATGGAAAAACAGTATGACAAGCCTGAATCCATAAGCGCGGGGCCTTTTTGGCAAAGCACTTTTGCATCCACCGCCCACTCTCCCACCCACTCCAAGGAACATTCTCTCCACTCCATCATATTACACCAGTAACTTCCGAAACAAATATAAATAAAGATAATTAATTAAAAAGCCAAATATTCCTAGGGGAGAGAAAACAGAAAACTGACATAGAAGTTTTTGTTAGTTACTACCATTGTTACTTGATTGACCCACCCGCTTCTTGATGAACTTCAAAGCACGTTTGTCCTTAGACACTTTCAGCAACTCCATTGCACGTCGCTCATAGGGTGCAAAGCCACAGACTTCCCTGATCATGTCACGCACAAACTTGGTGTGTTTGGTCAGGCGCTGTGGGAAAGGAGGGAGGACAGAAGTTACAAGGCACTATACTCTGGCTGATGCAGAGGGAACTGCAATGGGCTGTGGCATACTCTCAGCTATGCCTCAAAACCAGCCCATGCTGTTGGCGTGTCCCAAGAAAACGTGACCCCTGGCAAATCCTGCGGAGCACGTAAGCTTGGCCAGGAGTGCCAGTCTGTCTTCAGGCTCGGGTCCGGATGTATCACACTGGGATGGACCAGCATTTTTGGAAAAAGAAGGACCGTGAGCTAGCCAGGATTTGCACTGCAACACACGTCGGACACCACAGCTACAGAGCATTTAATAAAGAGTTAATAACAGGCCCAGATGCATTCATGTCTCGTGACGTTCATCTGTCGGACCTGGATAGCTCCTGGTAGGGAAATTTCGGGCAGTTTTGTGGGGGATTGCCTGTTGTTACCAAGAGAAGCAGAACAGGAGTGACTCCAGAAGGCACACAGTTTCAACAGCCACCCGCTGCCCCGCCCGCCCCATAGCCACGGGCAGCGCGCGGGTTTGAGCCCTCCCGTCTCCCCACAGCGAAAGCGACAAGTCGTAGCCCCGCGGGACGGGGCCGGAAACGATGGGCGGCTCCGCGCCGGACACACGAACACAACCACGCTACGAACCAGGGGCAGGAGGCCCGTTCGTCCCCCGCCGAGGCGGGCCCGGGGCACCGCGCGCCAGCAGTCTTATACTCACCCCGCGGCGGCGACACTGCCGGGGTTTGGACACGTTCTTGGTCACCTTGTAGCCTTTGTTAAGGCCCACGGCCATTGGGTAGCGGATGGCCATGGCTAAGGCTCCCGGGCCCGATGGACGCGGATGGACACAGACCCACCTGGCCTCACCCCGGCCGCAAGAATGGCGCCGCACCGGAAGGAAGTAGCGAGCGCGGGACTCCGGGATGGGGACATTTCCGGCGGCGGGCGGGGCCGAGGGAGAGCGGAGGAACGTACGAGGGAGTGGGCTCCCCCTGGCGGCACGGCCGGTGTGCCATGAGGGGCTGGGGCATCACCCCGCGGTGGGGTCGTTGTGGATGTGAGGGTCCAGCGGGGACGAGGGCGGATCACCCCGCGGTGGGGTCATTGTGGATGTGAGGGTCCAGCGGGGACGACGGCGGATCACCCCGCGGTGGGGTCATTGTGGGTGTGAGGAGACAGTGGGGACGAGAGGAGGATCACTCCGCAGCGGGAGTCGAGCAGAACTGCTGGTTCCCCTCAGCTGCGGCCGGGGGGCTCTTGGTGCCTGCCCTACAGGGCCGCGCAGCCCCACACTTTTTCCCCATAAACTATAACTTTGGTGTTGCTTGACCAGAATTTGATAATGTTTGACAGACAAACCTAAAGGAACAGATTAAACGATTTTGTTGGAATAAAAGATACTGGATTTTCTTACCTCTGAAGGAGAGCTGAGGTGAACATGTGCAACTCAGCTGTTTTCTGCTTTCAAAAACAATTCTGTTGAATTTGTTGAAATGGAAAATATTGATGTGAAATTGAAAACCTTGGATTTTAAAATAAATTACAGAACTTTGCATCCTGCTGTAGAGCTTGTCTTTGCATGACTGGTTCCTTTCATCCCAGGGCAGCGATCCCAGTTCACCCACTCTGAGCTCCTGGATTCTGTCACCCCCTCATGGCACAGATTCCAGCAGTGAGAAATGTTCGTGGCTTAGATGGTGGGACAGGTCTGACTCCGATGCTTTTCTCCACAGGAGGGCGGAATATGAACAAGAGTTCACAGGGTGGGGGTGGCTGTCCTACACAGGCAAAAGGAACTGTGTTTCTGAAATACCTCCTAATGTTTCTGAAAGTCAACAAAGAAAAATTACGAATGCCAATTTTGTTGTCAATCTGCACCTCTAAAATCAACACGAGTTTGATACCATCTTTGCTACTGAGAGCTATCGCATGGGACAGCTAAAGGACTCCCCATCTGCAAGCTCTGGGTTCCTCACAGGAGGAGCTGCTGCAGCCCAGGGCTGGAGGAGGTGTCACCTCTCCTGTTGCCTTTCCTGCCACTGGCAATGTGCATGGAGCTGCCTTAGGGTAGCTGCTCACTCACCTCTGGGTGTGCTGAAGATGGGCCCTCACCTGCTCTGGCTCTGTGACCTCATCAGGTACAAGTGGCCCTAAAATAAACCTTTGCCTGGAGGAGGAGGAGGCAGCACCTGCTGCTTCCCTCTGCCTGTGAGCACCACCCCACTAGCAGCATCTGCGTGGGGCTCTTCCCTCTCAGACCCTGACTATTCCTACCTTCCCCTCAGGACATCTTTTCCATTCATGCAGAAACGTATGGATCTACAGTTCCCAAACTCCTTGTGGGTTCCTCATCATTTGACCTTTCTGTGCTGGACTGGACACCCCTCAAACCTCGCCTTTTTCCCAAGGCAAGGGTTCTTGTCTCCTATTTTTGCCTGCACAAGTCCCTAATAGAAAATCCAGGCTTTCAGTTTCCAGAAGTTTTGCCCCATCCCAACATTGCTAAATGTGTTCTTCCACATTCCCAGCATTTGCTAAATGGTTTACATCTCTGCTGAATCTTTCTTTGGATTCTGCATTACATCTCTTCACTCTTTGTCTTACTCCTTTCCTAGAGGTGTTACAAGTAAGGTATTACCCATCAGGTGAGCCTGAGAACAGGAGGGCAGAAAAAAGGCAGATAATGTAGAGGAAGCCTTGGGATTGGAGCTGAATCTAAAGCTGGGACAGACTGGCTCTGCTGAGATGGATATGAAGGGCTCAGTGGACCATAAATAGGCTCAACATCTGCAGCGTGTCCTGACTGCTGCAGCGATATCCTGGGCTGCATGGACAGATGCACCTGGCAGGGGCCAGGAAGGGATTGCTCCCTTTAGATCACAACAATGGTGCTGTGTTCAGGCCTTGCAATGCAAGAAAAACTTTGATAAACAGGGATAAGTTGAGAGGAAAGCCAGGAAGAGATCTGAGGCCTGGAGCATGAGGAGGAGTGGAAGGAACAAGCCTTTTTCAGCCTGGAAGACAAGTGAGCTGAGGTAGATATAAAAGAGCCACCTGGATTTCTGATTAACCAATGGAGAACAAGTATAAGAGCGATTCATCCCAGTGTGGAGCAAGTACAATAGGAGGCCAGACTGACTGAGTGGAAAATTCTGGATCACATTTAAATATAAAAATTAAGAATGGGGGGAGTGGAAGCATCATCAAAACTACCCAAGAGACAAATAAGCATTGCATGGATATCAGGAACAGAACTGGAAAAGCCAGAGTTCTTCTTGACCTAACTGCAGATCAAGGAAAGAAGGAAAAGTGCAGCACCTTACCCTCCCCCAGCTCCTCCAGGCCCAGCATGTAGCTCTTTGCTGTGCAGGAACAGGGCACAGGAGAAGGGGTTGCCAGCATGGGCCTGTGGGGAACGTGACTCTGAAGGGGAGGTTGGAGGGGAAGGTGGGTTGAGGTGCTCAGTCTGTGGCATGGACAAGATACATGGGCAGTAGTCACAGCCAGTGAAGGGGACAGCTGCTGCAAACTGGTGTGCCCTGTGCAGGTGGACCCACATAGGTGCTGCAGAGGAAGGAGGCATATTTGCAGAGGCCAAGTGCCTTTGTTAAGGATCCTCCACCATTCTGGCACAAGTTTTCCTGCAGCCTTGAGGTGACCTGGGCTCATTTACCTGAGCAGCCCCTGGTGCTTCTTGTAAGAGAAGCTGTTTGGACACTGCCTATCTGACTGAGTCCCACTGAGCAATGGCACATCTCTTACCAACCCCAAGAG
This sequence comes from Cyanoderma ruficeps, assembly GCA_008694505.1. Taxonomy (NCBI): domain Eukaryota; kingdom Metazoa; phylum Chordata; class Aves; order Passeriformes; family Timaliidae; genus Cyanoderma; species Cyanoderma ruficeps. The sequence continues at coordinate 1,629,056 of VZDJ01000247.1, read as the reverse complement.
GGCTTTGAGTGGCCACACTGGAGGTGAGAAGAACTCCTCTTCATTCTCCAGTGACACCATTCCAGAGGAGCAGCTGTGTGTGAGCTGGCTCTCAGCTGTGCTATTTGCTTGTACCATACTGCATCAGGAAGCTACAAAGCAGTTTTTCATGACTGATCTCATGACACAACATGGTTAACAAAAGCTTAGAACACTAACATTTCTTGCTCCTTGTTTGCATGGATGGATTACCTGCCCACGCTTTATCCTTCCAGACTAGGAGCATATGCAGAATCTGGGGCATACCTGTGACCTTCTGCAGGGCAGGGAGCCACCCGTCACAAGGTACTCAGAGGAAGTCAGAAAAGCAGCAAGAATGATGCAAAGGTTATGGAAGATAGGGGAACTGCAAAGGAGAAGTTCTTCCTAGAGTGAGTTCATTCAGATGAAGACTCACCAACAGGTCAAGGATCGCAAGGACAACTTGGCAAGACTGTTTCCTGGGAAGATAAGAGTAATGGGAGTATCCATCTTCCAAGGACATGTTAGTCCTTCCTTGTATATATCTCAACAGCAGAGTCCTGTAGAAGGCAAATGTTGTTATTTCTTTTACATGAGAAGGTATTTTTGACAAGAACAAACAGGAAAATTGCTCATGAATTGGTTGGTGTAGCCAGGGTGCTGCCTATCATTGAGACCAAAGGAGAAATGTGCCGGGTGAGAAGGAGAAAACTAGATGAAAAAGTAAATTAAATTCAAGAGATTTATGTGACAACAGAGCAAAAGTAAAGGGCTCAGTAGTCACAGTGCCCATGGGTGGCCCACAGAAGTACAGATTCTTCACAAAATATTTTCTCTTTCTGGGAGTCCTAGTTATGGAGCCAAATATGTCCTGAGGCTGGCTGAGCACCTCTAGGCACTATACTGGAAGGTGCCTGGGGCACTACACTGGAAGCTCTTTCCTAGATGTAGGGTGAAGGTATTCTCCCCATTGGCCTCAGGCCAGTCCTCCAGACCCTGCCACTGGGTGGGATGGCCACTAAAACAAAACAGCCAGTGATGTACCATCCAAACATATTTGCATAGCAGGGATAGAGAGGGAAAATAGTAATTTATGTTCTGCAACATGCGAGCTTGACAGGCTTGAGCAGATCTGAGCTTCTGCTCCTCCAGGCCTGGTCAGACCAGCCCAATACTGGCACACTTCTAGCCATTGGCACTATGACTCCTGCAAGTGGAGCCTCATCTACACAATGCCCACCATGCATCACTGACTTAACTCTTTATTGCTTTTTAAGTGAAATTGTCAGTATAAACTGTCAATGGCCTCACTGACCATGTAGTCTCAAACTGATCTCTCTGCCTTCCTCCATTCTGAGGCCATTTAAGTGTCTGCAGTTTCCTAGCACTCACTGGCTTCCCTCTCCAAATGTGTTATAAAAATGCAAACCCAAGCAACAGCTGCATCATGGTTTATCAACTGCTTCCTTATTACACAGCAAACACTAGATTAATTCCATGTTTAAAGCTGAATATGAATCTCACATGTCAGGTGTTTTCAGGTAGATTGTTCTGCAGGATAACTGCCAAATTGGTGCTAGTCCTCAAGGAGACCTTAAGGATGTGGCCACATGTGCCATGGTGCACATGGGGCACACACCTGCACTGGGCTGGGGATCATCTCTGTTAATGGTGTGAGTAAATCCCCATAGATTGATGATGCTCTGAACCATTTATGATGGGAGTATTGCAGATCTGTCCACACTGCTGGGAGAGACAGGTGGATACCGTGCCTGTAAAACTGGGGCAGTATTCCCTGGTGTATTGAAGGAGAACTGGCCTGGTGTCCTTGGCACACAGGAAGGACTGTCAATTAATCCATGCCACTTGTCAGTTCTCTACAATTTGGGAAGCTCAACATTTTGAACACAGCAGTTGTTTTATTGGACTCCATGGGGTTATACCTTTTGCACTTGAAGAAGCTCAGAGGTTCAGTCAGAGCAGGCCCAGCCTTAAATTCCTGCACTTGGGCAGATTACCTGCTGAGTGAGTACATCCATCCGGCCCCTGAGCAATGGCCCTGATCTTTCCAGGGCACAGTTTTCTGCATGCCAGCCTGTCACACTACACTACATAGGGCCATGATGAAGCTGATTTTTTTTGTACATTCAAGATTTCTGCAGAATGTGTTAAAGAAATTAAATCCTACAAATCTATGCTATTCTCATACCCAGAAGTGGGGCTTAGCAGTACAGAGGAAGCCTGCAAATATTGCTATCAAACATAAGCTTTTCCTCATTTGCTGTAGCTCTTGCCTATTTACCCATCCAAGCAAATCTCTTTCTGCCCAAAACATCTGATTCTTGCACCTGCCCACCCACATGCATCCTCAGTGAGATGTTGGTAAAGAAAGAAATGAAGCGATGCTGCTGGCCTTCAAAATTCAGTACAGAGCACAGGCTGCAGGAGAGTGGGGTAGGGCAGGGTCTCTCCTGGCTGTGCCAAACTCAAGACAGCAAACGGCTTCCTGCTGTACGTTCTTGATTAGTTGGGGCTGTTCTTTAGGGACATGCAGCTCCAACACAAATGTTAACTGAGGCAATGCTCTAGTACTTCACTGTTTTCCCCGGTTGTGGACTGGAAAATGTTTTCCAATGAGAGATGCATTGACAGCCCTAAACGGGCTCCAAGAGGGATGGAGAGGGACTTTGGACAAGGGTGTGGACAAGGGGGAATGGCTCCCCACCATCAGAGGACAGGGTTAGATGGAATATTGGGTAGGAATTCTTCCCTGTGAGAGTGGTGAGGGTTTGGCACAGGTTGCCCAGAGCAGCTGTGGCTGCCCCATCCGTAGAAGTGTCCAGGGCCAGGTTGGACAAATCTTGGAGCAACCTGTTGAAAATAGAAGGTGTCGCTGCCCATGGTAGGTGGTTGGAACAAGGTGAGCTTTAAGGTCCCTGCTAATCCAAACCCAGATCAATCTATGATTCTGTTATTCTGTGACCTGAAAACCAAGTTCAAAGAACTACTCCATGAAACTCTGAACATACAGACATTAACTGAATAATTTTCATAGTCATCTTAGTTTTGTTGCAAGATAATTATAAAACTTAATGAATTATCCTTTGTAAAATACTTTGAGATCTTGGAGCACACTTTGGAACTGCAGAAAGCAGTCCTTTCATCTCCTTGATTAATCATGTAATATGTCCAAGAGAGACTGATCCCATGCCCATACCTCATTATCTCCCTAGGCCTGTCTTCTTCCTTCTCACATATGTTTTACTCTGTAAACTTTACCTTTGACAGTACCTCTGGCTTAAGGAATCAGTACTCCCACATGCATGTAGCATGTTACCGTGCATGATGGGCTAAGTAGATAATTCTCTTTCAAAGTGGAGCCAAAGGTTTCTACTTTGACCTTTCTACACTAAAAACTGGAGTCCAGTGGGAGCTGGTTTGTTTGTTTAATAGCAAAAGACTGAAATATTTCTCTCCAGTGAGACCATGACAAACGCTGAGCCAGCCTGGCCAGACATGAGGAACAGAACAGGCTACTGCTGCTGCTGGAGGAAAATATGTAAATAACTCTATGGTGATGGGCACCTAGCCAGCTGCAGTTGGGCTGCAAATTTGAAAATAAACACCAAATGGTTGTTTTGAAGAAAAAAAAAACAACAAAAAACTGGGTTCGTTTTCTGGGTTCGCATGCAGAAGAGTGGCAGGCTTTATATAATAACAATGCAGGGGTGTGAGCATTGCATGCTCCCCTCCCACACCTCCATCAGTGTAGCAATGATTTAAGTGATTCTTGGAGCAGAGCTGGGATTGCTCCTGGCTGATAATGTGAACTTTTTGAACTCAGAGGAACTGCATTCAGAGCCAGTCCCCACCCTCCTTCACTGTCCTTTCCAAACTGCCAAGTGGCTAAATGATGAGGAGCTTGCACGTGAAATGAGGGTACCTGAACTCCATGGGTTACTGAGAATTGGGGCTACCCTGGCAGTTGGATCCCCCTAATATCTTAATGAGAATAAAATCCAGCTCTGTATGTGAAAGGCAAAACTCACAGTGTTAAGAGATTATTGGCCCAATATTTCATTAAAAGTGATGTGAATAATCCCTTCCTTCATTTTAGAGTAATGTTACTATTTATCTCTTTAAACAGCAGCTGCTCTGCACAGACATGCCCACGATTCTGGCTACCACAGTCTGACTGGAACGAAGCAGTGGCATTTTTCCTACCTGGCCAGCTCATCTGTTTTCAGTCGTGCTTTCACAGTATTCAATTGTCAAGAAAGGAAGAATTCCTGAATCCTGGGGAGCCAGTGGGGGTGAGACACAGTAGGTGGTGCTACCCTGAAGCCTGGTGTATCCCACCATATACCTCCTCCTGCACCTGGGAAAGACTGTGAATGAGCTGTACTGCAGGAAGCCTCTGTAGTTCCTCTGTTACAGATGGGGCTCTTTAGCAATGCGCTATGTCTTAGTTTGAAAGACAGGTGTCTGCCAAGGAAGGTGGGAACCTCCCTTGGGATGGAAAATGTGGCCCCCTTCTCTCCAAGTTGTTATAACTTGGAAATTATGGGGTTTTCAGACAAAAATACAGAAGAAGAAATAACAGTTCTTACACAGTATATATATGTGTATAACAAGGGAAACAACAGCAGCAGCAACAAACAACAGCAGCAGCAACAAACAGAACCACAGACTTAGTGACAGCCAAAACCACAGACCAAGTGACAGCCAGAACCACAGAGAGAGAGAAAAAGAGCAAAGAGGCTTCGTTTGCAAACCCTCAGCAGGCAGCCGATCCTGGTACCTTCTCTGGATAGCAAAAGGAGCTCTAGCAGGAAGCTCTGAGTAGCAAGCTGGGAAGGCAGGGACGGAGTCCTGGAGTGGTAATTGAGATGTATCAGAAACTCCTGTGGCAGAAGCCGAGAGGTGTCCCGGCGGGCAGGGGTGCTGGGTTACAGCGTAGTAAAAAACCCGGAGCAGTGGCAGAGAATTGACAGGGCTGGGCAGTGGCCACCCGGCTCCTGAACACCGCCTGGAGAAGCTCCTTGGAGGGGGAGGGGGCTCGGGGATCCCGTGGTTTCCCCTGAGGCACCTGAGTACATGGTGTTATAAATGAAACGGCCAGATTGAAAAAAAGTAAAAATAAAATTTATTTTCGCATGACAGAGAACACAGAAATAAAATCAATAAAAATTACAGCCACAAAAAAGTCAGGTCGATCCTGGGTATTGACACTGAGTGAACGTGAGACAGGCCTCTAGTGCACCAGTCTCCCCTCCGTTCACAAAGTCCCACCACCGACAGTCCAATTTAACACTTTTTATTTTCCCCGAGGCAGAGTTTCTTTGTCTACCAATCTGTGTATAATTATCCATCGGTCTTCTTTTGGGATTCTGGGTTCCTTGAATAGGTTTTCCCGGCGATACTGATGAACAGACGAGATTTCCGAGAAGCCAGGATGATCAATCAGGCTTATTGGGCAGGTGTTTCTCGATGGCAATACCTTTTCATTTGCTGATTTTCTTATCCTGCCAATTCATTGGTTCTCGGATGTCCCTTGCTTTTCCCGGAATCTCCCTTTGGGTCATTGTCCATGGTTTTATATCACTTTAATTCCAGGCATGAATTAATATATGGAGTTTACACATAACAATCCACCCCCTTTTCAGATGTACATATTAATTCGTGACCATTGGTTGACCTGTTAATTTTGAAAGCAAGAAACTCCCCTCCGAGTTCTTTTGCAACCCCTTTTAATTTACCCTAAAACTCCTCAAGTAATCCTCTTCACCAAAAAAAACTTGTTATAAAAAGATTATATAGATTTATTTAGTCATCTTCCCATCTATCAGACTCTTTCCAATCTTCTTGGGAAGTTTCACAATAATCTTTATAAGTTGCCTTATCCTTTATTCCTAGCTCGAATTTAGCCAATACCTTGGCAGCCTTGTTTTCTTTCCCATCTCCCTTTAGGGATAGCAATTTTGAGGTCTGGGACTGGCTGCTCTTTCCCAGGGCTAATTCTGGGTCTGTGGGCAAAGCAGCCAGCTGCATCCCTTGGACCACTGAGTGAATGAGCCGAATTAAACAGGGTATCAAACAGGGTAGGAATATCATGCCTGCAACAGAACATACAATGAAGACTATCTTTTTCCACCAGGCCCCATTCCCAAAAATTTGATCCCACCATGGGGCATTCAGGATGGAGTTCCACTTCTGCTCTGGAACGTGGGCTACTTTCTTGATCACTGCAGCCAAGCCCCTAATGGTCTCCCCATAATCATCAATCTCAATGCAGCATTCTGACTTGCTAAATTTCCCACACACACCTCCTTCTTCAGCCAATAAATAAACCAGGGCAATTCCATTTTGATAGACATATGCCCTCATCTGGGAGTGCTGTCTAGCTAACAATTCAAGCGCATCTGAGGTATGATTGGATACTATTGCCACCACTGCTTGGAGTCTTATTAATCTATTTAACATGTAAATGGGAGTTCTGTATCCCCAGCTCCCATCCTGAGCCTAGGTGGCCGGCCCATAATATTCTATTATTCGTTCTGCTGGCCATTCTTCCTCCCCCCATGTCTGGCTTCCTCCTGCCATAGGGAGTACCTTCTTTAAGCTTCTCTTTTTTCTACCCAGTGATTCGTAAAGGTGAGCCCCCAAAGATTTACTTTCGGATCTGGGTAATGTAAAGAAAGAGGGCCTGATCATACCCAGAGTACAAGATCCTTTCCATTTCCATGGCAACTCGCTGTATGCCTTCTTGCCACATATCCAATAGATCCCGTCAGGGGCTTTCCACCTAATATTCAGGTTCCCAGGGTCAGTCCAGTAATTCCTCAAGCTTTCCATGGATTGGTAGGGGTGGGCTCCAGGGCTCTTATACCAGCACAAATCAGTCGAACTTTTCCATTCACATTTTTCAGATTTTGTCTTACCCCAATAACCTGCAGGGAGTTCGGGTTGCCAAGTCTTAGTTCTCTGATCCAAATTCACTGTCAAGGTAGAAATACAAGGGGTATACCCCACTACCTTGGTGAAGTCCTTTCCTTCTCTACTTATGCAGAGGCTTCCAATAACTCGCTGGTCCAGAATCCATCCCTCTGGTCTCTGTAAAATCTTTGAGATCTGCTTGTTATCCCATTTCAGCAATTGCTCTGGAGCCAAGCTTTCACCTTTCCAGGGCCACTTTTCGGCTGATTTTAAACCACCACAAATCCAACAGCTGGACAATCCTAACTTAGTAGCTATTTCCTGCATTAAGTCTATAAACAAATTTTGAGTTGAAGCCAGCAGACCCCACTCCCCATATTGTTTTTCTAGCTGATCATAGTGCTCGCTGAGGGCCTTTAATCATTCTTGTTCCATTCTCCTTTTTCTAGCCTCAGCTTCCTGTCTCTTCAATTCTTGTGACACTTGCTTTAATTTAGTCTCAGGGTCTAATCCTTCCCTATCTCTTGAGAAACAAAAAGTCTTACCATACTGCAGGCAAATCCTGTCATCATTTCCATCCAACAGGTCCAACATTATAGGCTCTGTCCCAACTGAGGAATCACTATATTTTAAATTTTTGCCTACCCAGTAGGTTTTACCCCCCATTATGCACATTTCCAATAGTTTCTGGTCATAGCATAAGTTGTTTGCCTGAAAGTATCCCACAAAAATGGAGGAGGTTTTTCCTCCAATCTACACAGTTTGATTACATTGTTGACACACAGGGATCATGGTAATCTCTTTCACTTCTCCTTTTGTTAACACATGAGTACCTACTTTTCTGGCTCTAGGTTCTGCTTGAAATTTTGCACAAATTCTTTTCCCTTCGAATTCGCAAATTTGATACCGAGTGCCATTGTATGTACAGTACCTGCGTTCTCCCTCTGGTGGGCAGTTATACTGAGATTCCTTGGGGGAGCTCTGCCCCCTATGGATGAATTGCCAGCATTGCTGGCATTCGCCATCTAGCCTCCTGGAGGCAAGGAGGTCCGGGGCGAGTCCGTCTTTTACCTCACATATTGCTAGGCTCAGGACTAGCAGGGCTCTCCATAGGTATATCCATCTGCCTTGGCCTTCGCCCCTTGGGGTGCCACCAATGGCGGGGTAATCCATCTTCATGGCAGCAAGGATATTCTTCCGGGATGCTGCAGCCTGTCCGAATAGAGAATCTCCTTTTGTATATGCTCCACCTCCTGAGTTTGACTGTGTCTGACATACAGGGTACCTTATTGGTTCTCCAGCACTCAATCCCATTTGCCTTGGTATGGAATTTACCACTGATGCCCCTATGAAGAATTAGAAACCACTCGGGAGATTCTACCTGTATCAAGTCTGAAAAATAAGCAAGGTCAAAAGCCAGGTAAGTCCGCCTCAGTTCCTCTTGGTAACACTTACAGCAATAACCATTTGGTCTTTCCCCCTCCCGACAATGCACCACCCAATCCTTGTGACAGAATATGCACTGAAAATATATAAAAGGAAAACAGTCACAGTCACTTATGTTACAACTTATCTGATGCCAATTGTTCATTGGTTCCTGTGCTGAAATTTTATCTTGAGGTTTCCAGGGGTGAAGATCACTTTCCACTCGGGGGTCTCCTTTCGGAGTTCCACCTTTTTTACCCGGGAGGTGTGGGTCCACCTTTTTTCAGCAGTTCGGATTGCAGTGTCTGTAGTAAGAAGGACAAGAAAAGGACCTTCCCAGTGGGATGCCAGAGAAATTTCTTTCCAGGACCTGATCAGTACTTCATCACCAGGCTGAATCTTGTGGATGGGAAACCCCAACGATGTACTCTGAATTATCATTCCCTGCATTCGTAATTCCTGTAGGTGCTTGTTCAGGGCCACCAGATATGGTCGTACCGGTCCTTCTTCTATGACAGGGTATCCCACAGGCATCCCATGTTGGTATGGCATTCCATATAGCATTTCAAAAGGAGAAATCCCCGATTCTGAGTGAGGCATAGTCCTTATGTTTAATAGTGCTAACGGAAGGCCCAGGACATTCGTGTTTCCAACATTAATTTAGATAATTGTGCTTTTAATGTGCTTTCTACTTGGCCCGAACTCTGGGGGTGCCAAGGGGTGTGAAAACTCCATCTAATCCCCAGGGCATCTATCAATAATCTGATAATTTTTGAAGTAAAATGGGTGCCTTGATCAGAATCTATATGATGTATTATCCCATGTATAGGGATGATTTCCTCCAACAATATTTCAGATACCATGTGGGCTGTGGCCCGTGCACAGGGGATAGCCTCCACCCAATGTGTCAATTTATCCACCATAACCAACAAATATTTGTACCTTCCTACTTTAGGTAATTCAGTAAAATCAACTTGAACCCTCTCAAATGGGCGATATGCCAACGGTCACCCTCCCAAAAGAGCCTGCTTAGATTTTGCCCGATTCACCTTCTGACATGTGAGGCATCCCTGTACCTCTTGTTTGGCCAGTTCAAATATTCCTTTACACACAAAGAATCTCAAGAATTGTTCTGCCAAAGCCTGTGCCCCCCAGTGAGTTTGTTGATGCAACATTCTCAGAATTTTCCAGGCATATTCTTTGGGTAATAACGCTCTCCCATCTGGCAGTTTCCATTTGTTCTCCTCTAATTTTTCCCCTATTTTCTGGTATCCCACGATCTCTTCAGCAGTGGGTCGGGGTGGGTACTCTCTGGCTTCCCCCTCCCCTATTTCTGGAGTACTTACCAACAACAAAGAAGCCCTTTTCACTTCCTGATCCACCCAGTGGTTTCCCCGTGTTCTGAATTGTTTCCCTGCCTCATGACCCTTAATATGTACAACAGCAATGGCCTCCGGTCCTCTAATAGCTTCTAGTGTTTGTTTTATTAATTCGCCATGCACCAAACCTTTTCCTCGAGTGCTGATTAATCCACTTTCTTCCCAGATTTTTCCAAATGTATGTACCACCCCAAAAGCATATTTAGAGTCGATAAAGATCGTCCCCTTTTTCCCTTTCAATCCTTTCAAGGCTCGTATGACTGCGTACAACTCACAAGCCTGAGCAGACCAGCTAGGGTCGAGAGGTCCTGATTCCACTATCTTTCCATTGTTGCCATCTATTATAGCATACCCAGACTTTCTCTTACCCTCTACCACTCTGGCTGAACCATCCACAAACCACTTTTCCCCTTCTTCCAGTTCCTCTTCTTCCAGATCAAGCCTTATTTTGGTTAGCAACTCCACTATCTCTGCACAATCATGAGAAATCCCTTCTAAAACTTCCCCGAAGAGGAACTGAGCTGGATTTAGTGTGGAGGTTGTCCGTAATTCCAGTTCCTGAGAGTGTATCAATATAACCTCATATTTGAGAAGTCTTCCATCTGTGAGCCATTTATCAGCCTTTTGCTGTAGAATTCCCCTCACATTATGAGGGGAATAAAACACTAAAGAAGCTCCAAAATTCACCTTTCTAGCCTCCTCTACTAGTAAAGCAACTGCCACAATAGCCTGCAAACAAGTCAGCCACCCTCGACTTACAGGATCCAGTAGCTTGGACACATATCCTACCGGCTTCCTGACTCCAGCCCAGTCCTGGGTAAGGACTCCGTGGGAGGTATGATTGTTGATGTTTACATACAGCTGAAATGGCCTTTTTACATCGGGGAGGCTGAGCAAAGGGGGCTGTCATCAATGACTCTTTTAACTCCTTAAACCCCTTTTGATCCTCCTCAGTCCATTTTAACCTATTAGTGGTTAGCTTTTCATACAAAAACTTAACTTTCTCGCTGTACCCCTCAATCCATTGTCTACAGTATCCACAGAGTCCCAACACTTGCCTGATCTCCCTCTTAGTCCATGAAGCAGGCAGAGCCACAATGCCAGCCCCCCGCTCCGGGTCCAGCTTCTTTTTTCCTTCTGTAGGCCAATGCCCCAAGTATCTTACCTCTGGCTCAGTGAATTGAAGTTTGGATTTTGAGACTTTCAGTCCCTTACTTCCCAGAAAATTCAGTAAGTCAATGGTACATGCCCTCACGCCCTCCTCAGTAGGACCTGCCACCAATAGGTCATCTATGTATTGTAGTAATTTTGTCCCGTGTACCAGACTAAACTGGCTTAGCAGATGTTCCAAAGCCTGCCCGAACAAGTTTGGTGAGTCCACAAAACCCTGAGGAAGGGACATCCATCAGAACTGCTGATTCTGGTTTGTTTCAGGGTCTTCCCACTGAAAGGCAAAGTAATCCCTGCTCTCCTCAGCCAGAGGGCAGGTCCAGAAAGCATCCTTCAAATCTTTCACACTGTACCAAATATCCTCAGGGGAAATCCGATTTAAAATGATACGGGTTTGCCACTACAGGAAATTTAGTCTGGGTCCTCTCATTTACAGCTCGGAGGTCTTGCACTAATCGATAGTTTCCATCTGTTTTTCTGATGGCCAATATAGGGGTGTTGGCCTGGACATGCACGGCTCCAGGGTTCCCTTTTTGACTAAATCATATATAATAGGCTTTAAGCCCTTTCTCCCTTCCATTGGAATGGGGTACTGCTTTACTCTGATTGGATTTTCAGGTTTTTCAATCTCTATTTGAACTGGGTCTATTTCCAACCTCCCCGCCTCCCCGGGAGCATACCACACACTTGAGTCTATTTTACTTTCATCTTCAGTGGTTAGCTTATACAAGCTTACTACTAATTGTGAGTTTTTTGCTATTAGATTTATTTCTAGGGCCACAATCAGATCCCTTCCCAAAAGATTATAGTCTGCCTCCTCTTCCTCCAACAACATGTTTCCCAAACACACCTTAGTGTCTGATTCAATCACTACATTTTTAATCACCGGTACTTTGAAAGGTTCCCCTTTTGCCCCAATAACCAGCACAGTTTCTTTACTTTTGGTGCATCCAGAAGGTAATTTTTGCAGCGTGGATCTTTCTGCCCCCGTGTCAACCAAGAAAGATACCTTTTCTTTTTGGGGACCTATATTTAGCGTTATCAAGGGCTCCTCGGATGTTCTAGTCCCCAAAAGATAGAGCCCCCGACACCCCTAATTCTCCTGAAAAATCTGTTCATCCTTTATTCTCTTCTGGCAATCCCTTTTCAAGTGTCCCTTTTTCTTGCAATAATAACATTCTATACCCTCCCTTGCATTTTGAGGATACTTACCCAGTGGGACTGACGGTCTCCTTTGGGGTGTGCTTGCCCGGGCAGGTGTTACTGGTTCCTGTTTTTGGGCTTCCCTCATTGCTGCTACAAATACCTTTGCCTGGATTTCTTGTTTTTCTTCTTCCCTCCTCACGTATACCTTTTGAGCTTCTCTTAATAGCTCTTGCAATCCCTTCTCCTGCCAATTCTCTATTTTCTTAAGCTTCTTCCTGATATCCTCCCAAGACTTCACCACAAATTGGGTTTTTAACAAAAATTCCCCAATCAGTGAGTCAGGATCAGTACCAGAATAAATCTGCAAACCCTTCAGCAAGCATTGCAGCCATTCAGTTGGGGTCTCTTCTTTCCCCTGGCATTCCCCCAAAACGTCACTAAGGTTTTGTTCCCGGGGTACAGCCTCCTGGATACCCTGGATTATGATATTCCTCAAGTCTACCATGCTGCGCCGGCCCTCCTCAGTTTGAGCATTCCACCTGGGATCCTGGCTGGGCCACTTCTGTTCTCCCCTCTCCCCTTGGTGATTTCGACGTTCCCAGTCCCAAATTCCGGCTTGCCAGATAATTTCTCTCTCCTCAGTATTAAACAAAGACCTTAATATTGATGCCAGATCTTCATAGCTATTTATGCTAGTGCCGAGGAACTCATCCAGTCTTTCCGCGACCCCAAACGGGTCATCCATCAACCTTTCCATTTCCTTCTTGAAGGCTCTCACATCCCCGATATTAATGGGCACATTCACATAACCTATTACCCCTGGTGCGGTGGGTACCTCCCTGAGTGGGAGAAGATGATGACCTTCATCCTCACTCTCGCTCCCTCCTTTGTCGAGCCCAGCTCAGTGCCTTGTCCGGGGAGGTGAATATGTGATCCTGGTGTGGGACGGAGGCTTTTTTGTCTCTGGCTGAAACAGGGTCTGAGACCACGTCTCAGGAGGAGTGGTTTGTGAAGCCAAGGCGGGTGTAGGCGGAAAAAGGACATCAGTAGATGTGGATGGCAAAGGAAATGGGGGTGGGAGACCCATACCCGTGTGGGGGGTTCCCGATACCTGCAGCTGTGGCAGAATCCCTGCCGGAGGGGCTGGGAGGCCTAGGAGGGATTGTGCCGTGGGTGGTAATAGAGGAGCTGCTTACCCGACCGTTGGGGGAGGTACTGCAATTTCTTGCGGCAGCAAGGGTGCTGATGTATCTTGGGGTGGCCCCGGAGCCGGCATGGGCTGTCTCTGGTCCAGGGAAGCAGGGGAGGGAACAAGGGGGGGAGCGGAGGCAGTGGGTAGGCACAGGGGAGGAAGATTGTCCAGGGGTTCCCACACTTCATTCGACTCACTCATCCCTTTCTTAGTTTTTATTGGAAAAAGTCATATCCGGGATTTCCCCCATATTTCCGCATACAATCTCTCCTCCCATTCCCCCGGTGTTTTCTTAATTACAAAATTATTCAAAGCCCTGCCAGACCAGGTTTTGAAAGTTCCAAACACTGGCCAAATTAGATGCTCTCTTATTTCATTTCCTCCCCATACCTCTGTGCAGTAATGTACCATTTTTTCCTTAGATAGTTTTCTCCTTCGGGGGCAATTTTCCCAGTTTTCTAACAACCACCCCAATGGGCTTTCCCTTGGTATCTCCAGCGTTTTCTCCTCCTGCTTGGGTTCCTTGATTCCTTTGCCCTTCTTCAGGGCCTTGCTATTTTTATGTCCCATCTTATGTCCTGACTTACCTTTTTATTTTTTGGCTGCATCTGGTCACCGATTCCTGTCCTTACAGACTTATTCGTTATACTTACCGATCGATCAGTTTTTCCCAATTTACTGGCCCTCCAGTGAGCTGTAGTGTGGGTTTTCTGGTGGGGATTTCCTCTGATCCTAGGTAAGTTTCCTCTTGGGCTTTACCCAGCCCCAAATAAAAAGGTTTACCAGTTCCCGAACTCCAAGGACATACCCTTCCCTTTTAGTTTCCCGTGGCTGACCCTCTGAGCCTCTCCTGGCCCCGAGGTTGCTGAGTGAAAGGAATGTTTTTTTCCAAATCCGTCTGCTTCCCTCTCAGCCGACTGTTTCCCTCGCGGGAGAACGGAACTGCAGCATTAAGGTCTTCCCTCGTTTCATGAAAAATTCACGTCTCAGGCACTCATTCAGCCACTCCTCACTCAACCACGCAATACTTACAGCTCCTTTTCTTGCGTGGATTCTTCGTGCATGTAGATTTTGTGAGTGAAAAAATTTAGCCGCAGCTCAGGGAAGACCCCTTCTCCTGGGTTCCCTCTGAGTTCTCAACTCGTATTTGGACTCGAGTCCTCCTTTTATCGTGGCTTTTCTTTTGGCTTCAATTTTGTTCGTACTACAATCAATTCCACAGGGTTTCCCGCACTGCCAGGCCGTTAAAAGTTAGCGGGGTACCTCCCGAGCAGCATGGAGTACCCGCGAAAAATCCAGGATTGTATCACTTCAAGGTTTCACCAAGTTTGTTATAAATGAAACGGCCAGATTGAAAAAAAGTAAAAATAAAATTTATTTTCGTGTGACAGCGAACACAGAAATAAAATTAATAAAAATTACAGCCACAAAAAAGTCAGGTCGATCCTGGGTATCGACACTGAGTGAACGTGAGACAGGCCTCTAGTGCACCAGTCTCCCCTCCGTTCACAAAGTCCCACCACCGACAGTCCAATTTAACACTTTTTATTTTCCCCGAGGCAGAGTTTCTTTGTCTACCAATCTGTGTATAATTATCCATCGGTCTTCTTTTGGGATTCTGGGTTCCTTGAATAGGTTTTCCGGACGATACTGATGAACAGACGAGATTTCCGATACTGATGAACAGACGAGATTTCCGAGAAGCCAGGATGATCCCATCAGGCTTATCGGGCAGGTGTTCCGAGTTGTTAGGATCACTGATGGCTCATCTCCTCAACGGTAATACCTTTTCATTTGCTGATTTTCTTATCCTGCCAATTCATTGGTTCTCGAATGTCCCTTGCTTTTCCCAGAATCTTGCTTCGGGTCATTGTCCATGGTTTTATATCACTTTAATTCCAGGCACGAATTAATATATGGAGTTTACACATAACAATGGTGAGGGTCCTTTCCTGTGAGCTAGGGTGGTGTTATTAGGGTCCCAGTTCAGTGGCTGCTTTCACGAGCAAAAGGCTCATCCCCACGGCAGAAGAAGCAGGACCAGGCTGGGCTCCCGCAGCGGCAGCGAATCCTCTCCCCCAAGCAGCAGCTCCAACCCTCCGAAGCCGAGAGCAACCGAGCTTAGCAGCTGTCCCTGCCCTGTCTTTTAACAGCCCAATTCTCTCGGTATCTCTGCCCCTCCAAGAGAAACCCTCAGATAAGAGAAGTGCAGCCAGATGCCCTCCTCCCCGAAGCTTGGCAACTTCTTTTGCCTCTCTTAAGTACCCATTTGTTATTGTTCCTTAGCAACAAAAATGGGGGGAAATTCCCTAAGAGAAAAGTAAAATAAAGGAAAAACCCTAACCTCCAAATGCTATTGTAAGTAAATCACTCTGCAGAAAAATGACAAAGTGGAATTGTGGAAGTCAGGGTCCCCTGAGCACTGACCCCTCAGCATCTTCTTTTACTCCTTTTCTGTTGAGATGGGGGAAATATGAAGTGTTTTTTGAATTGAATTCCCATTTCTTTCTGATCACATGAGACCAGGGTCTGGTTCCAGTACAAGAGTCTAAAGGGCCACACTTAGAAGTTTAGCTTTCCTGCCACAAAAGAGGGAACAATTGCAAGCACAGACCAGAATTCTCTCTGTCCATATTTGGTTGACACTTCCCCCACTGTGATACAGCTGAATTCTGCTTCAATAGGGAGGTAAATGCTGTAGCAAAAGAAAATTAGTTTTCAAAACTCCTGTCAAACAGTAGAGGCTGGATGTGATACATGATATAAGATAATTCATGCTTAAAATTGTAAAATCACAATCAGCTAAAGGGAGAAGACTGATTTGCAATTGTAAGAACATGGGCGGCAGTGAGGAAGATTCGAATTAGCAATAGAAAAGAGTGACTTTGGTCGGAGATGGGCCGTTTCCAGGGATGGGACAACTCCCTGGTGATAAGTGCCCGATATGGATCTGTGATAAAACAATGGGAGTCTTCAAAGGTGTTGTGAACAACCTGTATTAATTTGTGCCTGAGAAATAAAGAATTTAAAAACAGGGAAAAGAAATTCACTGAGAAACTCCAGGACAAGGAGGGGCAGAACAGGGGGAAGATTTATGCCATCAGCACATGAATGGATGTGGCTCCCCTGGAAATGGACCAGCAAGCATGCTTAATGATCGAAACATCTGTCCAAGAGACTGAATAGGGTCTGCAATGGTCACTCAGACATCCTTTCTGTTTCCTCTGAAAACCCAATCAGAAAGTGAATATGGTCTGCAATGGACACTCAGACATCTTTTCTGTTTCCCCTGAAAACCCACTCAGAAAAAGCAGAATCCCAAAAGGAGGCCGATGAATACCAACACCCGGATAACTGGACAAAAGAAAACCCTGCCTCAGGGGAACTAAAAAGTATAAAAACTGGACCTTTAGTAGTGGGATTTTGGGTGAACGAAGGGGAGGCAAGAGGCCTGCCTCACATTTCACCCCATTCGATCGAATTGATCTTTGTCGTGGCTGTGATTTTTCTTCATTTCCGTACTCGCTGTCATGCAAAAATAAATTATTTTTTATTATTACAATTTGGCTCACCTCGTTTATAACAAGGGTGTGCATCCCAATGCCAGGTTCCTGTAAATCGAATCAGGCCTTCAGCCCTGCCCAGAAAACTGTTTCGAAAACCAGCAGCAAGAAAAGAAGTTACATGAATATGCAAATCGAGCAAAAGCGGACAGAAACCCTGCCTTAGTTGAAAACTGTATAAAAACAGACCCCTCAGAAGCCGAATTTGTGAACAGGGGGAGGTTCAGTGCGATAGAGTCCGTACCTAGGTTCACCCAGCGCTGATCCCAGGCTCAACACTGTCTCTTTTGATTGTGGCTTTCCGAGACCAATTTTGGTAGCGCAATAAAATCTGGTTTTAATTATCAATTTGCCTACTTCATTTATAACACTGGATTCAAAAATAAATACACCCTCTACACATTACAGCATGATGTCTTGTCTTGAAAAAGCCCCTTGTCCTACATACAGTCTGCTGTTTGCTTTAACCCCACAACTGTGTGCCATGTTCCTCTTTGCTCTTTTTTACATCTCAGGAAACTTTCTTGTAGTGCATGAGGAAGGTTTCATTCATGACTCGTGGTATACCATTCATTTTCTCTACTTGCTTTAGTGCTTTCTGTCCTGACACTGCTGGAAACAGTTTTATTCGATGAAAGATGAAATTCAGGAGCAGAACTCTGTGGTGAGGCATGAGTGCTTCTTCCAGATTTGGAGCCATTGCTAGCGATTTTTTTAAGCACTAATGTTGAAGACAGATTGAATTTGGACTGATAGGAAAATGTTATGTGATACATGTTCAATCCTTTCTCCTTCCTGAAAGTAATGACAATATCTGAGACAATCAATGAAACATTGGCTGTTTGAGCAAGGTGAAGAACATGAAGCAGAGGGGGAATTAGGCGACTACAGGAAAGATAGAAATAATTCTATTCAAGACATACAAATAAAAGAGTGTAAAATGAGGAAGGGGAGAGCATGGCAGCAGCATGCTGAGAAACCAAAGCAGTTAAGGAATAGCAGTGGAAATCCTGTATCTCCAGATTTATGAAAATGTCAGAGACATTATGAAATTCCAGATAGCATCAGAAAATTCATTACACCAAAACGTACAGGAAAGTGGTCAATGAATGAGAGGGTGCTCTGTATCAACTGGGTACACAAGGTTTTCCTTTGTCTTTATTATGCACTGGAAGCAATTCCTTCATTTATCTGGTAGGAGAAACACTCCAGAGCTAAACAGAGTCTGTCTCTACTGTCTGTGTCTGACATCCCAAAAATTTATTCTTATCCTATGCAGACCGCCAGATATGTTGCAATTGCCTTTGATCTAGAGCTTCAATACTGAGCCCAGGGCTCTTCTAGGTTCCTGACTTGTGTAAGAAATAAAAATACAAGTTTCTTAATTCGGTTGAGTGCCTTCTTAGCTGGATACTGTTTACCTTGCCGAATTGATCTTTTCTCTGTTAAGTACCATTTAGCTCAGGCCTATTGTTATTGTAATTACAAATACTTTCCCTAAATGCTTCCTCTGTTAAATGGTAATTACCTGAGACCCCTTTCTTTGTAACTGTATTGTATCGGCTCTTTGAGCTGCCCCTGCCGCTTGCTGCCTCTCAATGCAGCTTTCAGCATGGCAACTGATTACACCCAACATGGAAGCCAAAAAGCCCCAAGTGCTCATGGAACACTATTCAGATATAAAACCCCTAAAAACAATGAGCCAACACAAAACCAAAGACTAAGAATGACCACTCTGGGTCAGCAGGACCATAGGGAACCTCACACCAATCAGAGCTGGATTCCACTTCGTCACTATAACTTGAACAGCACTCAACCAGCCAGACATCTCTAGACAACGAGCCTCAAAAGGTGTCTTTCCAGGATCCAGCCCAGGGACTCTCATGAGGAGGAAAGCCCAGCTCTGCCCTGTGGCAAAGCTGAACAGCTCCTTTACTGCATTGTCCTTTGGGAGCAGTGGCGGTGTGCGCAAACCCCCCCACCCCCCGCCTACAGCTGATCTTAATAAAGGCATTAAAAAGGAGCTGATCTCCTTGCCCATTCTTCTCAACTTGTATCAGGGTGGGACCTGTACCTGCAGCAGCTTCCTCCTCAGCTCCACTTCCCACAAAGGGAGAACCTGGGAGATTGTGCAAGACAGGAGCTGCCTTGTACTCTGAACAGGTTCCCAATCTGCATACCCAAGAATGCAGCCCCAGGTATTGCCATGATCCTTTGTTTTCCCAGCCAGGTAAGGCTGACACATCCCTATACCATCCCTTTGTCAAACAGTTATTTTGTCTTGAGATAACAAACCCATTCTACCTGCTCAAAACAGAAGGAGTTTATTGTAAAATTGTTTTGGGTAGTAAAGACCTGTCAAGGTCTCTAATGAAAAACTAATTGCTAAATATTAAGAGATGAGTCACCATACTGACTGTGGTTCAATACTAAATCCCTGTCATAGGAGGCATCCAAGAGAACCAGTATTTAAACAGATGCCAAAACCACAACTGAAAGATGTATTGCTGTGTGAATAACCTCTGTGTATTAATTTGTGCCTGAGAAATAAAGGATTTAAAGGCAGGAAAAGAGACATTCGCTGAGAAGCCTCAGTAGAGGGGGGCAGAACAGGGGAAGATTTGGGGCCATCAGCACATGAATGAATGTGGCTCAACTGGAAATAGACTAAGCAAGCATGCTTGATGGCCAAAACATCTGCCCAGAGACTGAATTGAATCTGCAATGGACATCCCCTCTGTTTCCTCTGAAAACCCACTCAGAAATTGAATATGGTCGGCAACAGACACTCAGACATCTTTGTGTTTTCTCTAAAAGCCCACTCAGAAAAATAAGAATCCCAAAAGGGGGCCGATGAATACCAACACCCGAACAACTGGACAAAGGAAAACCGTGCCCCAGGGAAAATAAAAAGTATAAAAACTGGACCTTTAGTGGTGGGATTTGGGGCGAACCAAGGAGAGACAAGGTGCGGTAGAGGCCTGTCTCATGTTTCACCCCCCAATTTGATCAAATTGATCTTTATCGTGGCTGTGGTTTTTATCTGTTTTCGTACTCGCTGTAACACAAAAATAAATTTTATTTTTTTATTATTACAATTTGGCTCACCGTATTTATAACATTGCACTCCCTGGAAAACACAGCTGGTGAGTGGCCACTCAGCTTTTGCACTTCCCTTTCTTCTTTGATGCTTCCTCTCCCCATCTCACCCCCAAACCATTCTCTTAATTTTAGAAGAGATAGGAAAAGTGAACACACATATTCTGTTAACAAGGGGAGATTGGTGTTAAGGATGAATGTGTGCAATTGTCCAGGTTACTTCTAAAGAAAGGGACTTTCTAAAAAATGCAGAAAATAACAGGTATTATTACTGATGCATATTTCAGGAAGTATATTTTAAAAAAAAACCACCAAAACTTTACTGCAATACCGTTGATAGCAACAGTATGAAAATACCTAGTAACACTAGAAGGCAAAAAATCCCCACCAAACAGAAACACAAACAAACAAAAACCGAAGCACACAAACTCTTGAAACATTCAAAGTTTCTAAGCTATTTTCTAAAAAAAAATCTGAGAGCTCAAATTCATGAACAAAGAGGATTTACATCTGGTTTTCATTATCAATCAAAATTAGGCAAAAAGCTTAAAAGAATTTCTAAAATATGACAGACACACAGACGATCACATTAAATCACAACATAAGTGAGCTAACCCAAAAATACTTATACAGATGCTTTCAGCATTCTTAAAATATTTTTTCCCATCTTAACATGACCAGAGTTTATAGCTGGTCTTCCACAAATTTGCTAGTGTTGGAAACTGAATGTTAAAGAGAGACAAAGTTCACTCTAAGTGCACAGCTTGATGCTCAGGGGTATATTTTTTGTTTGCTCGGGGGAAGACAGTGCTGTTAAAGAGGACACAGACTGCGTGGCGCAGGAGCTGGGACAGGAGAAGGGGCTGGGACTGGGGCTGGAACTCGGTCCAGAAGCATTTCGGTTACAGTTTGCAGACAGGCGCCAAAATTCAAAACATGCACTGTACTGTACTGCAACTCCTAAGTGCGGCTGGAACAAAGAGCAGGAGGCGGATGTGGGGCAGGATCGGACCTCCCTGCAAGAAGCGACCATAGAACCCTGGGATTTGTAGTCTCTGCTCACTGCTTCCTTTCCAGATTCCGTTAGAAAACGGAGTTTCATGCTAAGTCGCACATCATCAGGCCTCACTGGCAAGGCCCTGCCGGCAGTGACCTTTATGTAGAGAGGTTGTGACTTTCAGAAAGCGCACGGGGAGTGATCTTGCTTCCATTTTAGCTGTCACTCATAAATACCCTCGGGGAACCCACTGATACCCACAGTTCCACAGACCAGTGTGGAAATTCCCACCCTTGGCTCTCAGTAGGAGATGAGGTTGAAGGGGCAAGTACTTAGTGGTGTCTTGGGAGAGGTGATGCCTGAGCAGATGGGACAGGCACTCTGCTGTCTCACAGCAGCCAGGACAAATCCTTTTCTATCAGATGCACATTTTGAGGCAAATGCATTCAGGTGAAAACCTGTGATTTGTGCAGTGATTGCTAGAGAGATTTACAGCTATTTGTGCAGATGGATATTGAGCATCCAGAATTCCTGGGTTTATTCCAAGGCTTTCCACTTTGAGGTGTACTTGATATTAGGATTTCTCATTTAGTTCTATTTTAAGACTAAATACCTACTGCCTAGTTTTTCACTCTGGGTCCCTAAGTTTTCACATTGTATGCTGTATTTTCTTGCTGTCTTTCCTGTTTCTCTATTCAGACCTATATTCCCAGCTTTGCTTAGTGGTTTTGCTACTTTTTCTCTTTGCTCTTCATACAGATGAGAGACTTTTCAGTCTGTTTTTTCGACTTCTCCTTTTTCTCAGCCCTCCCTTGTAAGTGAAAGGCCCAAGGCCAGGAACAGCTTTGGGAATAGTAATTCAGTTTATACTAGTTAATGTGCAAGAAGTGACAGAATTTGGGGTTTTTGGGAAAAATATTACTCAAAATATTCAGGAAGAGAAAACTGCTCAGTGGATTTTAGTTTGTACAAAGTCTGACTACATACCCAAAAAACATCACTCTTTAGGCACTCCTAAAAATATCAACCTGGGGAACATTCAATCCACGTTTTCTCCATTTCAGCACAGAGCTGGACCCTGGCCTGTGAAGAGCTGACAGCACAGCAAGGCAAAATCACACAGCGCACAGGCGTCTGTGGACGGTATCTTAGCCAACTACAGTGAAAGCACTCCCTTTCAGGGAACCCGTCGCCCCTCAGGCCTGAGCCCCAGGGGGGATCCAGGCTGCTGCTGCGCCAGTGAGGGTAAGGGTGTCCTGTCGGTCACTCCGGTCCCTTCCGCTGTTGCCACCAAAACCTCTTCGCCTCAGAACTGGCCCCGCGCCCGGTTCTGCTCCTGACGCGCGACCCGATCCGCATCCACGGCCCCGGATCGGGCGCAAAATGGCGGGCACCACTGAACCCCGCGGCCATCTTGGCGCCGGGACTGCATGTCCCAGGCGGCGCCGCGGCGCGAGGGGCCGCCCGCCCGCCATCTTAGCTCTCCCTCCCCCAGTGCGGCGGGATTGAATGAGTCGCTGCCCGCCCGCCTGCCAGCCTAGCGCCATGTCAGGCACTCCGAGCCGCGGCACCCCCGGCGGGACCCCGCTGTCGCCAACCCGCATCTCCCGGCTGCAGGAGAAGGAGGAGCTGCGGCAGCTCAATGATCGCCTGGCCGTTTACATTGACCGTGTGCGGGCGCTGGAGCTGGAGAACGACCGGCTGCTGCTGAAGATCTCGGAGAAGGAGGAGGTCACCACCCGGGAGGTACGGCCGGAGTGGGAGGCGAGCAGCGATTGCCCGTGGGGCGCCCCCCCTCCCCACCTCTGTCCCGGGGCGAGTCCTCGGCCCGGTGCTCGCCTGGCCAGTTCCCGCCCGTTCCCTGCGCTGCGCGGGGCGCGCTGTGGCGGCTCCGTGTGGCCGCCGCGCCATGCGCGTCCGCCGGGCGGGGAGCAGGGGCTATGCAGACCCAGCGCCAACCCGCGCTGCCCCTCGGGGCGGCCGGGAGCTCTCTAGCCGCGGTGTCTCTCTTACGGGCTACTGGCGACACGTTTAGGCGCCTCAGGCCGAGCTTCGGCACGGGCAGGAGCCCATGCTGGTGGCGGGAGCGGAGCGAGGCGGACACGGCGTTGCGGGCGGTGTTGGTGGCTCCTGGGCCGGCTGGGCTGCATCGCGGAGCTGCTGCGGGTCTCTTGGTCGCGGGTGGGGCTCGGCCGGGGCCGCGGACGGTCCGAGCCCTGCGATGCCTCGCGCTCACCGCACAGGCATACTCTGTTACCTGGGTATTGGGTGTCCCCTACGGCCTGTGTCTTGACGGCTGATGCAATGGGATGGAAGATTTGAAAGGATTTAGACTGACTTTGGCTCTCACCGTAGGAAATCTTTTACAGACCCCGTAAATAATCGGAATGAAATCCTTGTAAACGACTCTGATTTTTTTCCTCGAATTTTGGAAGCAAAACTGGATGATTCTTTTTCTTAAGCCTTGCTTTTCCGTATTCCGTGGTGTCTGCTTCCCCCGGGACTCTCCTTCGCTTATGGCGGAAGGATGTAGTCGGTGACACACTGGGCACAGTCCCGTCCTGTGTAAGCGCAAACCCCCTCAGCAAGGTGCAGTGTCCCACCGCTGAGATGATGCTAAAGTTCTGTGGAAAGTCTATT
Source organism: Cyanoderma ruficeps (assembly GCA_008694505.1). Classification (NCBI taxonomy): domain Eukaryota; kingdom Metazoa; phylum Chordata; class Aves; order Passeriformes; family Timaliidae; genus Cyanoderma; species Cyanoderma ruficeps. The sequence goes on along the minus strand of VZDJ01000247.1, from coordinate 1,605,509 downwards.
AATAAACAGCTTGTAACTTCTTGGATGTGATTGATCGCTGTGCCACTGTGTAGGTTTAAAATTTTTTTCACCCCTTAAGATGCTGATTTGATGATGCTCGGGGTGTTGGGAGGAGGGTTTGATTTAATTTAGTTTAGGCAGAGTAGATAAGATAATGTCTTATTTGGGGACTGTTTGGAGTACCTGCAATCAGTGCATGTATGCCCAAAACCAAAGTACCTTTAAAGTCCTTTTGTATCACTTTATGATACATTGTAACTTCCATGGGTAGCTGTTCAAAATCAGTAGCTATTTCTAAGCATGAGACTTCACTTGCTGTGTGAAATCGTGCTATAAACAAAATAAACACATCTAATTTAGGGAACTTCTAAGCGGTGGATCGCTGGAGGCAAGAAGGAGTATCCCTTTGAAATGCAAGAGGCAGAATGTAATTCTGTTGACAGCACACCTGTAGCGAGAATAAGAGGACAAGCAGACAACGTAGACATAGTTTCATCAGACTTTTAACATGAGCGTAAAACAGCTTGTAACAGCAGTTCTGTGTGCCAGCAATTCTGAAAAGTATTCTGATGCAGTAATTGGAAAATAAACTTGAGAATTTTGATAGGAACTTTTTGGTTACTTTGCTCTTGAGCTTTCCTTCTCATTTTTTTTTTTTTCATCCAGACTTCAAAAAGGTCTTAATCCTCAGACATATTATAACAAATTTCATCAGGATTCATCAAGCTCTTCTTTCGCACTGATGCTTTCGCTTGTCTCTGGATCACCTTTGTTAAATACTTTCCCTGTCCCTTTAGGAAGGTCTGTTTATTCTTTACAGATGTCCAGAAAAGGAAGCTGTAGTTTTATTCTTTCAGTGCTGGATAGTGGACATTGGTTTAGGAGCGTGGAAGCAGTAAAACTTCACATAGTTGGCAGATATTCCATTTACTTGAATGGGAGAATCCTGCCCTTTCACTTTTGGGACCAACCTAGTAAACTGGATTTTCTGCCAACAATTCAGTCTTCTTATTAACTGTTGAAATTTGTATTCATAAAATGATTAGGCTTTGTGTGTGATAAGATATTAATTAAAAATAAACTCTCCAAATCCCACAACTACCCAAACAAACCCCCCAAGCAGCCCTAACTATTGTGTGGAAGCACAGTTAAGCATAGTTCAGTGAAATTCTCATACTGTTCTCTCTGCACTATTAAATCTTTATATGTAAGGATCTATGCTCTACATGCTTATAGGAGACTATTTCCTTTTTCCACAGTGTTCAAGATGAAAATTCTCATTGGTTGTCTTCAACTGTGTGTAAATTTGAGTCTGATCTTATTTATTATTTATAAAAGCTGACTGAATATTCTATTATTTTTGGCTTTTCTTTGGTAATGGCAGAAAGCATCACCTGCCACTGTGGTAGGTGGTATCATGCACATTGTAGGAAGCAGACAGGAGGGACTGCTCTCTAGTGGGCTATTGGTTAGCCCTGAGACTTTTACTTAGACATCAGATGATGGGGTCCATGATCAAAGGTGAATTTCTAATGTTAAGGGTAGCTATGGCAAGCATTAGACAGAACCATGGTTATCATGAGAGAGATGTTCTTTGTCACTCCAGTATCCCACGGGGACCATACCTGAGCTGGGCGAGACCTTTATTTACTGACATGACATGTCCTGAGCAATGGGTAACCATTTGTGACACCCTCTGCCCCCACCCTGCATGTAGGGGGACAGTTTTGATCTGTGTTCAAAGTTCTGTTTTAGAGTAGTGTCTTCTGGATGAGAGAAGTTCTGCTGATGCTGATCAGGCAAGGACTGTAGTCACTGTTCCACCAGAGATTCTTTAATCATCAGCTGATCAGGATGTTCTTTTTCCTCATTGTTTCAATCACCAATTTGAACAAGATTGCCGAAAGCAGCCCTTTGCTGTTCTGTGTGCCAATCTCAGCATGGCCTTAGAACAGTATCATTCCTGTTTTTTTTGATGAACACAGGGCTGCCATCTCTTAACAGCAGGGAAAAGGAGATTCTTCTTTAGTTCTTTATTAATTATAGCCTTTTTCCTAACCTTGTCCAGTGCCGCTTTACCTTTACTTGTATGTAGTAGGCACCTAGACAAATAAAAAGTGTATACAGTAAGCCCTCAGAGAAATGCAAAAAAAAAAGTTTGCAGATTGTGGCTGGAAGAACCTCTAACTGTCCTCATTCTTTCTCTGTTTGCTTTCCTCCATCACTGTCCTTGTGTAGGTTAGCCTGTGACAGAAGAGAAATTGAGCTCATCCCCTTGTTTTTCTAAATCCTTAGTACATGACTGATGCTGTTCTCACTATGTTGGGGTCACTGTTGCAATAATCTAATTTGTGAGGCCGGGAGGAGAGATACTGGAAGAGCTAAGGGAAGTCCTAGAGCTCTCCTCAATTCTCTTTTGCTAACTCCCTGCCCTCCTCTGCAGTGCTTAGGGTTGCAACCTTCTGGAACAGTTGTTTTGATGAGGACAGGACAGATTACTGCACTGTTCTGAGGACACCCCACTGCGTCCATCCTCTGAAAGGAGAATTAGTGAGAAAAATAAGATCCTTGGGAGCCTCAGCTGCTGATAGCAATTGCCCTTGTGACAAAAGCAGTATCTATGGGGGTTCCCTCTTCACCTGTGTCTTCCCATCTCTGTGGGTGTTAGTGCAGGTGGCTGCGATCTCACGTGGTTTCCTCTTACCTGCCAGTGTTGGAGCTACCATGTCCTTTTTGTGCACCATGTGTGATGACCAGAGCTACTGTCATGACCAGGATATGAAGGTCTGGTGTTGCCTAGTTGCTACCTGCAAAATGCATGCTCAGTTGCTGCTGTGGGCATTGGGTCACTCAAGCTGCATCCTCTAAAATATTGGGTTAAATGGTTTTCTGGCACTGTAGACATCATCTGGGAGGTGACATAACACACATCTTCATTGTTCTTGAGAACTTGATTGATACTCTTGGTCAGTCTGAGCCATAGCTGACTGGCAGTCCTTTGTCAATCTATAACGGGCTAAATAAGAACATAGTGAGCCACACCTGGTGGGAATACACTGTTTTGCACATCAGTCTATGCTCATGAGATTAATGTTTCATCAGCAGATCTGTCTGGAGTCACTTGTAGTTGATTGTTTCTTGCCTAGCATGTTGGTTGAGCACCTTCTTGACATGTTTCAAGTCTTCACTGTGTGACGTCTTGCAGCTTTTCTCAAGTGGTTGCTTTGAGAGGGTCTGTGTCAGTGTGTCTGCCCTTGACCCACTGCTTAGTGAGCTTTGAATGCTCCCAGCAGAGGAGGGTGAGAGCATCCAGCAGTTGTATCTTTCAGAGTGCCATGGAAACATCTCTGTTTTCTTTTTCACTTTCCTTGTTCCCTGTGTTGCCCAATTACAAATTTGGAGGCTCTTTTGCCAGCAAAAGAGGGGAGAAAAAAGTGAAAGCACATTTGGCCTCTGTGCAGGAAGATTTATGCTTGGGCGCACACGGACATGAAGTGGATTGGGCTGCAGCGTGTCCTTTTGTGTTCTGCTGAACTCCATTTTGAGGTTTTAGTTTTATTTTTTCTGTTGCCTTGAGATTGGGTTTTCATTTTCGCAGTTTAGGGACCCATTTGCTGGCCTAACCTCATATCTGGGAGGGTTTGTTTCCTGGAGCTCGTATTCTGGACATTGTAGAGAGGCTGCTGAGGCTTACATGGCCATATGAGTTTTATCCCTTCTGCTCTTCAACAAAGGGACTAGTGCTAGTGGCAAGAGGGACCTGAAGAGTATCAAACATGACTACATGGCTCTGGGTAATTGTTGGAGGTTAGGGGTTTTTTTTCCTTTCCTTTCTTTATCGTATGGAATTTTTTTTCCATTTGTTGCCTAAGAGACCGGAACTATATGTACTTGAAGAAGATGAAGGATGTGGCCAAAATGGGGGGAAGGGGTACAGTTGGCTTCAGTCTCTATCTGGGGGGCTTTCTCTTGAGAATTGCAGAGACATAGTGAGATTTTGGCTGGGGTATGAAGGGCTGGGCTCAGGTCCTCGCTTACTCTGGGGATCAGAGGGGAGATGGCTGGGCTGCTGTTACTGTGGGGAGAGAATTTGCTGCCACTGCTGAGTTCTGTCCTGCACTGCTTCTCCTATCATGGGTGCGCCTTTACTCATAAGAGCGGCCGTTGATCTGGGACCTTTTCAACACCCAACCTCACTGGGAAGGACCCTCACCATTTACTCGGATACCCCAGGGGAAAACCCAGGACCCTGAGCCTATCCAAGGGAGTGTCTCCTGGCTGCCATTGCCAAGTCCTGCCGTTTTCTGCTGCTGCTTATGGACACCCTAAGTCTGCCCAACCCCTGTGACTCCTGGCACAGCTCCTGAGCTTTTGCTACACTTGTTTGCCACCTTGGGTGTGCCTGCCTCTGCTCTTCCAGGTTGCTGCTCCGAGGTTCTTTCTGCAGTCTGTTCAGCTTCCAGAGTGGTGCTGAGACTGGCTGCCTGCTGAGGGTTTGTAAAATTGTCCTGTGGAGCTGCAGTTGAGCTTGTGCTACAGCGCCCCCTGCAGCCGCGGAGGGATCATCGTACCCGCCCTGCCCGGCTGGGAGCCACCAGCGCCTCTGCCGGCTGTGCCCGGAACTGCACCAAAGGGGAACGTGCCTGCGGCCGAGAGACGGCTGGGACTGGGCCTGTGGTTCTGGTGTCACTGGGCCTGTGGTTCCGGTGTCACTGGGCCTGTGGTTCTGGTGTCACTGGGTCTGTGGTTCTGTTTGGTGCTGCTGCTGTTGTTGTTTGCTTTGTTATACACATATATATACTAGTAAAGAATTGTTATTCATTTTTCTCATATTTTTTCCTGAAATCCCCTTAATTTCAAAGTTATAACAACTTGGAAGGAAGGGGGTCACATTTTCCATTTCAGCGGAGGTTCATGCCTTCCTTGGCAGGCGTCTGTCTTTCCGACCAAGGCAGTGATTGTCGTTGGTATCAGAGCCCAGGTGGTATGGGGAGAGTGAAGGGCTTGAGGATAGCTGAGCGGATCCTGCAGAGCAACTCTGGATTGCACAGCTGCTGTTTTGCATTTTGGATTCTACAACAAACCCCAAGCACAAATTTAGGCTGGGTGGAGAATGGATTGAGAGCAGCTCTGGGGAGAAGGACTTGGGGTTGTTGGTGGGTGAGAGGCTCAACCTGCCCTGGCTACCGGCACTGGCCCCCAGAAACCACCTCTGTGCTGGGCTGAGCCCACAGCATGGGCAGCAGTGGAGGGGGGATTCTGCACCTCTGCTCTGTTCAGAGATGTGCCTGCCCCATCCCTGGAAGTGTTCAGGCCAGATTGGGGCTTGGAACAACCTGGGATAGTGGAACGTGACCCTGCTCATTGCAGGGGGTGGAATGAGATGAACTTCTAAGTCTTTTCCCACCCAGCCCATTCTGCGATTCTGTGACCATGCAACTGTCTTTCAGGATTCACACCTGCTTCAGAGAGACAGAATCCACCTGACTAAATGTCCAGTGTACAGGTGGATAACCCTGTCACATGATGGGTGAGCAACTGGCTCACAAGTTGGGCACAATGGGTTGTAGTGATGCGGGGGATATCAAGCTGACATTTGTCACGAGTGGAGTTCCATGGGTCTTCAACCTCAGCCCATCATGATGAAGCCCATCTTCATCAATGACCCTTGGATGTGGGACTCAAAGGAATACTAAGAAAGTTTGCTAATGACAGTAAATTGGGAGGAGCTGTCAACACCTGTAAGGGCAGAGAAGCCCTCCAGAGAAATACTGACAGATCAGGGACGTGGGAAATCAACAACCATGTGAAGTATAACAAGGGCAAGATGCTTCCCCTAGGATGGGGCAGCCATGGTTGTGTGGATGGACTGGGGAATGAGAAGCTGAAGAGGGGTTACAGGAAGGGACCTGGGGGTTCTGGTCGATGACAAGTTGGACCTGAGTCAGCAGTGCCCTGGAGCCAGGAGGGCAAACCATGTCCTGGGGGACCATTAGGCAGAGTCAGGCGAGGGAGGGGGTTGTGTCTCTCTGCTCTGCACTGGGGCAGCCTCATCTTGAGTTCTGGAGGCACTTTTGGGCACCACTGTATAAAAAAGACATTAAGCTAATAGAGAGTGTCCAAAGAAGGGCCACAAGGATGGGGAAGGGTCTAGAGGGGAAGCTGTATGAGGAGCTACTGAGGGGACTTGGTTTGTTCAGCCTGGAGAAGGGGAGACTGAAGGGAGACCTCAATGCAGTATTCAGCCTCCTCATGAGGGGCAGGTACCAGTCTCCACACTCATGTGGCCAATGACAGAGCTTGAGGAAACAGCATGAAGCTGAGTCAGGGGAGGTTTAGCTTGGCTATCAGAAGGTTTAATCCCAGGAGGTGGTTGGACACTGGACAGCCTCCCTGGGGAAGTGTGCACAACACCAAGGCTGCCAGAGGTCAGGGAGCATTTGGGCAACACTCTCAGGCACAGTGTAGGAGGTGCCCTGTGCAGGGCCAGGAGTTGGACTTGATGCTCCTGACAGGTCTAACTCAGCATATTCTGTGATTCTACGAAAGTTGTTTTGATATCCTTTCACAGAAACAAAAGCAGCAATCTTGCATGGTCTGTGCATTTTAGCCATCTGATATACCTTTCAAATAATCTTGCCTTTTAAATACTTTAAAGGTATAGAAGACTTTGAGGTGCCTGATCCAGTCTGTATCACTGATCATATGATATATTATTTTGGAGTCAGGGAGAAGTCTGTAGTTCTTTATCCTCTGAGGTAGAGAACAAGAGTGGAAGCTCATTTCTGAATAGTTCACATTTCTGTAGTTCATCTGGTTTCAGATTCTTTATAGCTTTGTAGTGGAGGAGCAGCAGAGTCAAAATGGGCCCTTGGGCTTGAATTCCACAAAATGTCTTCAAGTCTTAATGTCTTAAAAAAAATCTCCCAAAGCAGCAGTATTGGGGATAAGGGCAAGTAATTAAAGCCAAGATTCTAGGGTGCACTGATCTAGTTCAGTTTATCTCTTGGAAAGGTTTGCACATTTCAAATATACTATGTTTTGTCGCAGTGTTAATAAAAACTAAATCTTTTGGTTGCTTGTTAATTGAAAATGTTCAATATAGAATTCTTAAATGGCAGAAATCATATCATACACCCTTTTCCAAAGAAACCTTTGTGTAACCTGGTCCTGTGTTTCAGTTCTTTCATAGTCACTGGGGTGTTCTCATACCCAAATACTTTTTTTTTCCCCCTAGGTCAGCGGAATCAAGAGTCTCTATGAGTCTGAACTGGCTGATGCTCGAAGAGTTCTGGATGAAACTGCCAAAGAGAGGGCTAGATTACAAATTGAAATAGGAAAACTGAGAGCAGAACTTGAGGAGTTCAATAAAAGGTGAGGAGAGTGTTTGATTTTTTATTTTAATTAGAATGGGTAATATTTGCTGTGGAAATGATACTAATGATGCTTTTTAAGATGGCTTATGGAAGCAGATGCATGAGAAGATACAGACTTGTAAGAGGGAAAATCCTTCAGTTTGTTGGTACAGCTGGTCAGAGCACATAATTCCAGCAGTATATACACAAGGGTATTTGTAAATGTAAGATGAATGTCATGATTTGAGACTTAAATAAGTGCCTGTGTCTGCTTTGTCCCGTCATACCCCCCCTTACGTGAACACACGTGTGCAGCTGCTTGGTAAACTAGATTGAGAAAGAGATCTAGAATAAAATTGATCCATCCAGGGAGGGTTAATTAATGATTTTGATTGTCTGGTTTACTGTATGGCTGATGGGGTAAATGGAAGAAAAGGGAAAGGGTTGGCCCTGAGCGGTTTGGGAATATTGAAGCAGTGTTGCCTTGAAAAGACATGAAGCTACAATGTAAATGTGCTGGGAAAAGATGTTGTACTATCTAAATATTTTAAAACTGCTGTTCAGTTTGCATCGCAGAGAATTGGTGTAATAAATTAGTTCCTGAAGCCAAGTATAATCCATTATTTCAATTCTCATGGGAATTATTTGTAATCAAGTACTGTTTAGCAGTAGAAACTACATTTTAAAATTAATATATGTGGTGGAAAAATCAATTTTTGCTTCTAATTGAATTTTGGTACCTATTTTGATATATAAGATTTGGGAAATACAGATTTTTCTCTGAGCAAGTCGTTGTGTATATCACCTGTTTATCAGTGATGTCGGCCATAAAATGGGTTTTAATCTGATAGTGCCACTAAGGCCTACTGTAAGTCTCTCATCTCTCTTCATTTGCAACTAAGTGGTTATGAAAGGACTTAAGCGTTTCCCTTCCTTGTCTTTTTTTTTCTGACCAGCTAGTTGATTTATGATAAAGTATTTCATGTTTTCTCTGTAAATTCTGCTGTATCACTGGATACTCATTTTCTGTGCTGGACCCACTTTTTAAAGTCAGCTACTGAAGATATTTTTGGAATTTGCCCTAAAACAACTGTCCAAATATGAAATAGGGATAGTGTAAGCATCTGCATTTGAGTGAATCAATGTAAAGCCTATTGAAGCACATCCAATACCATAGGCCTGCATGTGGCCAGGCAACCTGTGCACTGGTATTTGTGGACTCAATTAACTCAGCTTTTGTTAACCATGAAAAACTCTGGTAACTAGGTCAGCTGTAAAACCCCTGAAGTGCAGTGGGGTAAATCCCACCCAGCCCTACTGGGATGTTCCTATTGGATCTGTTTTTCCTCTTCAAAGCCTCAGGCCAGCAGTCTTGGCGTTTATTTTGGATAGTATATTTTGCATGGCAGTTGGCATCACGTGGACTTTAAGGCTGTCTCTCTCATCTCGTGATAGCAGGTACTCTTCTTGCTTGGCTTTTAAAGCAAACTCCAGAAGAGAGCAACAGTAGTAACTGGGAATTTGGTGCACCTCTCATGTTCTGCAAGATGATATTTCTCTGTTTTGATTAAGGCATCCTTGTAAGAAGTATCTTCACTTGGCAGGTAATGAGAATCAAGTTGATTCCTGTTATTTAGACTTTTGATAGCGCTGAGAGATTTTACAAATACCTTGTTGTAGAAAATTGTGCACCTAAAGTGATAGAGATGGTGTTTTTTCCTTGGATCACCTCCCTCATCCGTTGTCTGGACAACTGAGTTGTTCCTTACCAGTCACTTCAATTACCAATTCTACCAAACTAATTTCAGCTTTTTGTTTGTTTGTCTTTGTTTGTCTTGTGATAGATGAGGAAAAGAATACCTGGTTTTCTGTGTTTCTCTCTGTGTTTACAGTTCATAGCAGTAGAGTTGAATTCTTCTTTAGCTTCAGAGTTTCTTCCACCAAATTCCTGCCAGTCCACTGAGATGCTTGTAATGTACTTGGAGTGTTTGTGGGATGTCTAGCTTGAGATGTGGCCAGATTTTAAATATGACTCTTGCAAGTGCAACTTTCAGTTTTTTGTCTAATTTGCAGTGTTCACCTGACGTCTAGCTCATTATTGAAGCTTCCCTGTCTATGCTGACAGTCAGATGGTGCTTCTCTCAGATCAAACTTGCTTTGAGAACTGTGTGTAGTGGAAGAGTAGATTATTGCACAATTTTATATTCACTACTATTACCTCTAGCTCTCTTTCAAGCTCATGACAGAGGAGGGATTTAAGGATGCCAGCACAATCTCGCCAGGAGGGATCCCAAACACCGCCATTCTGTTGTTTGCTTGGAATAGATTGGGTTGCTGGGACAGGAGATAATAGACTTCCCTCGAGACATAGGCTTACAGTCAACCTACTGCTTTAAGAGCAGATCTGCCCTTTTTTACTCCCAAAGCCTGGGTTTTGCAAGCATGGAAAGCCTTGAAGGTACTGAAGATACTCCAGGGAAGCTACAGGGTGTGGTTGGATACTGTAACATCAGGCCTAGTTTGTGTCTGAAGGAGCCTAGGGCTTACCCTGCTTCTAGTTCGTTCCTGGGGCTGTCAACTCGCACAATTTCAATTTCTGAAGCAGCTGACCAACCTGCTTCGAGTGTCTTGGATGGGACACAAGGATTTGGGACAGGGCCTGTGGTCTAGGAAAGAGCAAGGTTTTTCTGTCAGTGTAGTGGACTTCAGAGGAAGCACTTCTGCTTATTCTTTCTGTATCTTGTTCAGATACTGACAGATAACACTACCCCAGGGTCCCATGTGAGTGCAAATTCAATTCCCATAGTTTGGATTCTGGGGCTCATATTTTGATATTTTGTTTAGTTTAGTTTTTTTGTTTTGGTTTGGGTTTTTTTGGTGGTGGTTTTTTTTGTTTGTTTGTTNGTTTTTTTTTTTTTTGTCTTACTATGTTACCAATGTTGTAACATTTTCTGGGGGATTTTTTAGTGTTTGAGATAATTGGCTATAATTTTGCCTAGTAAGTCAACAAGAAGCATCCCAAGGTTTTTTCTAGAGTAGTCTGTATTTGATTGGACCAAAGGTCTACTTAGCCTGTTAAACACTCTCTGTTAAAAGCCATTTGTCTAGAGAAGGCAAGAATGCAACATGCATAGCAACAGTTCTCTGGAATACCCTTCCAATCTTCAGCAATTCCCTTCAGCTAAAGGACTCCCTGATGTCCATCTGTATAATAGCCATCATGGGTTTGCAGTTCATAGTGTGACCAGTATTCTAACACCAGCTGTTTGTGGAGTTCTTAGACACAGCAAGGGGATTGTGAGCTTACCTATGTATTGTATGAACATGTTGTTTAATCTGCCTGCCCAGTTTTATTTGTTCATTTATCTCTTTATTTTTGTATTCTCTTTCATACCTTCTGAGATTTTTCTCTTTAATGTTCTCTTTTTTCAAGTGGAAACATCTTACTGCTTAGTTGCTTCTACGTCTGAATCTGCTTTGTGCTTTCAGTCAACATTTTATCCTCTCTGTCTTTTTTCCTGTTTTAGTGTATCCTCTTGGGAAGGAAAGTTGCAGAATTGGCACTTCAGCCAGTATTCAAGATGCTATTGTAGCATAACAGTGTTCAATGCCTTGTTCTGTATTTTATTTATGAGTAATTTCTTAAACACAGTTGCATTTTGAGTGCTTCTGAGCTGCTGATGTGTGAAGAAGGGTAAACTCCAAATAGTATTTCATATCAGACTCAGAGATGTCTCCCAAGACCTCAGTGAGTGGCAGGACTACAGACCTCAGAAGTGTTTTGTTGTAACCAGATTTGCTGTGGCCTCTTTGGGCAAAGTTGAAGTAAGGCCCTCTCAGAGCCCTTCTGTTCAGGGTTTCTACCCCTGCTTATGCTCCTTGCCTTCCTTAACAAAAGCCAAATTGACTCTGAATTTTCAAATTCTTTCATCTTTATGCATATGCTCACTGCTTTTCTTCATTGACGCTTTGTCTAATTTTACCTGTGCAATGATCAGAGAAGGATCTGATAAAGTGGGTGGACTTTATCAAAGGCCTTATAGAAGTCCAGACAGACAATATTCATAGCCCTTCTGAAGTGGCTTCATCAGTAGATGCTGTAGAAGCTGTACTGGATGTCTTGAATCACTTCCCTGTGCTCTGTGTGCCTTAGCAGAGCTTCTAGGAGGATCTGTTCCATGATGTTCCCAGGTACAGAGATGTGGCTGGCAGGTCAGTAACTCCTGAAGTCTTCCTTCCCACTCTTTTGAAAAATGAGTGCAATGTTTCCCTTTTTTCTGTTATCTGGGTCTTCATCTGACTGCCATAAATTTTCAAATGTCGTGGAGAGTGGCTTGGCAGCTACACCAGCCAATTCCTCAGGGCTCTGGGGTGCATCTTGTCAGGTCCCATAGACTTAGATATATTGAGGTTTCTCAGGTGGTCACAAACCTAACCTTCTCTTATAGTGTGAGCTATTTTGCCTTCCAGTTCCTGTTTTGTGGTCCATCTACTGGGGAGGTTGCCTTTGAAGGCTGAGGCAAAATAGTTGTTGAGTACCTCAACCTTCTTCTTGTCTCTTATTACCACTTTGCCAGTCTTGTTTGTCAAAGAAGTACACTTGCTTTGACCTTCCTTTTCTGACTACACATATCTGCAGAAGGTCTTCTTGTTACTCTTGGTGTCTCTTTGCAAGGTCAGCTGCACCGTGGCCTTACTGACCCTGTCCCTATACAACCATGCAATGTCTCTATACTCTTGCCAGGATACCAGCCCATGCTAATACTGCCTCTTCATTATCTTCTTGCCTTTTAGTTTCACCTGCTGGTCTCAACTCATCCATGCTGGTCTCTTACCTTCCAGTCCTGAGGATCAAGAGCTCTTGTGGTGTAGGAAAATTCCTAAAAGATCTTCTCTCTTGTCCCTGAGGGCAGTTTCCCAGGGAGTGCTATTGACCAACTCCTTGAAGGAGTAGGCAGTTTGCTTTCCTAAAATTCCTTCTTCATTACTCTTCACTTGACCCATGTGTGACAGGACTGCAGACTCCTGGACTGCATGACTGCTGCAGCCCAGGCTGCCCCTCCTGTCTTGACATCACTGATTGGCTCCCTTGTATTGGTGACCATCAGGTCCAGTATCTCATCCCATCTGGTAGAGCTGTTTATTACCTGGCTTGACAAGCTATCCTCAGTGCTCTCTGACAGCCTCCTTATGTGCCTACAGCTTGCCCTGCTGCTATTCCAGCAGACGCTGGAATGTTTGCAGTCCCACAGCAAGGTGAGTCTATGAGTGCAATGCCTCTTGTAGCTGGAGCGAAAAGGCTCCACTTCATTGGTCAGCCAACAATAGAGTCCAACCACAAGGGTTGTTGCCTTGGTCTCTGATTCTTACCTATAGGCTTTCAAAATGCTTATGGCTGTTCTTTAGAGACAACCCTTCACATTCAATGTACTTCTTGGGGAGGGCAACCACATCACCCCTCCTTCCTCACCTGTCCCTTCTTGACAGCCTGTAGCTGTTGATAGTTGAAGTTCAGTCATGAGATTAATCCCACCAAGTTTCACCAGCAACTAGGTCACAGCTTTCCAGCAGCACAGTGGCTTCCAGCTCCACCTATTTATTGCCCACCCTGCATGGATTGGTGTAGAGAAACAGCTGGACTGTTGGCTGTATCATCTTCTTAGATGAATGCCCCTTAATTTCTTGGAGGTATTTCACATGTGTTTCCCTGTTGGCTCCTGTTATCTCAGGAGCCACCTGCTTATCTCCTTTAAACTTCCAGAGTACCCATTGGAAACTGGATGTGAAACTGGGGTGCAAGGGGCAGGAAGCACTTCCTTCTAACGAGAAAGAACAGCCAACCAAAATGTGTGGTGCAGCTGATGCACTGAAGGGCAGGGATGCCATCTAAAGAGATTAGGACAGGCTGGAGAAGTGGGTCTGTGTGAACCTTATGAAGTTCAACAAGGGCAAGTGTAAGGTTCTCCATATTTGTTAGGTCATTCCCATCACAGACACAGGCTGGGTGGAGACTGGATCAAGAGCAGCCCTGAGAACTAAGTATCAAGGGATGAAAAACTGAATTTGAGCTAACAATGTGCACTTGCAGCCCTAAAAGCTGATCCTATCCTGTGCTGCATCAAAAGAAGTGTGGCCAGCAGATCAAGGGAGGTCATTTGCCCCCCTCATGCCCACCTGGAATACTGTGTTCTGTTTTCAGGACCCAACATCAGAAGAATGTGGAGCTGCTAGAGTGTGTCCAGAGGAGGCCACATGTTCTGGTGCTCTGAGGACTGAAGCCCTTCTGCTCTGGAGCCAGTCTAGGAGAGCTGGGGGCATTCACCTGGAGAAGATAAAGCTCCAGGGAAACCTCAGAGTCCCTTCCAGTGCCTAAAGAGGCTCCAAGAGAGGGAGGGGGCTTTATACAAGGCAATAGTGGTAGGACAAGGGTGAATGGCTTCATAATGACATAGGGCAGCATTAGGTGGGATAGTGGAAAGAAATTCTTCCATGTGAGGGTGGTGAAGCACTTAATCATAGAATCATGGAATAGCCTGAACTGGAATGGACCCACAAAAACCATTAAATCAACTCCTGGCCCTGCACAGACACCTCAAAATCTCACCGTATCGTATGCCTGATAGTCTTGTCCAAACTCTTCCTTGAGCTCTGACAGCCTTGGGGCAGTGATCATTCCCTGGGGAGCCTGTTCAATGCCCCAGCCACCCTCTGGGGGAAGAACATAATATCCAACCACTGGAACAGCTTGCCCTGAGAACTGTGGCTGCCCCATCTGTGTGAAAGTGTTCAAGGCCAGGCTGGATGGGGCTTGGAGCCAACCTCGTCTAATGGAAGGTGTCTCTGCCCATGGGAGGGTTGAAACAAGATGAGATTTAAGGTCCCTTCCAACCCAACCCATTCTGTGATTCTGTGTATTTTACAACATCTACAATACATACATGGATGTACTATTTGTACCTTGAATGCAACTCATGAATGTAAATTTTTTTTTCCTTTGAACCAAGTTCATAACTAGGTCCATAAAGCAGTTGGGTAGTTTCACTTTATAAAAAGATAAATATCTTTAGAATGTTTGAACACCATTTATATGATGTGAGCAACAGCTTAACTTTTCGTTTAAAGTTGTTTGTATCAGGAGTAGGGACATGTTTTTAAATCTAGAAATAAAATATGTTGTAAAAATTGTCATTCTCATATCATTCTGTAGAGTGTATAGTTCTATCCTTTTTGCTGTGTAATGGCTTCCAGTATTTGTGTTTTCATCTTCAGCTGTTTGACAAAATTTTTGACTACTGGAGGGAGGGGATAAGTGGAGGAGGTATGAATGGGAACAGTTATTTTACTGGTGAGGTGCACAACACTTCTGCTTGGGTAGAGCACCACCATCCCAGTAAGACTGTTGAACCAGACCTGGTCAAGTGAATAAGGTCCATTCATTGATAGCAGAGGTAACTCTGATGGCATGGTTAAGAAAAGTCACCTGTCCTGGTATTCATGAAGTCTCTGTTCATATCCTTACCAGCATCACTTTTCCCCTGGTCAAGCCAGGTCTGAAGGTCAGTATCTGTCAACTGCCATCATTCTGCTTGCTTTAGCAATCTTCTGCTGGAGCTGCACGCTCTCACCTCTGAGAGGAGTGAATGTCATGGTGTGGCTTCTTCTGCCTATCTACCCCACATGCAGGGACAGGACAACAGGGTGTTGCTGCAGACTGAGAGACAGTAGGTTTAGATTCTATATTAGGGACAAATTCTTTCCTGTGAGGGTGGTGAAGGCCTGGCATGGGTTGCCTAGAGCAGTTGTGGCTGCCCCATCCCTGGAAGTGTTCAAGGCCAGGTTGGATGAGGCTTGGAGCATGATGGGGGTGAACGAGATGGGCTTTAAGGTCCCTTCCAACCCAAACAATGCTGTGATTCTGTGGTCACTGAAATAGATCCAAGTTTGCTCAAGGGAAATTTCTGGAAAAAATGAGCTTTCAAGAATTATCCTAACTTGGTGTTCCTTGAAGCATTGACACCAGGTGCATTGACTGCTTATGGGAACTTTTTAAAATCTCAGAGACCCCCACAAGCGGTTGTACCTTTGTAAAACTTCTGTCACATTTTTGTATGAAGGCAATAAACCAGGCTGAAATTATAAGTGATAATAAAAATTAAAATGGCTTGCAATGTTGTAAGTGTCCTTGAGGGGGCTGAAGTTATTTATCACTGTCAAGAATTCTCTATAGTTCTTTGTCAAGCTGTACATCAAACAGTTCTATTCATTCCCATCCCTGTAAACAGTTGCTTACTGCCTGGGTTCTGCAGGTGGGAGGAAGCAGGAGGCCATGTGAGCACTTACTGCTGTTCATGCTCAGAGTGAAGTAGCATTTGCTCTTTGGGTCCTGCACAGGTGGAAGGCTCCCAGGTCTGATTGGTTGTGACACAGAGTGGCTTGTTTTACAACACGTGTAACACAGCACTTGTGACCTTCTGATTACTGCTAAATAACTGTCTTTTAAGTAGAAGCCTTGTTTTGTCTGTGCCTCCTGCAAGTTGCTGAGTTTGAAGACACTGCACATATGTTGCAGAACAGAATTCACAGTCACAAATTGGACCGATGATAAGAAAATTTGGTTATAGTTAAATGAAAACAAATTCCAAGATCTACAACATGAAATACAGAGAGAAAACACAAGCTGAATGTGTCATAAAATAAAGATGTCAACTTAGAAAAAGATGCACATCATGCTGAACCATGTAACAAATATATGTAGGGCACACCAATACCTCATAATGGAGGATTTTTGTAGAACGTCAGGCAAATCAGAAATTCAAGAAGACAGTACAAGTGATGAGTGTCGCGGGTCGAAGCTGGGTGTGTCCCAATTTAGGAACCCTCGAGAGAGACTCAGGACGCAGCAGTTGCTAGAAGGCTCTCTAATTTTAATCTTATCTGACTCCAGTTTTTATACATATGTACAGAGGTCACCACCCCTTCGACCTGCATAGTGGACACCACTGTCAATCATTTCTTCTCTCACAGGAGAAGTATGTAAACATTCTAAGAATAGACATTATTTACATTAAGCTGCACTGGAAGTTCTACAGAAAGACAAAGAACAGAAAAACTCAGGCAACAGATGAGCTTCAGGATGTGGGATGAGCTTCAGGATGTGGGATGAGCTTATATAATTTAATAATAAAGGTTTGTAAAATTTAGCACAGTGTTTGTTTTTTTTTTTTTCTCTATGCAAACATAATGGTTTTTTTCCACATTTGGAGTTGCAGATTGAATACAGAGCTTTTAAAAGCCTATATGTATTAGGAATTCTCTGCAAAGTTATTTCTGTGGAGCCGTAAAAGTGGCTCATGGGCCACAGGTGCAAACCACAGATCTACAGATTAGAAGATTGAGGAAAGAAAACAAGAAAAATTGTTGTGATGACTTAAGAGAAGAAAATATAAAAAATATTCCTTCCATCCCATGTGGTGTGAGGCTAGAACAGCAAGCTTAAGCAGTAACAAGGAAGGATTACATAACTGAACAGTTTCCTAATACCATAATGATACATGCTGAGAAAAGCTGCAGAACGTCACTATGTTAGGTGAAAAGACTGATAAATTATTTGGTGGACAGAAGGAAGATTACCTTGATCATATCTGCAAGTTGGGATTTAACAGCTCAAACAATATTTAAAGAACTCAGACGTGCTTTGCCCATAATGAATACTGCTGAAGAAATACTGGTTTATTCCTGAAAGATGGCCACATTTCCATAGTGGATTATTTTATTTTACTAGGAATACATCATGAGGAATAGGCTTGACCACATCAAATATAAAACCCTGGGGATGCTCAGGAGTCTTTGGCCATTGCATATGTTTTGCCTCATGTGCTGTACTCCGAAGTAAAAGATACCAGCTGTGTAGCTGCCAGATGAAAGTGTACTTTTTATACCTTGTGTGTATTACCATCTCTTAGCTGCCAGAGTTCCTTTCTTGTTTTTCTCTTGTCTGTCCTTTACATGTTTTTTACCATGCTATGCATTTACAGAACATGGTATTGGCTGCACATTTTGGGGGTGTTCCAGGGCAATCATCAGCAGCATTTGCAGGTTACTGCAGGAGCCATATAGTGGTAAGCTGAGCTTGATAAAAGGTGTCTGTAACCAGGACGTGCTTAGGATGGGTGTGCACCCATGTATAATTTTTGTTTTTCCAGCTACAAGAAGAAAGATGCAGATTTGTCTGTGGCTCAGGGTCGCATCAAGGATCTGGAAGTTCTCTTCCACAGAAGTGAAGCAGAACTCAATACTGTCCTGAATGAGAAACGCAGTCTGGAAGCAGAGGTGGCTGATCTGCGTGCCCAGCTTGCTAAGGTATGACAGGGAATGCTCTGTTGCTTCAGCACAGGACAGGTTGTGTAGTGTAAGTTCCCTTTTTTCTTTGCATTTAGTTTATAGCCTGAACATCAATGATGCACCTTGCTTACTGCTGAACCTTTGGCTGCCCCTCTTGGATACAAAACTAAATTGTAACAAATCTGTGTAAAATGACCAAAGCAACACAGTGTTCTAGACATTTTGTTCATCAGAAGCTTTTATTTGAAAAATTTTAGTGTTTATGTATTCATGGGATGTTGGGTTATTAAATGCTGCCCTTTGTAAGGTCCTGCATAATTTTGCAGTTGTGCTGGATTACCCAGTGGGACTATGCTAGCAAGAAAAATAAAGTGCAACATATCGTGCTTGAGGAATTAATAATTCTCGGCTCCTGTATCAGAATGTATTGAACTAATCCTACATTTTGGATAGCTGGTATGCAAACATAAGCTTGGTTTAAATATCAGTTAGCACACACATACACATACATACACACACTCACACTTTTTTTTTGGTGGGGCTTTTGTTTATTTATTATGTTTCTTTCTGGCGGTGGTGTGGATTGGTTTTCTTTAAATCAATGGCTTGACATTAGATTTGTTATTGCGAGTAACTGATTCAAAGACATCAGATGAAGACCATAAACATTTATGGATGGAAGATAGGAATCCAGACAAAATTATCTTTAAAATTCTTCACTAGGCTGAAGATGGTCATGCTGTGGCAAAGAAGCAGTTGGAGAAGGAGACACTCATGCGTGTGGACCTGGAAAATCGGTGCCAGAGTTTGCAAGAGGATCTGGATTTCAGGAAGAATGTATTTGAGGAGGTATTATCAATCTAGTAATCTTGTCACTGTTCAAAGCTAATATAGCTTTTAATCAAAATGACTATGAGCAACTAACTAGTCCAGGTAGAGAAAATCAGTATTATCCTTCCTACAAATGTATTGAATAATAAAATAGGTAAAGGTTTGACACCTTTTTACATGGTAAATCAGTGGTGGAGTCAGTATGAGAGCCAGGTGACAAGAGTATTGTTCCATGGGCAGGTGAACTCAAGGAGCCAGCTGACTGCTGTGGGAAAGGGAAAACCTTGTTCCCTCGCTCTGGACCTGGTTGCATGGCCCTGCTCTTTACTTACACCAGCTTTGGTTGCTGGACCTGATTATAACCTGGTTTTATTGACTAGAATAGTATGGAACTGCCTTGCTTATTGCAGAGGTAGTTTTCTGCCTGTTAAATGGATGGTTAATGAAGACCAAAATTTTTGTAATACTAGAAATTGAGAAAAGGAAGCATGACTTTCTCTACCAGATGCAAAGAGTTATATCCGTTTATTACATCTCTGGTGGTTCTGCAAGCTCATTCAACGAGTGGCTGCTGAGCAGTCACCACATGCTTACACTGTTCATCTCACCTACTCTAGGTGTGATGCTTGGCTCACTGTTCACCTAACCATTTCAACCAGATTAACTAGAAAGATACTAATGTCTTTTTGGTTGAGTTTAATTTCTGACTGCTTTGTGGCTGAGTTGCTTTACCACAGAATCCAAATGAGTGCTCAGTCTGGTTTAAGGGATGGGACAGGGCTGTGTGGCTAAGGATAGGGGACAGGGGCTGGAGCAGGGCAAAGAAACCAACTGAAGAGCTCACTCTTAGATATATTGTCTCACTTCCATGCCCTGGAGTGGTTGGATTGGTACCCTGACTGCTGTGATACTTGTTTGGTTGTAGGGCCTTAAAATAACACTTCTTGGGGAGAATGTGTTAAGGTGAAGCTAAATGAGACAGCAGAAGCTAATCCTAAAGCTTGCTGTGCTCAAGGGTGTGTTCTTTAGCCATCCCTGAAGCTCTTTGATTCTTGTATGCACCAATTCAACACATGAAGCAATAAAGAAATCAATTTCCTTTATGTTAGTGAATTGATTTGGTTCACTGAAGGGTCCAAAACTGAGACATAGTGACTGGGAGTATGGCAAGTGAGGCCTTGTTATTCTAGTGGTGTTGAACTGCTGGATCAACTCAGCCTTTCACCTGATCATTTGTAGTCCCCCACGACATTCCTTCAGCGTCTGAGCTGTCATTGCCTACAGTTAGTAAGAGACTGGTGCTTGCTCGTTTTTTGGTGTAAAAATTAACCACAGAAAGAAAAGCTTCTTCCATATCACTTCTGAGCACATTGCTGCTACTAGTAAAAGGACATGTTTCTAGGGATCTATTTTTAGATGTAGAGCATTTCTGCAAAACAACTAGTAAAATTGCTTTGAATATGTGTTAACTTGCTATGGCTCCAGTCTAGCAAACTTGAGCCTTGATTCACTTGCTATGTTCCTCATGGCCCCGCTGCTAATTTCAGGCCTCCTCCCAGTACTCAAAACCACTCCTTGCTTGTTTGTTCTGCCCTGAAGGAAGAAATTGTTTTTCTTATACCACACATTCAGACCTGGCCAGGTCTCTGCATGAATAAGTGCATGAGTAAGCCTTACCTTACTAGTTTGCAACCAGTGTTCTTAAGCACAGAAAGCATGTACATTTCAAAAAATGGAAATTTTGTAGAACAGACTCTGATCATAAAAAATTATGTCTTCAGGGTTGGTTGGCTTGCTGCTTTATTAATCTTCTAATCAAAATCTAGTAAGAAGGGGTCATCAGGTATATAGAACATAGATGAGATCCGCATGTGCTTAAGAGTGAAATTTGAAGATGCAGTTTTTCTCTATAACGATTTTTTATATGTATATAATGTTCACACGAGGTGTTAATTTTCATCTGATTCCTTGTAGACTGCTATTATAATGTCAGGATGTATATTGAGAAGGACAGGATTTCTAGTGCAGCGTATGGAATCTCTTTGCTATTTAAAAACTGATGTTTTTTTCACCTCCCTTCCCCCCATTTTGACTTCTGTACCATAAAACAGCTCTTTACTTAGACAGTATATGGCTATTTTTGAAGCTGGTTTTAAGTTGGATCACTTTTAAGAATTACATCCTGACAAATGAGGACAGTAACTTGAATCTGTTAATGCATGCAGCAATTCCTAGGCTTAAATGCCTGTGGTATTGTAGCTCCATTATACTAAATAGTTAGTAATGCAGTAGTTAATCATTGTCTGAATGTAACAGCTGTTTTCTGAATGTAACCGCTTGTACTGTTTACCTTAGTGTGGGAATTTGTCCGTCTTCTTTTGTGTGTGTGAAGGAAATAAGGGAAACAAGAAAACGGCATGAACATCGTTTGATTGAGGTGGACACAAGCCGCCAACAGGAGTATGAATCCAAAATGACTCAGGCTCTGGAGGATCTGCGAAATCAACATGATGAACAAGTCAAACTGTATAAGATGGAGCTGGAGCAGACCTATCAGGCTAAGGTAATAACTACTGTCCCCAACACTGTCAGACTGGAAGCCGAGTTTGTGGGATAAAAGCCACTTTTACCAGCTCTACTGCTTTTAAGGAGATGAGTAACTATAATTTGAGGAAGTTTTGTCCCAATGTTCAAATGCCTTCCCTGGGGCTTGTGTGCAGGTGCATTTCCAGGTAGGTTATAGCCAGAGGTCATAGCAAGCAATAGCTTTAGCCAAGCGAGGTCAGTTAGTGAGAAAACATGTGGAGCTGTTGTTGGTCTCTGCAGAAGACACAGTGAGAATAGTGGGTGCCATGCAGTAGCTGATTAGACAATGTCTTCTGCTGTAAGAGTTTGTTTCTTACATCAGTAGATCCAGTTTTTCTTCACGAACGGAGGGGGTAGGGAAGACTTGCAGTATGTGCAATGTGTTGTGCATAAGATGCTGGAGGGGGGATTGGAGAGCTTGGAAGTGGATGTGTCTCAGTATGGGCTTTTGCTTGAATGAAGTAAGCTTGCAAACTAATCTAGACACACTGGAAGCAGCTTCTTATCTAAGGGTGCATTGTCACTTCGCTCTTGCTGTGGTCTTTGCAGTGTTCTTAATCATGCCAATACACTTGTAAAAATGTCTAAGCCTGGCCACATTTCAATGATCTAAGTTAATTCTGGACTAGAAAATTACTAGATGCAGCTGTGATTTCTTTGGTGACAGGGAAACTTCAGGCAAGGTATCAGACCTTTCTTGACCAGCTTCAGTGATGAAAACCATGGTCTGTAATTTGGAAATCATAGAATCATAGAATCGTTTGGGCTGGAAGGGACCTTTAAAAGCTGTTTAGTCCAGCTGCTTGCCTTGAACAGGAACATCTTTAAACTATACCAGGTTGCTCAGAGCCCCATCCTGGCAATTCTGGCTGTTGAAAATACTTGTCAAAGTTACAGCTGCTTCTTGTTCTCTTGTGCTGAAAAAATGATGGTACTGATAACATTGTTCTCCCCAACCCTTCACAGAGACTCCCTTTGAATTCTTTGGGTTGATGATTTGGTCTGAGAAATGCTGATCTACAAATATTTAACTATTACTAATGGCAGCAACACTATAGATAATAGATACTAAAACCCCAAAATTAAATTTTAAACCCCCAACACAGTTGGCAGTGTTGGAGTTATTCGCAAAGCTGTGGAACATGTAATACTTTATACAAGGATCTATTTGGATTGACTTGTCAGAGTCTGAAGGAGATCCAGGATAGAAGATGCTTAGCAGAAAAAAAATTTTTAAGAAAGGCTGCAATATACAGACTTAGCGAATGAAAAAGTGACACAGGGGAATGAACAAATTAGGCTGCTTTTCCCCTGCATAAAGGTGGTTGTTATGGATGAAGTTGGGATATGGAAGGAAAGGGGTTTAGCTGTGAACTTCATTCTGTGATTTCTGAACAAAATGTGTCCTATTAGAGAGCCAAAGCTGGGGAAGAATATGATGTCAAAACAAATCATCAGGTTTAGCTACTGAGCAGCTCCAGGATGAGGTGATCTTGGGTAAAAGCTCACTTCTTGCATGGACAGATGTGGAGCGGCTGGAGAAAGTCCAGAGGAGGCCACAAAAGTGATCTGAGGACTGGAGCACCTCTTATGGAAGACAGCTGAGAGAGCTGGGGTGTTCAGGCTGGGAAAGAGAACTCTCCAGGGAGACTTTATTGTGACTTTTGAATACTTAAAAAGAGCTTCCAAGAAAGATGCTCATCTGTGATAATAAGCAATAGAAATTCCGAGTGTTTGGCACTACGCCAGCATGACTATAGGGTAGTGAATGGTTGTCAGACTTTAAATACTTTTTAATATTAAGCTTTATAAGAAGTAGTGGAGTATGTAGTTGAAGTTCCTTCAAAATCTGTAGCTTAAAGAAGCCTCTCTGTGTGCTGCTCAGGACCTAATGAACAACAGAGCTAATGAAGATTGATTTTATAAACCTTTGTTTTGTGTGGCTAAAGAACATCTTCTGCCTGTAACTGTTCTTAGAATTGGATCGGTTTAGTTTTTGAGTGGATTCCATGATGTGGCAAAATTGTTGAAGTCCTGCTCTAAGGCATGCAAAAGATGCTTTTTCTAGCTCTCTGCTTTCATGAAACTTACCCTGTAAAAGTTCTGGTTTTGCTCTCTCTGTTTTGGTTAAAGTTAATCACTAGCTTGTTCACTAGGTAAATTTAACAAAAAATTAAAAACAAATCGTATATTGGCAACTATTAGGGAAAGAGAATAAAACCAAACCCATTGTTTTGCCTCTAGGACAGGATGACATCTGGAGTGCCACAGGTAGTTTTATTACTTCTTGCAAAGGTACTACAGAGTAATGCAGAGCAGAGTGACAGAAACAATTCAGAGTGGGAAACAAGTCATGCATGAGAAAATTTTAAATAAAAGTTCACCTGGAAAAGAGATTCATTGAGAGAAGTGAAAGATACAGTGGATGCCTGTAAAAGGATAAATAGCATGGGGGAAGGTGAATGAGGAGTGGTTATTTATTATTTTTTTCAGTAGGAGCAGGGACAGTGAATGTCCAGTGAGAATGTCCAGATTGAGAAGAAACAAAAAGTATTGTTCTTTAACATAGAGCTAAACTCGTTGCCCCAAAAATTCAGAAAGCAGAGACAAATTCCTGCCTGAGAAATCCACTGAGAGATAGTAAGCAGCAAAATATTGTCTCTGACTGAGGAAGTCCCTGAGTTGCAAATAGCCAGCAGAGACATAATACCTGTGGAATATTTTGTTGAGTTTGTCTCTGGACATCCAGGGAACTGTTGGACCAGGACATGAATTAGGTAGGTAGCCTTTGCTGCCACCCAGTGTGATTTGCCTTAGACAAACAAGTAGAGCACATGATCAGTTTTTTGGAAACTGAGGTTGCCTATGTAATGGAAGGGCTAATAGAGTATTTTTTTAACAGCATAAGCAAATCATATAGGAACAGATCTGAAATGGATATTCCTTCATTCCTAAATGTTATGCAGTTCTTATCCTAAACTCACCAGACCACTTAAAATTTTTTAAAATTAAATAGTTGCTATTTTTAACCAAAAGGATATTGCAAGATTTCTAACTCAGTACAAGTAAGCTGTATAAAACTTTCTTTTCAGCTGGAGAATGCCAAATTGTCCTCTGACCAAAATGACAAAGCTGCCGGTGCAGCTCGAGAGGAGCTGAAGGAGGCTCGCATGAGGATAGAAGCTCTCAGCTACCAGCTTTCTGGTCTTCAGAAACAGGTAAAGGGACTAAATGGGCTTTCATCTCAAACACACAGCTGTTTTGTGTGAATATATTAACATTTCTGACCCTTCACGTTTTCTGAATTTTAGACAGAGAAATCTTTGTTACGTTCATTTGGGAGGGTGAAGGGTGTTAACTTTTTGAGTGGACCTGCATGGATGCCAGGTGTTTTTTCTTGTGCTGTGTGCCTAGGCCAGTGCAGCAGAAGATCGCATTCGGGAACTGGAGGAAATGATGGCTGGTGAGCGGGAGAAGTTTAGGAAGATGCTGGATGCAAAGGAGAGGGAAATGACAGACATGAGGGACCAGATGCAGCTTCAGCTTACGGAGTACCAAGAACTGCTTGATGTTAAATTAGCACTGGACATGGAGATCAGTGCTTACCGAAAACTTCTGGAAGGAGAAGAGGAAAGGTGCGTAAAGATTCAACATTCCTTTCTAAGGACTCACAAGTTTTATTTTCATTTCTTGCACTTACTTTTTTTACCACTTGAGCAGGAATGCCCAGGTTTCCTTTCCTGAAGTTATATTGGCTTCACACCACAATGTTGTTGCATGGAACACTTGTTCTCAGCTGAACACTGTCCTTATTTTGGGTTTTTGTAATGGTCTTGGAGTATGGTGAAATACATTATTCTGTGCTTGGTCTTCATGTCATTTTTTTACTTAGTGCTTGTACTTCTGTGGTTTTAAATCATGGGGCCCAAGAACAGTGCGTTTAGTAGTAGCTGTACTGAAGAGATGGGTTAAGAGATCTATGTTTCTCTCAGTAGCGCTGCTTTCCATTTCACATGGTCATAGTGCCAGAACATTCCTCAGGGATGAGTAGCCCCCTCCTCCTCATGTGTGCAGTCCTCTTGACATACAGAGTGAAGTTGCTGTCAGCCTCCGAGTACATTACAGTCTGGTTACTTGAGGACATTGTAGCTTTGTCAGTGGTTCTCTGAATGAGTCAATTAAAATGCTTTCTTGGTTGTATTAAGGTTGAAGCTTTCTCCAAGTCCCTCCTCCCGTGTCACAGTCTCTCGGGCTACCTCCAGCAGCAGCAGCAGCAGCACTTCACTTGTTCGCTCGTCCCGAGGCAAGAGAAAACGTATTGAAGCAGAAGAGCTTTCTGGCAGTGGAACAAGTGGGATTGGCACTGGAAGTATCAGTGGCAGCAGTAGCAGTAGCTTTCAAATGTCCCAGCAAGCTTCAGCTACAGGAAGTATCAGCATAGAAGAGATAGACCTGGAGGGCAAATATGTTCAGCTTAAGAACAACTCTGAGAAGGTGAGCATCAGCAGAACTCATAGAAAACAAGCAGGAGCTAAATTGACATGATACACAGCCCTTTGCAGCATGAGTAGGTGTGGCCATGTGGAGAGCAGGAGCAGTATCTCAAGGTGCAGTATCCTGCAGGAATTAATGGGGGCTTTGAAAAGTTGAACATAATGGTGGGCTAACATGCTGCAGGAAGGGAATGCAATTTGTGTCCCAAATGTGTAAATGTGTGCTGGGACACTGGTCACAGAAACACCCTGCTGTCTAGCAGAACTTTGTTGTGTGAAATGGATGTCTTTTAAAATTTTGCTGAATGACCTTACGGGATTTACACTTTAGACTCTGACTGGATATAGGCAAATACTTTCAAAGTAGAATGCAAATGTCTAACAACCATATAAATTTATATTCCCATTATTTTAATAACAAATACATGGACTCTGATGCCTGTTTGTTCTGTTTTGTTCACTCTGAATAACTTTCTGACTCTCTCCATTAGGATCAGTCTTTGGGTAACTGGAGACTGAAGAGACAAATTGGAGATGGAGATGAAATTGCTTACAAGTTTACTCCTAAGTATGTCCTCAGAGCTGGGCAGACTGTTACAGTAAGTTGTATTTACAGTATGTCAACAATATATTCCTCTGTTGATGCTGTGGCAATTGAAAATCTTGAAGTCTGGTACAGCCTGATTTGATGTTTAACACTTGGGTTCATGGATCTCCCTCTAGAGGAGCAGGATTTCAGTTATAAAAATGGAAAACAAAAAGTGAATTTCTATATTAGTACTTCAGTATTTAAGACTGTTATTTTGGGCACAGAGAAAGTTGAAGAGAAAGGTATTTTGGGGGAATTAGTCAAGGACTATTTGTTTCCAAATAACTTTGCCCAGGTTTAGAGCCCTAATTCTGCTCAGCCTCTTGAAGAATTGGGAACAGTTCAGAGCGTTCATCCAGACTAGTAGACTGTAGTTAAGATTGGACATTCTCAGTATTAACGGTAGTAGAGCAGCTGCTTGACAATAATTATGCGTTTTATTTTCAGTCTGCAACAGATGTTCTTTTAGGAAGAAACAAATGTATCTTTTAATCACTTGCAGCTATTTCTACTTAAGTATCAAGTGGTCATATACATATAAAAGACTGATACACTACCTGCTGCTTTTTGCCTTGGCTCCATATAATGTGGTTATTGAGACAGTGTAGGAGAAATTTTTTCAGAAAAGAATTAATGACTGCAATATTAGATTTTTTTAATAGCTTACTACAAGTGAGAATGTAATTAAAGTAGGGTAAAACTGCCATTGGAATTCAGAAAAGAAATCTAGTATGTAGAGAGAAGTAGGAGAATTAGGGGGAAATGTAGATTTAAAAGAGAAAATTGGATAAACAGCTAATTACAGATTGTTGTTCTCTCTAGATCTGGGGTGCAGATGCGGGCGTATCTCATAGTCCTCCTTCTGTTCTCGTGTGGAAGAATCAAGGCAGCTGGGGCACTGGTGGAAATATCCGCACTTACCTCGTAAACTCTGAAGGAGAGGTAGGCTGTGTCCATGGGCTAGGTTATCTTCCAAACTCTTAATTTGAGCGTGGGGTGACATGACACGATAACAAAATCCAGATTGTCAGATCTCTGCTGTTGTCTTCTAATATGACAGTTTATAACATTGAGATAATTACGTGTCTGTACGTATCTGACGTTTTGGGGATACTTTTCAAAACTGTGATCATCATGAGTATGCCCATAGACACTTTTTTCCTATTTTAGAAGAATACCCTGCTAGTAGAGAATTCGTTTGGAATTTGAGTATGTACTTTTAGAAGAGACAAAAAAAAAGAAGCATTTCCAGCAACTCACAATACCATTATATAGTTCCTATGATGATCTGAAGTGCAACGTAAATATTAATGTAGAAAGATAACTGTCCTTTCCATTTTAGACGCATATCATAAATTCTAATTTGGCAGAAGTTCCTGAGCATTCTGCATTGTCCTACATCTGCCCACAGTTAACTTTTTTAAAACCATCCCTGCAGATGACTTTTGCAAGGGAGAATTGTGCCTTGGCTGTTACTCATAAGCATGCCATTATCCCAGCAATCTGATAGCAATAGAAAAAGGAAGCAGACCACAGTTGTATCAGTTTTTGTCTTGCCTTTCTTGCTGGCAGTTTTCTGGAAGAACTTTGTGGGCAAGATGAGGTAGGACGGGGTAATTTGTACAAATAGAAAGCTAACACTCAGTATTCAAACTGTGGTCAAACTAGTATCTGAAAAAAATTCAAATCCATGTCTGTTTTCACTATGGTTGCCTTTAGTATCCCTGCTTAGGAGTGCATGTTAAGGGCAACTTTTTCCACAGCTAGAGATTTTCACCTGTGATTTCCATGGTGCAAGTAGGCAGAAGAATTTCTTACTATTTAGAAGTGTTAAAAATAATTTAGTAATATAGGAAGCTTCCTTGGATTTTAGAATTCTCTTTAGTGTCTGGTTTGTAAGACCATGCTGATAACCAACATATGCAATTGACACTGAGTATTTATTAGAAATTGGGAATATTCTTTATGTTGTGTAATCATACTGAGAAAGTTTAGTTTCTCACATGACACTGTATCTCAGACAGCTCCTACCTATGTCTGCTGTTACCTTGTGTAAAATTGACTACCTATCTATCACCTGAAACGTGCCTGCTTCCTCTTAAATCCTAGGGTAACGAAAGAAAATTCAAGTGGCTGAATTACATTACCATGCCTTTTAGTTCACAGAAGTAGGAATGATGATGTGATTTGCAGGATATTGCCAGTATTTGCTTGCATAGCTAGTGTTAAATCTAGGCCAAGTTGCGTTAAACTCTCCAAAATTTAGTAAGGATATTATTAAGGATGGTATAGCAAAAACTTAACAGATAGATAAAGACTCCTGGCCATCTCCTTATCTGTTATTTTGTGTAGGAAGTTGCAGTGAGAAGTGTTACTAAATCGGTAGTCATGCGAGAAAATGAAGAGGAAGAAGATGAAGCAGAATATGGAGAGGAAGACCTTTTCAACCAACAGGTAATCAGATGCAGACCAGATGTTTAACTTGTGCCTCATTAGTTGGATCAATCAGGAAGTAAGATTTAGGGGAGGCATCCCCCTTCAACTTTTGCCAGCTCTGAGTTTCCTGGTCCTTTCTTCTTCCAATGATTTCTTGCAACATTGCAATGCACCGAGAGAGGACAACGTGAGTGGTGCTGCCAGGAATCACTGCTGGCTTCCATCCTGGTACAGCTCAGGCAGTGGCTGATGCTAGGTCAGGGTATCTGTACTTCAGATTGCACATTTACAGTATTAGCAGGCAGTGTTCCTCCAAGTACCTGTTGCTCTGTGCAACAGAGTTGGGGCATTCTTGCTGGAAGCAGAATATTACCAGATAACCACTGAAAACAGGAATGAGGGTGGTTCTCTTGCTGCAAGCTTCAGCTTATTGGTTTATTTTCTGGTACAATATACCTTCTACATCTGAAATAAACTTGCTTTTTCTTAATAATGCCACCTGTATATGTTTTGATAACCATTAGCTTAATAATGTAAAATAAGCGACCAGCAGTTGACAGAGCTAAAAAAAGGAGAAAGATATATAGGTGATACCAGAAAATATTTTACATTTGAAACTCAAGGGATTTGTTCTTCTGATCAATGGCCATTAGTAGCTCCTTTCACAAGTAACCTATTCTGTGCAGGTTTGTGAGTTAGTTCTCAAAGTTTTTTAGGGCCCAAAGACTGAGCAGTGTATTTGTAGTATAAAACAACTGCTTTTTCTTACCCAAAAAAGCAGCTATACGGCAGAGACATCTCTCATATGGAGTCAGCATTTGAAATAAAGGAACTTGCTGTCTCCAGCTAATGACATCACAATTTTCATTTGTGAAACATAACACTGTTGGAAATATGGAGACTAACCAGTAAACCCATCACAGGAAACCACAACCAGAGGAGCAGTGTGTTGGTCCTGGCAGCAGACCACAGCTCTACTTCCTCTTATGTAGTGATATTCCCTTAATGTAACTGAATTACTAAAAAAGTGCTTTTGGCAACTGAGATGAGAACCAGAGTCTAGGCTTGCAATCTGAATAGCTGGTAAGAACTGAATTTAACTCTGTCTATCTTATTTTAGGGGGATCCCAGAACAACCTCTAGAGGATGCTCAGTGATGTGAAAAACAAGAAAGAAACTATTATTTGCGCTTTTCCCCTTTCATTTATTTCCTTTTATTTTTGCTATTTTTTTCCTTCCAGAGCCACTGAAAACTATTTTTATATGCATCATCTGATTTCTTTGAAGTTTACTCCTTGGTACATTTTTATAAAAAAAAAATTTAAAAAAACCCTTTACTGAACAAAACTGACAGGATTTTTAATAGATTTCTTTATTTTTCCCTCTTTGTTGAAACATTATATTGGAATACAATATTTTTCCCCATATAGAATTTAAAGTCTTGCATAGAAACCTAAAGCAGAAAAGAGCTTTTTTAGCTGAAATGAGATGAGACTCCTTGAGTGTATGGTAAATCTATAATTACATATATAACCAGTATAATACCCCCCAGAAAAAAAGTTCAGTGAAATGTGTTCATCTACAGGGCCCTGGGAGAGATTCACAGAGTGTTTCCCCCACAGTTGTAGAAATGCTAGTATTTTGCCTGGTATCCTCAGCAATTCCCAGCTTAGGAAAATTAGAGAACAGATTCATTCAAAGTGCTGCTCCACAATTGCAATGACATAGAGAAGCTTCATTTTAGGCATTTTTGACTCAGGACCTTGCCATTGTGTCTTTCTCCAAGGTTTGACAGCCTAATGGTAAAACATCTGGGTCTGTCATACCTGAACTCCATGTCATCATTTCAGAAGATGGAGAATGGTGGGTTCTGCTTCCTGAATATATATACCATCCTAAGTTGGAAGTGTCAAACCCAGAGTTCAAACTGTTTGATTTTTAGGGGATTTTGCCATTGTCACAAGTTAAATCATGGACACAAATTCTGATATTCAGTATTTATGGTTTAATCCTTTTGACACATTCAGCTTTAAAAATATTTGATTATGATTTTAGAAGTAAAACATATTTGTACTTTTGGCAGTGATAAATATTGGGGATTTTAAAGGTTATCCCATGTATATGTTGACCGTTTTAGTCAGAGCTACATATAGCTTGTTCATATTTCCCTTAGGTTCAAAGGGGCATTGTCATGTGTCCGAAGGTATAATATTTGCAAAATAGAGCAGAAATAGTTTAATGACTTTTAAACAGTTCAAAAGAACTGCCTCTGTTAAGGATGTAAGTGATGCAGCATTCAAGTGCTCAAGTCTAACAAGGAGTGAAGGGAGAATAATGTTTTTTATAAAAAATGCATTGTATGGGTAGCAAGTGATTTTTATTTTAATAGGATGCATTTTTTACCCAACAGCGTCCATTTAGCTTAAGGTTTCTGCTGCTGCATTTCTCTGGAAATAACTCTGAGTCCCATAAGGGTTAGTGTTCATCTGTAAGCATGAGGGAAAATACTTGAGTGCTCCAAAGAATGCAAATGTTTTTTCAATTACTTGTTGAAAAACAAACTTAGTAGTTTGGATACAAAATTTGGATACCATTTGATTCCAGGATAGAATCCATTTTTACCTGCACTCTTGAACTCTGATCTTGTCATTCAAATAGTTAAGACTCATCAGACAAGTGACAAGGTTTGGATGTTTTCGGTGGCTTTTGGACATTATGTTCTCTGAACAGTATCGTGACTGACAGATATAACCTAGAAAGTCGGTTTAGTGGCTCTGACTGATGGCTTTGTTATGCAAGCAGGGTGGGAACAAAAGGGGCTTTAAGCTTCAGGATTTATTTTGCCACTTAAAAATAAATCAAAGATGCTACTTTTCTCGTTTTGAGTGGGATGACTGAATTGCTAAAGTTCAGATAATAGACATTTAGAATTATGTTTTAATCCATTATCAGAATACCATTACAAAACAACAGGATGAAGATTTGGCTGTTGGGGCTGATGGGATAACTGCATTGATGTACTTGGCCATCTTTCTAATGTCATTTTCCCACTCTGCTTGAGTAGAAGGTTAAATATGTAGTAAATCATGTCTCTCTCTTTAAGATGTATCTAATGAAATTATGTTTCTCAGACATACTGTTACAATTACCTTTTCTAAATTTGTTGTTATGCAAATGAATGCAATCAATGTGAAGTTATTTTTGCAACACACCTTCCAACCACTGGACACCATTTCCCTTTCTGACCCACAGCTTCTATAATACACTGACATAGTGTTTGAAGGCTTTTTGCTTTTTCCCTAAAGATATTTTTTTTTTTTTTTTACATAGGCTAGTTTTCAGACTGCTTATTCCTTTAAGATTATTTTGTGATCTTAAATACTAAAGCAATGAATGTGTAGTTAATTTACTTTTTTTTCTGTTTGCTTGTTTCCTGTAAAGAATGGCCTCAGAAAGGCAGCTCAAATGAAGAAAAACCTCTTGCTACCTGAGCCATAGTTTTTGTAACAGCTACTGTAAGGGGAATGTGTCTTCTTGTAGCCTTAAGAACTGGTGCTTGCAGATCTCTGGTGATGAGCACTGTGCCCTTGAGTAACAGTCTGCAGAATTTGTCCTTAGAATTGGAACTGTGTCCTTTAACTTTGGAAACAGTTTATTTGATTCTTCAGGACCATGTTTAGGTATATACAGGTCAAATAAACCTGTGATTGACTCTGTGGGAAAAGCCAAGTCTGATAGTAGATGATTCTGTTACCACAGTGCTTTTTAATAGGCTACTGCAAATATGATAAATAACTCCTGGCTGTAAATTACAAGACACATAAGAACTACTGTATTCCTTGTACTTTCTTTTTTGTGTCACCTTTTCCAGCCACCATCCCGGCCTCTTGCTTTTGGTGCTGAGCTTCAGTCTAATGGCGCTGTTCCAGCCAGCCTGGGAGGCAGTTTTGTGGCTTTACCAGCCCAAAAAGCATTGTTTCTTTTTTTTCTCTTTCCAAAATTTCTTTCCATTTTCAGGGT
This sequence comes from Cyanoderma ruficeps, assembly GCA_008694505.1. NCBI lineage: Eukaryota > Metazoa > Chordata > Aves > Passeriformes > Timaliidae > Cyanoderma > Cyanoderma ruficeps. The sequence goes on along the minus strand of VZDJ01000247.1, from coordinate 1,572,858 downwards.
ATTTAAAGCTCTTTGTTCAAATAAAATCCAGTGTCTCCTTGCCCACTTTTTTGCTTTGATCCTGTATATGAACGAGTCTTGATGAAATTAGAGCATGGATAGCAGTTCTACTCCAGTGCTGGTACCTGGCATAAAGCTTGAAGAAGAAATAGATTTGACTTGTGTGGAGAAAAATGGTTTCAAGGTGTCTCCAATGAGGGAAATGAAGCTTTTGTCAGAGTAGTTACTTGAGCAAAACTATCCATATGGATGTTCTTATTCCAGCAATACAACCTTATTCTGGATGAAATAGTAAATAGTTTTTCCTGTGTGTATCTCATAACAGAATATTACATAAAATACAGTTAATACATCCTGCCTCCTCCTAAGCTCATGCAATGTGAAAATGCTTATCTCAGAACAAATCCATCCATCTGCAGACCTGTGAGGAATGTGGTGGCCTTCTGGAGTGAGGTGTGGCCTCAAGAGTCCCTGGCATTTCATGCCACCTTTTTCTCCCTTGCGTCTGCATTTGTTCCTTTAACTGTTGCACTGCAGTGACATACTCTAAGAAGTGGAGTGACTGGGACTCCCTTGTTCCTGCACATCCATATTTCCTGTGATTCCTTTGCTACCACACATCTGTATTTCCTGTTTCCCTTGTTTCATAGCTCTGTTTCCCAACAGGTCTCCTTATGCCTACACTGAGCTCTAGCTTGGCTCTGACAGAACCCATCATTTGCACTGGTATGTTGCTCACATGTTGTCTTCAGCTCTGTGTTGCCATCAGATGGGCAGTTGGCTCCATGTCTTTGTAGCAGGAACCAAAAGTCTCAGGAAGAATATAAATATCTGTTTCCTGTGATGTAAAAGCCAGCTGAGCAGGTGTGCAAGCTGGCAGTAGTATGGGAGTTGTACTGCAGTGTGAAAGAAGATCACTAATGTGTGGTGTCTGTCCTCGATCAATGGGACACTTCAGTTCAGGGATCTTACTGGATTTTATACACCTTTTTTTTTCTTTTTTAATGCTCATCCTGTATAAAGGCCCTTTAACTGCAACCTCAACAGAGGTTGCAGGTTAGAAGAGACCTGTAAAAATCCTCCCTACACCCCAGGACCTTGGAGAATCTCTTACTTTTATGCACCTCCGAAAGGTTTTGATGCTTCAGGAACATATGCATGCTCTATGTTCTAGATCTCTTGTAGCCACCTCACTCATGTCTTCACTGTTAAATCATTCTATCTCTTCTTTCTGTGTCTTCTTTTGAAAGTCTTATCTCTAAACAAAGGCATATCCATATTTGATCCTGCATGTTATTAATACTGTTGGGTCCAAACTGTGTGAGCAAAGCCTTGTAAACCAGTGAGCGGAAGGTGAGATAGTGATTGCATTTTTCAAAGCACTGTTTTCGCTGAATGTCAGGACAAATTATATTGGAGAGATTGTTTACTCATTTAAAATGGCCTGGGAAACAGAATTTTTATTTGCTCTTCAATATGCTTAGCTTTAAACCAGTTTAAAATTATTTAAAGGTGTTTGTTGTCTTTTTTATACAAGACCATATTTACATGCAATTATTATTTGTAAAAATAATGCCCTTCTTGAAATGCTAAGGTCTAGAGTGAAAAAGATGTGAAAGCCTCCATTCAGAATAGCACAAGTGGAAAGTTCCAGAAAACAAGATGTTGTTTATTGAACTTCCAGATTTTCTAGTTTGCTATTACTGAAATGATAAATCCATCTTCGTAAGGCAGATGTTACTGTAATTTCAGCTACCCAGATCATTACACTAAAATGACAAGCAATAATCTATTTTGAGCAAGTTTAAGCCAAAAAGCTTTCCATTTGGGCACAAAATACAATTGATTTCTTATTTTCATAGCAGTGATGCCTTGTGACTTGAATTGTGATTTTTATTTTTCTAAATTTTTTTAACAAAATTTTGATTTAGATAGGTCTGGCTTGGGGGCACTGCAGTAACCGCTTCCAGTCAGCTGCTGCAGATGAGTTTTTGGAAGGTTCAAGTTTTTAAATAGGGAATTATGAAAAAGGTTGTTAACAGGAACATAAAGACAAAACAATTAAAGTGTTCACTTGAAACTTAGAAAATCTACATCATGATCTAGACTTTATCATTTCAAAGTGGTTTGGTATTTTCTTTTTAGAATATGCATGCCAAATGTCTTGTCTTTTTCAATGATTTGTAATATACATTTTATGACTGGAAACTTTTTGTACAACACACTCAAATAAATGTTTTGCATTTTATTGGTTTCCTTCTATCGATTACCCAACACACAGGTCATGTGGGCTGTTCAAGATGATTCATCCAAGGAGGCCTTTAAATGTAGAGAGAGGACACAAAGAGCTGCTGTCTGTGCTCCTGACAGTGATCAGCTGAATCACAGTGTGTCCCAGCAGGGATCGGGGCGCGATGTATTCCAGCAGGGATAGTGGGATGTATTCCAACAGGGATGGTGAGGTGTGTTCCAGCAGGGGTTGGGGGATGCACTTCAGAAGCAAATTAATGCTTTCCTTAAACGTGACCAAGTGCTGGTGGAATGTGCTGTCCTCTGATGAGTACCAACAAAAGCAGGGGGAGGAGTATCAGGAGCCTTCCCTTGCTTTCTCATCACCGCTGCACTGAAGGGGTTTTTCGATTTAACCTACTTGACGCTGCTAAATAAGAATGAGAGCAGATATGTATCCCTGGCAGGGATGGATTCTTAGGGATGGACAAAAGCATTACCATGAGCTGATGCGTTTGCCAGCCTGGCTCAGCTTGCAGCCCACTTTTGAGTCTGCACTCATTTTAAAATTGTCCCTTAGGTGACTGCCCCATCATTAGTACTAGCAGCTGCTGCTTCTGTGGGGTGGTAGTAAGGGCTTCTTTTTGAGGTGGGCAGATCCAAAGATGGGATGATATGGCTTGCAATACTCTGAGTGTGGGCTCGGGCTAGTGAAGATGAGCATAGTTTTGGCTTTAGCTCTGCTGTCATACTCAGTCCCCTCCTCTCGTGCCATCTCCTACCTGCACATTACATCTCACCCTTGAAAAAGAGGTCCGTAGCCTTGTGCTCTCCCATTTGCTTCTACCTCATCCCACACCATTCTTACTTAATGGAGGGAAGTGTAATGGAGTTGAGGCAGACTTTAAGGGCATAGGCCTCTCACCCGATTCATGTAAGGCAGAGGGAAGCCTCGAAAAACAGAAGGATGAATTCCAGAGAGATCCCAAAGGGGTATTTCTCTCTGCGGGCATCCCAGCAGAGCTGGTGTTTCATCATGGGGAGCAGCTTGGCAGCGTTTGTGTCTGGTGATGCCGGTTAAAAGCACCTTCCCGTTGCCTCAGTTGGTGGGGCTGCGCTGAACCCTGATACTCGAACGCTGTTGTCTGACCCGGGCCTGGCTCGGCCCCGGGGAGTCCCTTGGGAGCTCACTCGGGGCCGCCTTCTCCGCGGCTGGCGGTGACACCAGGGCTCTGGGACACAGGCCACTAGCGGCTGCGGGACGGGCGCCCCCGGGCCGGGAACAGCGTGGAGCGTCCCCGCTGAGCGTCCTCCCCCGGAGCGGCGCGATCAGTCCCGCCCGGCGCGGAGGCGGAGGCGGCGCGGGGCCCGCCGGGAACCGCAGTCCCGGGCGCCGCCATTTCTCCTGCTGGCAGCGCAGAGGCTCCGGTCGCGGTGACTCTAGGTATGGAGAGCGGCTTCGGCTCCGACTTCGGCTCCGGAGGAGGCGGCGGGGCGAAGCTGGACCCAGGGCTCATCATGGAGCAGGTGAAGGTGCAGATCGCCGTGGCCAACGCACAGGAGCTGTTGCAGGTCAGAAGGGGAGACAGGGCCGGGCGGAGGCTGGCTCGGTCCCGGTGCGCGTCGCAGGGGGACGGCCAGGCCGCCCCGCTCCCCTCGCAGCAGGGGCGGCGGCTGCGGGCCGCGGTCCGGCTCACGGGCTCTCTCCGCAGCGGATGACAGACAAGTGCTTTCGGAAGTGCATCGGGAAGCCCGGCGGCGCCCTGGACAACTCCGAGCAGGTGAGGACGGGCGGGAGAAGTGGGGACCCGCGGGCCTCTAGTCTGGGGCTGCCGCTGAGGCTCTGTGTCCTGCAGAAGTGCATCGCCATGTGCATGGATCGGTACATGGACTCCTGGAATACAGTTTCGCGAGCCTACAATTCTCGGCTGCAGCGGGAGAGAGCCAACATGTGACGCCTGCCGGCCTCCGGGCCGAGAGGGACCATGTGGGGAAGGGACGAGCGGCCAGTCCAGGTGGTTAGGGGTGAATCCTGCTGCCTTCTCAGCCCCCTCATGGCAGAGCAATAAAACCTCTCTGAACCTTTTGCATCCATTGGCTTTTATTAGCACCAGCGCCAGGAGAGAGTGATTATTTTTTCCATGAGCTGTTTGGTTTACTTCTTGCCCTTCACAATTGTCCAGACAGGCTCAAGGCATTATATCAATGAATAAATCCCTGCTGAAAGGGCTGCGACAGGCAAGGAAAATGGGCCAAGCCAAGTCAGCAACACAGTGTCCTTGCTTGGGATTCCAGCATGGACCCATCCATAAGGTAGTTACCCAGTCCCTTTTCATTAGTGGAAAAGCTGCTAGAATATTCTCCAGATGCCACCTTGGCTCTTTCATCCCATATATCTGTATAGTGCTGTGTGGGGCTATCTTTGGGCTTGTAGTCTTTGACTCAGCTCAAGCACAGTATTGGGGAGCAGGACAGCCTCTCAAATAGTTGTGTGAGTACAGCTAGGAATGAACAGGTTGGCAAGTATTTAGGTTCTTTGTAGAATAAAGTGTGTTGTATGGCTGTGATACTCTGTAGTTTCTGGTTTTGCTCTGGCACAGATGTTCCATCTTGGGGCCTACATCCTAAGCATAATGATGGAGGAGCATGTCTGCAACAGGGGATATGGGTCTGCCTTGGGGCACAACTCTTGTTTTCTGCCTACACACAGCTCCTGGAAAGGTGGATTCATGCTGTGTGGTCAGCAATGGATACAACAGCTGGAAGAGGAGTGTTGGAGATTAACAGTGCCGATGTAGTGAGTTTTTAAAATCCTTTCTTTTGAAGCTCTTCTGCATTTTATAAAAGATTTCATGGTTTGCTGGACACAGAGACAGATTGGAAGAATGACATCTTCATACCTGCTAGGACATTCAGAGGGATGTGATAGAACCTGAAGTGTTCTCACATAAGGTAAACTATGAGGAGATATTTGGGTATTTGGACTTACTGAAACTGGAGTGACAGAATGACTGTTTGAAAATAAAAGTGTTTTCAGACATATTTGCTTAGGGAGCTTTTTACTTTTCTCTATGGCTGTATCAATTTTGTGGCACTGGCTCTGCAGCAGTCCCATTTCATTCATGGGAGCATCCCACAGGTGTTCCAGCTATGAATCTGAACCCATCTGGAGCTGAGCCATGCCTGGAAGGAAGATCTCCCACCTAGCTGGTGCTCTGTCTGGAAAAGTTGTGGATCTTGCTGCCAGCTGGGTTGGGATGGAAGAAACCTCTTGCTATGCTCAGATGCAGAGCTTAAAGCACCAAAAATGAGGAATGGGTTTGAGGTACAAGCGGCTTTTCAGTTTTGGTGGCTGAATCAATGGGGACATGTCTAAGTCTGCTCTGCCCAAGATGCAGCACGTGAGCTCTGCTGCAATTCTTTGCTTGTGAACAAAGTTGTTTATGTGTCTTATGCTGGCTGGTAGGACCTGACAAGTATACTTTGCATCACTATCTCAGCACTTCAAATTTTTCCTACCTTGCTTAGCCAGACAGTGGTCTATGTGGCCACACCTAAATCTTTGCTGATTTAATCACCTGTTATCTAATGCAAAAGGAGCTTCAGGGGGGTGTGTGAGAAGTCCCTCCTAATACTCTGCTATAAGTAAGGGCCTGTGCAGTCTGAACTCCCAATTGTTCTAGTCCTGAATTCTCATGGGATCAAATGGTGAGTCAAGAGGTCATCACTGCACTCTCTAGTAACATGCACTGATTGGAAACAGCATCACACCCTTCCCAAAAGCCACTGCACAGCACAACAGCTCCATCAAGTCAGCGAGGTCTGAAACTTCTGCAAGGGCGTAACTTTGGGCTGGGACAAAGGTCACAAGTCTGTTGGCTTGGCTTTGGGATGACAGCTCATAGGCAGAGGTCAGCCAAACTCCATGAATCTGGCAGATGTTTCCGACACCAATCCAACTAGAAAGGTCATGTTTTAATGCACAGTATATTTGGTCAGGTCTTGAGATGGGACAGGCTTCATTTATTTATAGAAAAGGTCTATAATTTGTACCTTTCTATGCAAAGCAGTTATCAAATGCCTTGGTGTAACAACGAGCAGGTCACACAACACTGGCATTTGTGTAATACCTGCAAGGCCATCTTCACCCCTTTGCAACATCAGGAAAACGTACAGTAGCTGAGGGGTTAATGTGTCCTCTGGCAATTAGTCCTCTCATTCATTGCCTTCCCTGAGTGGTGAAATGCAGTTTCAGAGCTTGAGGTTCTGCACAATCCAGCCCTGGACAGCTGTGACTTTGGTGTAGACACCAGGGAAGTATGGCCTAGCACAGCCATAGCCCCAGCTTGTGATTCCTGCTAGAAACCACTTCCCTGAAGGTTCTTTACATGCCAGGGGCCCACCTGCATCACCCTGCAGAGAGAGGAAAAGGATCCAGTATCAAGCCACAGGCAGTGCAGCTCCCTCAGCTGTGAAATGTTCTTTCTCTCTGGGGCATGGGCATTTGCTGTCCTGTTCCCCACTTCCCCAGGAGTCCCATTCCAAGCTGGAGGACTGCTCAGTGATATACCTGCATGAACAATCTGAGGCTGGGGTTCTGAAACATAGAAGAGTGTGTCTGAAATTACACTAGGGTCATGGAATAGGCTCCATGTGGTCTCTTGCTTAGCATTACCTCACTCTGAATTTCCCTGACATGTCACAGGTTAGTGGGGCAAGCAACATGTGTATGCAGGATGGACATGGATAAAAGCAGCACCCAGCTGATGGATGGACAGACAGCTGAGCTAGAGGAGGCAGGGCAGGGCCCTCCTGAGAGAATACAGTCTGGAGACTTGGCATGAGCTTGTTCTCTCCCAGCCACAATATTTGCCACTCTTGTACTCACTGAACAGCTGTCAATGGTGCCCTGTGGGAAACCAGCACACAGCATCCTGCTGCTGATCTGGACAGGGTAGAACTTTTTGCAGGCCTGGTCTCCGATCATGTTCACTGCTGCTTTTTGCAAATGCTTTGACATGAGGCCTGAGGAGACAAGTATTGCTGTTAGCGGGATGAAGAGCACATGAGAAACAGCAGCATATGAAGAAGTGGGGTCTCTGCAGCCTTACTTGCTTGCCAGAGGGAGACCTGCTCTGGGAAAGCGAGCCACACCTGGTTCAGCAGAGCAGACACAGGAAGATCCCTTGCATGTATAGTTTGTCAGGCAGCTTGGCTGACCAGACACAAATGGTATTGGGGTAGTCCTTGTACTGCAGGAACACAGCTGGAGCAGCTGCTGTGGGGGTGGAGAACACAGTGGCTGGCATGTAGAAAGCTTGGGAATGCTCCAAGAGGGCAGAGGTATGATAAAATGGAGGAGTAGCGTGCATGGTAGCAGTGGAGGAGATGATGGTGACACCAGGCCTTGCCCAGCTTGGTATCTTCTGCAGTGTATGACCTGGGATGGGAGTGCTTGGCGTAGTGGTGTGGGAAGTGTAGATGTTTGGGGTTGCAGTGTAGGTGGTGGCACTGAGCTTTGGCCATTATGGATGTGGGAGGGCACACTCAGTACCTCCTTCCTTTGTGGAGCCCCAGCCTGTGATGAAGCATCTGGCCCCTTCATGGAAGATGTGAGAATTGTCTGGGAGACATATAGGTCTGATGGTCCTGCTGAACGTGACAGGTGTGCTCAGTTCCAGTAGTGCTACATCATAGTCTAGGCTGTAGACGTTGTAAAAAGGGTGTTTGTAGATACGGAATATTTTCTCCATTTTGCCATCGATGCCATTCAGGAAGGGTGTTCCTAGAAAGGCCACCCACATTTTGGGGTCACTGTAACTGCAGAAAGACAGTAAACCTGGCTGTTAAGAGTGTAGCCTCACAAGGAGGGCCATCCCTCCACTTGTGGGGCTGGCCACACCTTGGGAGGTCAGGACCCCTGTTTCCAGAACAGTGGGTGTACTCAGGCTTTGTTCCACCCATTCCTCTTCACACTTACCTGTAGGGGCATTTCTCTGATAGGGCTGTGTGCTTCCTGTGGGGCACAGCAGCCCAGCCAGGGTGCTGGACCGCAAGGGAGGGGAAGGGTAGGTCAGCTGATGGAACTGAGGCAACAGCTAGCTGACTTAACTAGTTTGTCTCAGACTTACATGTCAAAGCAGTGAGCTGCAGAGAGCAGCCACTGGTCAGCAATGAGGACAGCCCCACACTTGTGCTCCTTCCGCTGAAGCCAGAGACTGACTTGCCAGGGCCATTCTCCTCGAGCTGCACTGCTTCCACCCACAATCTTGCTGAAGGCCAGAGAAGTTGTTAAGCCACAGTCTGGAACAGAGGAAGAAGCACTGTGGTTTTAAGTAACCATAAATGAAAGGAATGACTGCCTGCCTTCTTTAACCTGTGCTGTGGGACAACCTTCTGGGGGAGCATGTACAGGGCAGTAGGATGTGATGAATTCAGTTCACCCAGCTGAGGCAAGGCTTTACAGACAAGTATATTTTGCAGACTTGTTATCACAGATCAAGAAATAAAGTAAATGCCTTCCAGGGATGTGGTATGCGAGAAGCGGGTATTTGGATGGATTGTCTGAGCTATCACACAGCAAGGAATGTGCAGCCCAAAATGCAGTCCCAGGGATGACAAGACACTTTCTGGGCTGCCATGCTGTGCAGCATTTACTTGCCACGTTGTGCTACCAGACTGGCCAAAAGGCCTGTGTGCTGGGAAACCAAATGTCTGTAGCAGAGTAGAAGAGGCCACACTTTCTGGCAGTAAATTTGGATCCGGCTCGTCCAGCTTTATCTTGTTTTAGGCTCTGGCAGAGTAAGTACAATCTGTACCACAGTGGGCTGCCCTAGGCCCCCAGCGTCTGGGCCCAAGACAGCCATTGTGAATATGGATGGGTGCCACTGTGAAATCTGGTTCATGTAGAGCACACCTGGCAGCAGCCACGGGCTACAGAGGAGAACTCACCACAGTTGCGCTCATCGAAGCCATTGCTGCAGTCCACAACACCATCACATTCAGGATTTTCTTTGCCAATACACACCTTGCTGGAACACTTGAAAGTGAGGCTGGTACAAGGCACCACTAGAAGGCAATAACACATGACCTGCTCAGTACCCTCTATGCTGGAGGCCTCCTGCCAACATGTCAATGAATAAGTTATCAGTTTTACCTGGGGTTTGGGTAGGCTTGGCAGTCTTGGTCATTCTTAGAGCTGTGGAGGTTTCACTCATGTTTGTGCTCATCTTTGTCCCCAGGGTGGTTCTGCTGGCTGGACTTGCAGCCATTGTGCTGGGCTGCATAAAAATGGCTGTGGTAGAAGTTCTAGGGATGACTGAACTGGAAGGGATGCTTGTGCCACCACTGGGCAACTGGGAGATGGTGTCCAGGATCCAGTCTGTGAGTTTGGTAATTCTGGAGTATACACCAGGTCTCATAGCCTGGGCACAACCAAATCCCCAGCTCACGATGCCAGCAAGGTAAAACACTCCTGGGGTCACCTCACAGGCCAAGGGCCCACCTGAATCTCCCTGGGGAAGAAGCAAGGCAACAGCTGTTCAGTCCAATCAGGTCCACCCCTCAGACACACCAGAAGGACTTAACTACTTCCAACTCTTCTTTCTCCAGCCTTGGAGGTCTGTCTGCTGTCATGCAGTGTGTATGCAGGGCATGAGGGTGCAGAAGGTGAAGCTAGGGTCAGTGGCTCAACCTGGCTTCTGTCAGCACCTTTCCACAGCTGCCACCAACTGCCACTGACTCATTGCCACAGGAGGACACCTGCTTGATCCATGATTTGTCTGGCCAGACAGAGTGGTGGGATGTTTGTTCAAGTCATTCTCAGCATGGTGGAGCTTTATTTACTTTTCTAAATCTCCAAAGTAGTGGGCTAGGGTTTTTTGTGCTCAAGTACATGTGAATTACACAGCTGGATTACAGCAGCTCAGTAAATATTTCACAAGGATCTGGTGAAGGCAGTTAGCCCAGCTTTCTAGAACAATTTAGAGAGTAGAGAAACCCCACACTTTTACCTGGCATGAGTCTACCATTCCTTCCATGAAGCCAGCACAGATCATTTGGTCAGTGAGGGAGAAATTGTAGAGGAAGTTGCACGTGTTCTGTTCTATGATGCCCACAGATGCTTTCTGCAGGATCTCAGGCTTGGTGTCTGCATGAAAATCACAGAATTAGTGAGTGCAGTAGAGGGAAGGAACTAACGGTTTTTAGACTAATTCAACACCTCTTTTGGGAAAACAAGCTCTAATCCCACATGGGAATTAAGTCCTATATAACCTGTTTTCTCTGCAGCCCTGAAGCTTGTGGCTCACCCCAGGGTGCCGTTTTGTGTCTGTGCTAAGGATTCTGGACACAGTGTCCTATGCTCCTGAGAGTTTGTGGGCTTCTTGTCAGCTAGACTTCTTTGGTAGCATATGTGCCACTGTCAGGCTATCTCCCTATAGTGGGATCTTTGCTTATGCTCATTGCTTGGAACATGTCTGTGACTGACAGTGACTGCTGTGGCTGACATACCATCCTGCCAGAACTGCAGCAGGCTCTGAGGCAAGTGCCTGACACTTGCTTAGCATGGTATGGCTATTGAGGGCAGTCCAGCAGGTTTCTCCTGGTTCCCACCAAGCTGCTCTCTCAATTTTCTTCTTTGCTGGTGACTCCTACATAACTGTGGCTTAAGGTTGTGCTCTGTGTACCTTAATTCTTGCTTATTCTTGTGTTTTTGTCAGTTCCCGACTGTCTCTGTTACTGACCCCTGTCCTATACATTCCCAGGACTGTGGGTCACAGTGGTACAAGCTTTACTTCTCAGGGTATCACTGCTCCAAGACAAATCAGCAGGTAATGCATTAATGCTTACCGTTCCCTTCCTGGAGGTCACCCCATCCAGAAATGAGGCATTTCTTGCCAACAGGAAAGTTCTGCATGGCAAGTGGGAGGCACACAGGCTGTATATATTTGTTGAAGACAAGCGGTCTTGCCAGTTCAAGTACAGCCACATCAAAGTCCAGAATCATGGGGTTGAATAGGGGGTGTGGGATCACTCTTGTTACATTGACTTTCACTGCGTTCTTGTCTGTTCCATTTAGTGATGTTGTTCCCACATAGGCTTCGATCTCTTCTGTCATTGTCCTGCAAATACATAAACCTAAATGTGCATATTCACACACACCTGGCATGAATTTTGACATTGAAATTGCAGACAATTGCACCCAGCAGAACAGGCCAGCTAAGTCAGGCCCAAAGAACTGTTTCCAGCAGTGGCAGCTGTTGGATATTACCTGAAGAGCAAATAAACATGTAATAATAATCCTCTCTTCATCTCCAGAAATTTGTGATTTCAGGAGCGTTCTGGCACACAGGTGGCATCTCTGTATTCAGTAGGTCTTGCTGGATTTTTTGGTTTTATTTGGTTTTTTCTAAAGTTGAGTTTTATTCTATTTTTTTAACTCTAGGTGAACTTTTAATATTCAGCTTAATGACATTTATTTAAAAAACTGCTTCCTTTTGATTGTTTTCCACCTGATCTTGGTGATTATTTGGTATCTTAAAAAGACACTCAAAAGGCCTTCCCTAAACACTTTTTATCCTTCATTATTATACAGTCCTAGCAAACACTGCCTTCCCATTAGTTGTTTTTTTGCCCCAGGTCTAGTCTGATCTATTTTGTTGTGCTTGTTATGTGCTCCATATCCAGCTCATCCCTGTGATGTTGGAGCAGTCCGTGTACTGTGCAATACCAGCAACATGCCGCTCATCTCCCTTGTTTTCTACTGCATTCCTGTGCTCGTTAAGGGCCCCTGCCACAGGACTGTTGCTCTCAGGGAAATAGCCACATGTTTCTGACCTCTTGTTTTGAATTGCAACAGCTGATGGAGACACATCCTCATTCACAGACAGACAGCACTGCTGGTTTTGCTGTGTGCCTCACATTTCACACTTGCTTACCTTGCATTTCACTTGCTCCTTTATTGCCCAGCTGTTTAATACATGAGGTTGTCTTAAAATCCTTCAAGAGTTAGTAACCCACCTTTTCTGCCTTCAGGAATTTATTCTTGACAAGCATTATCTTCTTGCTACTCATTTCTTTACCTAGGCTACTTATAAATATGGGCTTGGGTTCTTGCAGTTCAATAGAACTGTGCAGGATTGAATTGACCATTTTCCCTTTACCTGACCATACGTCTCTATTTCATGTATTACAGACAATTTTTTAAGGTTAAGTTTATTAAAGAAACTCTTGTGGCACCTTCTTCCACTCCTCTTAGATGTGTTATCTTTGCTCCCTGCTCAGGTGGCTTTAACCTTTCTCTGCCTCATTCCAACCTCCCCACAAATTCCTTTTTACTATGAATGTCTAGTTATAGCAAAAAATAATGTCCAACGTGTGTTCTTGATTCCCATTTCTTGACTCCAGTGCCACACTGTGGGTTTGGCTGTGCAGCTCTGTGCCGGTGGGCAGGTGAGCTGAAGCAGGAGAAGGGATGGGCTCTTACTCATTGAAGCAGTGAGCTGCAGACAGCAGCCAGCGGTCCCCAATGATGGTGGCTCCACAGAAATGTCTTGAGTCTTCTTTCAGGCTGACTTGCCAAGGGATCTCTCCTCTGGAAGCATCTGTTCCTCCCACAATCTTGCTGGGTTTAGAGAACCCGGGCCGTCCTCCACACTCTGAACAAAAGTCAAAGCATGACTTGTGAGTATTCTTAGCAGAAGACATGCAAGGAGAGACTTTGCTCTCTCTAACCAATAAGCCTTAGCAGAGACAGGTTAGGGCTGAGGTGTGAGACATCTACCCAAGCCCTGCCAGCTGATAACGGCACTGCCTGATGATGGCCATGGACTTTCACACAAACTGCTGTTCTGCATCTTGTTCTTGGCAAGTCGTGACTCCTGGGCCTTTCTTGAAGGCAGAGTAATCAATAGCTCTGTGCCTCTTAGCCTTGCCATTTCAGAGAAAAAGTTTATTCTAGATTTAGAAAAACACCCTCCATATGCATCTCCTTGCAAAGCTGCTGGGAGGGGTCCTTGGAGTGGACAGGTCATCCTGCAGACTCCTTCCCTTCAGGGAGAGATGCATGGCTGCTGTGAAGGGGCAGCCGTCAGTTTTGAAATGCTGGGAGCTCCTTAGGTGACAAGCAAAAGTAAGTGATCAACAATAAATACTCTCCAGATGCTGCTGTGCCTTAATGACCTGTTCTGGACCTGCCAGAGCAGACCAGTTACACAGCAAGATTACACAGAGAGTCTCAAAAGCAAAGGAGTGCATGGAACTGCAGAGGTACTGAGTGACTTTGCCAGGCTGCTCTGGACTGAGCCAGGGCCTGTTTGGACCTGTACCTGCCACTCTGTCTGCAAAGGTGCACCTGCTGTGGGTGCTTATACCTTGTGGTCTTGCTGCAGTCACTGGCCTGCTGGCAGTTGGGGCTGGTGAGGTGGTAGGGCTTGCTCCAGTGGTGGTGTTGACCTCTTCAGTGCTGACCATGTTACTGTTAGTCCTGAAGTGTACTGGAGGAACAGTAGGGACTGCGGAAGTAGGGAAGGCAGAAATAGCATCCAAGATCCAGTCTCTGAGTTTCGTAACACGTGTGTAAACCCCAGGCCGTCTGGCTTCAGCACATCCAATACCCCAACTCACAATTCCTGCCAGGAAAAACCTGCCAGATGGTTCTTGGCAAACGAGGGGCCCACCAGAGTCACCCTGCAAGAGAAGCCAGATAGTGAGCTCTCCCTGGGTATGCACTGAGCTTGCCCTGGCCACCCTCAGTATCCCTCTACCAGCTGGGGTCTCTCTGTCCATGTGTGTCCTAACTCACTTCATATTTGCTCCAACCTAGTGATGAGTGGAGCATCTCTGTGCTGGCCTTTGGGTGTTCCTCTGTGTGGGCACACTGTCCTGCTATTACACAGAAGCCTTGTCCCCTTTATTTGACGGGAGAACAAAGGACACTATCTGTAAAACCTAGGATTTAGCATTTTTAAGCATTTCTACAGCTTTCATAATTTGTTAAACCTCATAATGGTTAATCCTAGCAGCCCATACACAGCCAGATGATGGGTATTCATTGCCTGATACACAGCCTAGGGACACTATGTTAATGTTTGCATCAGGTTTTCTTGATTTGGTCTATGGTTCCCTGGTCAGTTCTTTGTTATTGTGGGGCCCTGTGACTATCACTGATGGACATGTGTCTGTGAAGCTGGTAATGCCTTCTGGGGATGAAATTGCTCTAGATCAGTAATGATGGTCACATTCATCACCCAAACTTGAATCTTCAATTCTTGGCCCTTCTCTGGTGTTTGCGCTGTATTTAGTGAGAGATACGAAGCACTACCACCAGAAAAGTGCAGATTTGTTTAGCTGGTTTCTGTTGGTTTGAATGGTCCTGCCAAACCACAGAGACAGACCTGGAAATCACAGCCCTCCTCCCATATCACAGTTCTCCTCTCTCCATACTATGAAAGGCAGGCCTGTCTCCAGCTGACCACTTGCAATCCCAGGATGGATAAAGGCTAACTAAAAAAACCACTCTGTTGTTCACCAAAAAAAGTTGCGTATGTTTTAGTTTCCACTGCTGCCCTTTGCCTATCTGAATTTTGATCTGAAGACCTGTGTGGAATATTGGTAGGCCCAGCCCTGATGACAGCTCAGGAAGAAGAGAAAAGTAGTTAATTAGCTGAAAGAGTCCCTAAACAACAGTGCCCTGCTCTAAGGAGTAGAGAACATATCCTCATTTGTGTCTTCTGTAGTCACTGATCTGTGCTTGCGTCCAAGGCAGGGCCTCAAACCTCAGTGGGAAACAGTGACCATAGTGTCAGTTCTGCTTCTTGAAGTGTCACTTGGTGCATACTGGGAGGGAAAAGCCTTATGTGGGCAGGTGTACTGTCTGCTCTGGACAAAGCTTACCTGGCAGGAGTCAACTTTCCCCTCCAGGTAGCCAGCACACATCATCCTGTCTGTGAGGACATGGCTATAGAGACTGGAACATAGGTTCTGGTCTAGGAGCTCCACTGTTGCTTTCTGCAGGAACTCGGGTTTCACCACTGAATGAGAAAGACAAAATTGTGAGCTCAGTGCAGGGAGCCCTGCACAGGATCAGCAGCTCAGGGTACAGCCCACCACAGCTGGCCAGAGCAAGGTCCAAGTTCCCTTCCCCGATGCCTTCTGCCCTGCTCACACCCCACCATGTCTCCTCTGCTGCCTGTCATGCTCTGCTTACAGAAATCCTCCTTGAGGTAGCCCCAGCCAGAGATAAGGCACTTCTTGCTGGTGGGGAAGTGATGGCCAGCATCTGGCAGGCATACAGGCTGGATGTACTTAGTGAAAGCCACAGGTCTCTTCAGCTCCAGCACGGCCACGTCATAGTCAGCTGTGTCAGCATTGTAAGAGGGGTGTGGGATGATCTGTGAAATGTCCATTTTCACTGCACTGCTGTCAGACCCTCTGAGAGAGGTGGTCCCTGTGTAAGCTGCCCACATGGCTGGGTCCTGAAACCTAGAGGAGAGACAGTGGGGGCCATGTGAGCCTGCAGCCACATTATCCTGCAAAACCAAGCTGTCTCCTGCCCATCCTGCCATCCACTCCAGGAGTGATGGAAACTCCTCATTCTCCCCGTGATGGGGCAGAGTGGTGCAGTGGGAGCTTGAGCAGATACTGCACCTTTTGGAACAGGGATGGAGGGTAGGTGGTGTGACTAAAACTTACTCAGTAAAGCAGTGAGCAGCAGACACCAGCCACTTCTCTGTGAGGATTGCAGCACCGCAAAAGTGCTCATTGTTCTCTCGAAGGCTGACTTGCCACGGGAACTCCCCTCTGGACGCCTCTGAGCCTCCGACTATCCTGCTGGCAGTCTGCATGGCAGGGCGACTCCCACAGTCTGAAAGGGAGGAGAAAGTCAGTGCCTCAGGATCCTGCCACAGCACCCCAGCAACATGATCTTGGGGGCAAGTGGGAAAAGCTGCTTCGGCTTTGTGTGTGCTGCTAGCATAGGCTTAAGCAGCAGGATGGTACTTGTGATGTCACAGGGCAGCCTTTAACCTGCAAGCTTGGGAAGAGCACTGCAAAGCACTGGGCCATTACAGCACCCTCCCTGAAACTCTTCTAGAGCAAGAAACTGTAGAACAGCATCCTGACTAGTTTGACGAGCTCAGCTACTGCCTCGTGATCAGCTTCCAGCAGCTCACAGGCATGCGGCTTTTGTCCACTGTGCCAGTCCACCAGGAAGGTGGACTTTGTCACAACCCACCACAGTTGATGGGACCAA
Organism: Cyanoderma ruficeps; assembly: GCA_008694505.1. Classification (NCBI taxonomy): domain Eukaryota; kingdom Metazoa; phylum Chordata; class Aves; order Passeriformes; family Timaliidae; genus Cyanoderma; species Cyanoderma ruficeps. Next base: position 1,556,378 of record VZDJ01000247.1, on the reverse strand, counting down.
GGTGTTTCCAAGGCACAGTTTCCCTCATCCTGATGCAGCAATTTACTATTGGCTTGAAAACTCATGTCATATCCTTGGCTCTCTTCAGTGCCTGAGAGCCCATGGTGTCCCACCTCTCAAGGTCAGCCAGCAGTGGGTTGTGGCTGGCCTCTATGTGCAGGAGACCTGCTGTGGGAGATTCAGCACAGCCATTTCCATCAGAGGCATCAGCACAGCCTGTTTGGCTGTCACATTCAGGGCTTTTCACATACTGGATGTTGGAGCAAGTGACTGCCTCTGTCTCAAGGAGAGCTTCTTGGGGACAGCGAGGCTTGAGTCACTCATGTCTTCTGCAGTCGACACAGCAACTCTCCCCTGGCTTCCCCAGGGGCAACCACCACTGCATCCTTGTCCCTCTGCTCCCTGGCTACCCCAGAGTCCCTGCAGGATGGCACTGGGAGCAGAGCTATTTTGATCTTGCAGGCCCCTGGGCCACCAGCCTATGAACAAGAAGGGCCCAAGCACCTTTTGTATCTGTATCCAGGCTGCTGGTGAGGAAGAGGAGGAAGAGGCTGCAGAGTGCAGGTGGTTCTTCCTGCTGTCTGGCTCTTACCTGATTTCAGTCTCGGTCTGTGGGAAGAAACCTGGTTGGGACCTGGAAAAAAAAGGAATCAGGATCAGCAAGGGCAGGGCAGCCCAGCCTTGGGTCCTGGGGCTGTGTTAGTGGGCTGGGGCTTTGCTGCATCTTCGTCTCCTGCCTGGCCATCTCTTTGCCCACCCATGGCCAGTGGACCCCTGCTCTGCCACAGGGCAGGGGAGGAGCAGCTTCCTACTGCCCTGCAGGCTTTGGGGTGACTCCACATGCAGAGAGAAATTCCCAAAAGCTGTGGCAGTGAGCTGCCTCTCAGGAGCAGACTGGGGCTGAAAGCTATGCAAAGCTGTTTGCCTAAAGCCAAGAGGACTCTCAGGACCTTCCATTTTGGCAGCACAAAGCTCCCAAAGATCCAGGGATCCTGCCCATTGTGGCAGAGGGAGCTGCAGAGGAGCCCATACCTTCTTGTTTCCCAGGCTCATGTTTTTTTAAATTGGCTGGACCTGGAGTCCTACAGTCACACACAACTCCACAGTCACAGAAGGAAAGGAGAATTTCTTGTCAGGTGGTTTCAGAGAGTAACTCAAGTATGAGAAACGGCAACCTGAGCTGTAGTTATTGCTACAACTCTGAGGTCTGCCTAAGGGCTGCTGTGCACAGGTAGGTACAGACAACCCAGCCATTAACTTATGGAGCTTCATTCCCTGTCCCTCAGACTGATTCCAGGAAGAAAAGCTGCAAGAAAAGCCAAAGGAATTGCAATTTATGTGTTAGGTTCTGTCATTGCTGTGGACCCCTCAAGCTGCTCTTGCAGCACAGCAGGACAGCATTAGTGTTGGAGGGGTATTTGGGAACCCCACAAATGTCTGTTAAGCAGCAGCCAAAATATAGCCTGGTTTTTGCTGCTGTCTGGTGAAGCTGGAGCAGCTGGGAGCCAGGCAAATCATTTTATTGATTTGCTGGGTGCCTGGCAGCACCCCTATTTCTAATACTGCTGCTGGGAATGAAGCCTTGACTGGACATCCAGAGCTAAAGCCCTGCAGCAGTTTGGTTGAGACTAACGGTGGTTTAGCTGTGTGACATTGGATGCCAGCAGCCCCAGCACAGGGCACCCTGCTCTGCCTGCCCGGCAGTGGCAGGAGGGCTATACCTGTGAGAGAAGCTGAGGAGATGGTTCCGTAGGCAGCCAGGGAGAAACCCTGCTTGTGCAGGGCAGCTGCCAGCCCATGCCTGAGAGCTTCCTCCTCCAAGGTAGAGCTCAGGGGCTGGGAATCTTGGGGGGTGAAGAGGAGGCGGAAATGGACGATCACACTGGAATTTCCATTCCTACTGGGAAACAGAGAATTAAGGGAGATCTTGGCTTCATGATCAGTACAAGGGACAGGTTCCGGTGCTAGCTGTCTACATGGAAGTCAAAGGAAACAAATCTTATTCTTAATAATTTGGTTCTTAATAATTTTCTCTGGAGATGTGCTCTGGGTTGAAGTGGTCATTTGAATTTTTTTTCCCTTTGGCCCAAAGCTGTGGTTGAACAAAATTGTTTTGCTCTGCCTTTCTGACTGCATTTCCAAATGAAAGAATCCAGAACATTGTTGCAATCCCAGAGGAAAAACCAGCCTTGACCAAAAACCAGTTTCTCTTTGTACTAGCTTTGAACAAGAGCACAGGTGTGAGTTCACCTTCTTGGTGAGGCTTGTCAGAATGCCCTGAAACATGAGCTGCAAGGTCTGCAGAGACAGCTGCCTACACTCACCTGTAGCCCAGGATGGTGCAACCAGTGCAACTCCAGTTCAGCTGGGAGTCCTGGAGACTGGACAGAAACTGCAAAGCAAAGAGTGATGGTCACACACTTACTGGACCACAAGGAGGTGTGAATGGATGATGCCTGGGTTTTTGCTGGAATGTGGAGCTGTTGATGCATGGTCTCTTGTCTCTGTAAGCAGAAGCACCCATGTCCAGCTCATATGTAACCTTTTTCCCACCCTGGCTTTTAGGGGATGAGGTAGTACATCCTTTTTTAATGCCTTATCTCGTTTGCAAGGAATAGTCCTGAACACACATTTCCCACTCCATGAATGTCTCTCAGGGCCCTGACAGATCAACTCACCAGCCTCTCAAGAGCAGGTGTCAGCACCCTATAGTAGTCCGAGTTCTCCATCTGTAAGCTGCTGTTGAATGTGATTCCTTGCAGCTCCACTGTGTGCTCAAAGCTGGCCTCTCCCGTGGAATGGCAGGCTGCCAGAAAGGGAAGGTGTCTATCAGAGGCAGCTTTGCAACATGGATATCATCATGCCCTTCAAACATCCTGTTTTTAGGAACTTGACTGTCCCTGACAATCCCAGCTGCCCCGGGGGTGCCCCATAACTGGACTGGGACACCCTGCACATGTGCAGTAATAGCATTTTGCACTGAACTTGTTTGAACTTGAAAATAGTGGCTTTTTGTCAAGCCTGAGACAGAAATTCATGAACAGATGGGTTCAACCTGGCAACCTGAGATTTGCCCTATCCTTGCAGGAACAGCCTCGGGAAAGTTCTGCTGGGTACTAAAGCCAGCTCAGAAACAGTGACTGTACAGGTGGGATCTGTCAGTCATGTCATGCTGGGGTCCTCACTGGGGTGCTGGCCTGAGGTAGCATCTGGCTATGGGGCAGCAGAAGCAACAGGAGGGAGGTGGAAGAGGGAAGGAGATGGTGGTCATGCTCTGGAGTGGGACAGTAAAACAGGCAGTGCTCAGTGGCTGCAAGTGATCATGATAGGAAATGGCAGAGGCAGCAAAGTACAGTGACAAGAAATTTCAAAGCCACAGAGAGAGCTTACAGGACAGAATCATAGAATCATGGAATTGTTTGGGTTGGAAAAGATCTCTGAGATCACTTAAGTCTAATCATTCCACCAGTGCTGCCAAGGCCACCACTAACCCATGTGGGGTTAATGCTGCAGCCACATGTTTCTTAAATTGCTGATGGGATGGGGATTCCACCACTGCTCTCGGCAATGGAGAGCCCTTTCAGTGAAGAAATTTTCCCAATATCCAATCTGGGCCACCTTGAGGCCATTTCCTCTTTCCTGTCCATGTGCCCTGGGAGCAGAGTCCAACTCTCATCTGGCTGCCCCCTCCGTGGAGAGCCAGAAGGGCCCCCTGAGCCTCGTTTTCTCCAGGCTGAGCACCCCTAGCTCCCTTAGTTGCTTCTGGTGCTTCAGCTCCTTTCCTAGCTCTGTTCCATTCTCTGGATGTGCTCCAGCCCCTCAATGTCTTTCTTGTCATAAGGGGTCTAAAACTGAACCCTAGCTTTGAGGTGGGACCTCACCAGTGCCCAGCACAGGGGGACAGTCACTGCCCTGGTCCTGGTGGCCACACTATAGCTTCAGCCGATCAACATCCCACCCAGCCTGGGTTGTCTGTGAACTGACTGAGGGTGCCCTTGATCTCCTCATCCAGACCATTGCTAAAGATATTAAACTGGGCTGGCCCCAAAGTGGCCCTGAGGAACACCAGTGGTCACCAGTCTCCAGCTGGATGTGACTCCATTCACCACCACTCTCTGGGCCTGGTCATCCAACTAATTTTTACCCATTGAAGAGCACACTCATCCAAGCCATAAGCAGCCAGCTTCTCCAAGAAAATGTTAATGGGAAATTGAGTCAAAGGCTTTACTGAAGCTGAGGTAGACCAGATTCAGACTCTTTCTCTCATCCACTAGGCAGGTCATCTTGTCACAGAAGGACATCAGATTTGTCAAGCGGGAAAGGAATAGAGCATATGTATCATGAGACACTGAAGATAAAGTGCTCTGAAGTCACATATTGAGAACATGAGCTGACATGAGCCCTTGTAGTTTTTGTCATCAGAAAGGTGTGTGCATTTTGTCCTCAGTAGGAGGATTTGAGGATTTTTGCTATAAGCAGTGTAGGCCACTTCTCTTTTGGAGCTGATAAACTGAAAGAATGTACCTGGCTGCGCACTCACCCAGCAGGATCCCCAGGCAGAGGGCTGTTGCACTGCCTGCCACAGCAGCAGCAGCGGTTACCTTCCAGCAGCAGGGCCCCAGTCTCCTTCTCTGGGTGCTTTGCCCTGGCTTTATCTGGTCCATGCTTTCTGAGCAGCTCTATAGATGGGCTCTGTGATTAAAAAGAAGGAAAATGACAAGACTGGGATGAAATCTGTCATGCCAGCGAAGGTTACCCCAGGAGCTCCAAACATTGCATTGCCACAAGAAGCAAAGGGGCAGTTGTGTCCCCTGAATGTGCCTCAGGCTGCAGTCAGGAGATTCAAGTTGTAGGACCTGAACTCATCAACCATACTGGCTCCTCCTGCCTGGTTCCCCTTCTCTGTCTTCCTAGAAGGCCACCACTGACTGGTGGTGCCCATTGTGTTTGTGCTCACAATGGCCATAGCCAGTGTGAGCATGCACCAGCCTGATGCCTCTATCTCCATGTTCTGTGCAGGCTTTGGATGAATGCTGAGCCAGTGTCCCAGCAGCACAGAACCTGCCTGGCAGCACCCCGTACCTGCTCTTCAGCAGGCAGTACCCCAGGCTTGCTTAGCAGGGTTTCAAGGTCCTACTGCCCACAGTGCCAGGGTGAACAGGTACCTCAGCTCTTAGCAAGGGGCTTGACATTTTGGCTTGCTCCTTCTGCCTTAGACATCATCCCTTATAAAGATCCTAAACCCAGGCAGTGTCACTAGGGGATGCTTTGGTGCTGCTCAGGAGTCATGGAGCTGCAGTAACAGGTAGAAGAGTTGAGCTGTAAAGTTCAACACTTATCTCAGAGTAATGTTAGCAGTCTGCAAACGCAACTATACTGCAGACACATCCTTAAACATGAAACTGCAGTCTGAATAGACAGCTGTGGAGAGAGACCTGCCTGGGACTCTGGCTCATGAACAGACCAGAGCTAATTGGCACTGAATACTTCAGAAATTATTGTCTGCTCCTGCTGGACCATTCTGGCCTGGCTATGGAAGACTTGGCATTAGGCTACTTGAATCCCCAAGGTGCATGTTATATGGATTAAAATTATCTAAGTAATAAACCATAAACACCCTGTAGTTGTTTATGAGGCAGAGTCCAGAGTGAGGTTTCATATAGCCCAATACTATTCCACATTTTTTGCAGGAATTCTGGAGGAATTATAAAATCACAGTGGGTGGCAAAGCATTTAGCTGAGAGCTCCCAATGCCTAGTAATGGAGAGCAATTAATATGTCCTTTGATTACAGCTTTGCTGCTACCTTGATGAGCAGATTCTCCTTCCCTGTGGCTAGCATTGGCACTGGTGCTTCCGGTATTTTACATCAAGTCCTGCACCAGTAGCAGAGCCCCTTCATGTCACCTCTCCTGCCTCCATCTTTTCCTGGCCTTTGCTAGAAAGGTTACAGTGTGTCAGTGCTTTTCATGCACTGAAGATGCCCGGATGGGATATGCTGCTCCAAGTGTGAATTCAAAAATGCCAGAAATAGAAGGAATATCTGTCTTGGGTTTTTGTCTTTTTTTTCTCTACAGTCTTGCTAGTATAAGCCAGACTATATTTGGCCTGTATTTGCACATCATCAACAATTGGGTATCGCTAGGATGAAAACCAGCCTGTAATATCCAGTTATTACATCATTCAGACAGGTTAGTATCTGCAACAAGCCTGATGAGACAAGGAGGGATACTGATTTCCTGTGGTCCTAAAATGTATCAAATTACTGTATTAATATTTCTCCCTCATAGGCAGGAAGAAGACACACAGTCCTGTTCAAACTCGCAGGCTGAAGTTGTCTCAGACAATTTGTGTGGTCAGAGTGGAAATCCACAGAAGTCCAACCTTTCTGCCAAACGTCCAGAGCTTCTCAGCTTCACAGTGAGTTTTTTGAGGACTCAACCTCTAACTGTTGGGAAACTCAGATTTACAGGAGACACCAGAAAAGCCTTGGCAAGGCACAATCACCTCTCAAACTTACTCTGCTTGATATTGACAGTGTCAAGAGTATAAAACCCACACAGCTCTTCCTTCCTCAGTTCCAAAGTCTGTCCTGCCGAGGGACTTCTCACCTGGTTACTTCCCATCCACTCAGAAGGTGCTGTGAAAGGTTGGGCTGCCACAGCACCGATTCCCTACTGCTGTAAATCAGACTGTGACTTCAGAGAAACTGCAGAGGAACAGCCTGTTCTAATGTAAATGCATCCAGCAATGAAAGGAAGAGGGGAGGAAAGGGACACAGGGAGAAGCAGCTCCTTGTTTCAGAAGAGCTTTTCAGTGTTTTCCAAGAGGCGTCAGCAGCTCTTTAAACTGAAGCTTCTAGATAAGAGATTTTAGAAGGTCACTTCTTTGTGAGGCAACAGACAGAGAGAAAGGGGAGAGGAAGGGAGAGTCTGTCCAAGATGCCTCTTTTTTTCTAGCAGACATCCAAATATTCTTTTTCGGCTGTAACTGAGCCTGGCACAGATCAGCACTTTGGCCTCTGGGTTCTACTAACAATATATCTGTTTGACAATTCAGCTCTGGCTAAGGGGAGACAAGTAGGGAACCTGTTTTCCAGTGGTCCTTGTGGCCTGAATACATACAGATGAGGAATCTCTTCTTCCCTCTTGCAGTGTGCTGCATGTGTGCACTCAGAAATCTAGTTCAGGTGTGCTGACCAGTGCAACAGTGGACTTCAATGGACACCAAAGTTAGGACAAATGCATCTGAGGAAAAAAACCCAAAAAACATTGCAGACAAAATTGGCTCTGGCTTATTGTTTTTTTTTGACAATACAATCTTGCATGTAAAAGTGATACTACAATAAAAGGTACTTGGAACCCTAGAAAAAAGTTTGTATTAGTGATTGCAGAGGCATTTTAATGGGAAAAAATAGACTATTTAGAGAGAGAAAAACCTTTTCTACTTCCCAAAACAATCAAAACTTGTCTTTGCTCCCCCTTTTAGCATAAGGAAAGTTTCCTTTATTTTGGTGTCAGTGGTGTGAGTTAAAAAAGAATTAAAAAGACAGGTAAATGGAAAGCCCATTTTGCAAGACCAGAATAGATATTGCAATTTTTTTTTTGCTGAAAGAGAATAAGGATTATCTATAAATGCATAGTGGAGATCAGTGGCAAGAATCTATACACAGTCAAAAATATTGTGGCATAAAATCTGATAAGTGAAAAGTAAATTTTGTTAGTGGGGCAGAAATTAGGAGAGCATTAACAGTCATGAGTTTCCACTAGTGTCCTGGTTTAGGGCAATTTTGGGAGGAAACTTCCGAATGGGGTTCCTCTGGAGAGCAAAACCTAAATGGCCCCTCCCCCCAGTCAGTCCGGGAAAAGAACTTCCTCGGAGAAAAGTGGAAAAAACTATTTATTTAACAAACAAACTGCCCACAAGCATAAGGAATGAATAATATGAAACAATAAAACCTCTCGCTGGTCCGAAGAGAGATGGCAAAACTGAGAGAAGTCCTTGCCGTGAGTTGGCTCAGCTCTCTCAGCCTCTGATCAGTCCCAGTTCCTCTGGCACTGGCAAATGCCCAGGTCCAGGCCCGGTGAGCCACAGGTGCAGCTCCTGGTGCTCCTGTGGGTTTTTTCGGTCCAGAGCAGATTTAAACAGTCCCAAGAAAAAAGGAAAACAGTCCAGGAAGCTTTTTTGCCTCAGCTAGCTAGACTAACTAAAAAGGAAAAAAAACCTCTCTCGCCACTGTCTGCGCATCCGATGAACACCCAAGGATGAAGAGGAGCTGCGGAGGAGTGAACACTGTTTTTTCAAAACAAACTGTGTGCTTCTTCTTTCCCTGCTCCCTCTCAGAACCAGTCTTAAAGGTACAGAACACACAGCACACAGAGAACAGACGACTGGGGATACAGGCACCATAGTCACCCTAGGACAACTAGGAATATTGAGAAGTAAAAGCACATTTATGGTTTTTTGTCAGTTTATAATTGTAAGTGGTTATAAAATATGATGCCTTTGAGAGCGGGGTGCAGGGAACTCTGACCTAAGAGAGTTCCTACACCAGTGGGGTATCTTTTCACTGTTGCATTTTAGCAGAGAAGGCATGTCTGATGTGCAGCACAGAGTCAGCAAGAGCTATCCTGCAGACTATCACCATCTCTGGTTGTCCCTGAGGATCTGCCACAGTGCTGGGAGGTGGCCACCACCCCTGCTCTGCTGCTGCTTGGCACCTCAGGGTTTGTTTTCTCCACAGAAATCTGAATTTTGCTCTAGGGCAGCTCTGAGTCATTCCATAGGATTTCTTTGGAGGATGGATTTTATTTCTCAGCTGGTTCAAATAGGGAAATTGTAAAATATAAAGTCATATAGTAAAAGTATTCCTTTACCCAATCAGCCAAACTGTCACTAACACCCACTCTTCTTGTCAAAGGGGACAAGTAGCATGTATGTGTGTGATCTAATGTGTGTATGTGTGTGTGATCTCACATGTGTGTGATGCCACGTGTGTGTATGTGTGATCTTATGTGTGTGTTTGTGATCTAACGTGTGCATGTAATCTTGTGTGTGTGTGACCTTGTGTGTGTGATCTCACGTGTGTCTGTATGTGGGGGTGATCTCGTGTGTGTATGCACACATATTTGTGTTTGAGAAAATGCATGTGCAGTATGTTGGGGGAATATCACCTGCAGGACCAACAGAGGAACAAGGCAGGGCCCCGAGAGAGGCACCCTGGTTGTCTGTCTGTGCACCTGCCACAGGCCCAGCCTCACCATGGCAGGTGTCTCTCCAGCTTAGGTGATCCCATGCCATACACACCTGCAGCATTGGTGCAATCTCCAGCACAAATTGTGCTGGTTCCTGTTTTCTGGTAGAAACTGTCTTCTTGCAAAATGCCACAGCTCCTGAATCTGAAGCACAGTGTCTGTCTGTCACAGAATCTGGTCGCCCAGTACTGTGCTGGTGGCTGCCCAGCAAAAAGGCTGGTTTTCTTCATTCACCTTCACATACCCTGCCCTTCTGTCTTCCACTCCTTGGTACTTCTCTTCCTTCACCTCACCATGAGTTCCCCTTCATGTTTTCACCTCCTGAGGCCTTTTCTTCTGCCTTCCTAGCCTTCTCCAGTCTCTCTCCCTTCAGAACAGGAGTGTTTACACTCCTGTCTTGCACTGCACTGCCCCAGGCTTCCTCCTGCTCTTCTCCAGCTTCTCCCATTCCCAGTCTGCCAGCCCCTACCAGCAGCCCTCTACCCAGGGGACATAAACTGAGGTACCCTGCTCTGAACTGTTGGCCAGAGGAAAGAAAGTCAGGAAAGAAGCATTGGTATCCATGTTTCCAAAAGTCAACTTCATTTACAGATAACAAATGCAAGGAAGCAGTGGGGCAGTGCAAGGGACAGTGCAAGAAAACCATTCCCGCACCCCCATGCAACTACCCTGATGGCGAGTCTGGGCTGCTCTGGGGTTTTTGTGCTGTGTTTCTGTATTCTAGCATGCTTGGTTTCTCCCACACTCTGATGATAAAGGGCAGCCAATATGCTGCAACCATTTGAATAACCAAGGGTTAATAGAATATTTGCTTCATCCCATAATGGGGTAGTGTGGCTCTTAGCACAGGTATGAAAAACATGCCACTTGCTCAAGGCAGACCACTAACTCAGCAGCAGATCTGCCTGCAAGCTCAGCAAGTAATGAGCCTGAGGCCAAAGGCAAGTGAAGGACTACTGATTTTATCACCAAGATAAGACTTGTGGCACTTCAGAGGGGGATTACAGCAGAACTAGAATATTTCTCCAGAGGGAGGTAGCCCAAAATCAGAAAGGAGACTCCAATATGCCTCACTTGGTAGGTTCACTATCCAAAATCACAGCCACCAAAACTACAAGCCTTTGGTGATATGTCACCAAACCATGAGCCTGAGCAGGAGAGAGAAGACACTTATTTGCTGTAAGTTAAATGAGAAGCATGACCACAGAAGATAAGAGATGTCGGTGTGCAAACAGATCTGCTGGCAGAGCAAGGTGGTGGAAATATCCAACCTCAAATATCTCTGTTAAAATGGGGTCAAGCACAGTGATTTTTTCCTTACAGTTGGGAATTTAGTTGTATTGAAATGAAGCTCAGAAGTCGTGGCAGCAGCTACTGAGAAGGATGGAATACTTTAGTAGGAGAGTGGATTTACAAACAGTGGTATCTATTAGGTAGTGGTGCAGTGCGAGGACATGGCAGTCTGGAGAGGCCAAGAACTGTGTGCCAGTTCCTCCTTATGGCTCACTCCCTGTGAATGGGGCTCCAGAGAAGGGAGTGTTGGAATTTATCCCTACACTGTTGCTTCCTGGTGAGCCCATGTATTTCCCCTTAAACCTCCTGATGATCTTATGTCATGAAAAAAGCCTATGCAGAGACAGCAGCAGCTGGTCGAACAGATATAGGACAGAAAATGCAGATTGAGCTGGACACCTCTTGTTATCAAGGTGAGTGAAAAGCCCTGACACTGCAAGCTCCCAGACCATGCACAGCCTTCAAGTGAGCATATCTGAAAGCCCCTGCCACTCAGATCAGTGAGGATCCCACACCCCTGTTCACCTGCAGCACTCATCATAGAGATGCATCTGGTTCAGCTGTAGTCCTGCTCCCAGCAAGCCAAATGACACTGTGTCGGCCTTGTTTATTGTCCCTCTTGGTCTACAAATGTCTCTCAATTTACAAGTAAGAAGATCCTCACCCTGCCTGCCAGCTCAGCAGTCTCAGCTGGGGCATGACAGACAAGCTGAGCTCCCCAGTGCTCGCATTATCACAGGTAACAAAGGCTCTAACATCACTTCCACCTTGGAGACACTCAGCCCTGAGCTCGCTCTCTGGTAACAAAGTACTGGGCAGATTTGTACTGGCAATTACTTCTTAAACTTGTAGCCATGAATTACACAATAAAATAAAAGCAGCCTTGCCCCCCCTTACCCCCCCAACTGTGCTGGCTTGAAAACTTAGTACAGATAGTAAATACTGAATACACATAGGGAGTATCCAGTAAGCCAGGAAGTCCATGTTTGTCTGGTTACTTTCCACAATAGAAGCACTATATAATTTGATACTTTTCAGCTCATGAATGGCCAAGGAACACTCACATGGTTAATGGCATTTCCTTCACTGACATTCACTCGCCTCCCTTGAACACTGCCTGGCCCAGTGCAGAGTTTGTGGGAGAAATCTTGGTCCCAATGAAGCTGATGAACCTACTGAGACCAGAGGTTCTTGAAGGAGCAGGGGCTAAAGTAGAGGTCTTCATTTTGCAAATAATCACATTTTATTCTTTCTTACCAGCTTACATACATTAGAAACAACATGTAAATTACATTTTTAGCTTCAGCTGTTGTTACAGATTGTCAGGTAGGCATTGGTGTCCACAAATACAAAACCCCCAAGCTACCCTGAAATGCATGCTCCCTCAAAGAAAAAATTCACACAGAGAAACCAGCCAGTGATGAAAGTTATCAGTCAAGCAGTGAACTCACAGCACCAGTCAATGAGAGGCCGCAGAGTAAAACTCTATGTGTATCAATATGGGGTAGTGCCACATGCTAAACTCCAGCGCTGAGGCTGTGTGACCATACACAGCTTTGGCCAGCCCTCTTGCCTGAGGAGACTGTCCCTGAGCAGAGGCCCCAGGACGCTGGCACACACGGCCTGCTCAAGTATTGCCTTGTTTGACATCTTACATGTACCTCCCTTAAGCAGGATAAAGGCCTGTGCCGGAGCTCTTTGCAAAGCAGCCTCAGGGCTGGAGGACAAGTGGGTATGAAGGAGTGTGACTCTCAAGCCCTCCCCTTCAACCATGGGAATAAAGAACCATCCAGCTACAGAAACATTTATTTAAGCTCAAACGATGGTGCTATTTGAAGCCCATAGAGGTTGTTTATAAGAGTTTGTCCCGTGCTAACCAAAGCTGCTCAGTTGCACAGCTGTTTCACTCTTGTATTTCCTGCATTGATAGTATTGCTTTTTTCAGCATTTAGGTCTGCATTACTGTCAGTTACTTTTTGGTTTAAAACTATGTTTTCCATTAAGTACCTTGAGTTTTCTTCCTAGAACATTTCCTAATTTGTTATAGCTTTCAAATAATATAGACCATTCTCTGCATTTGGTTTCCAAAGTGTTTAAGAAACTAAGATGTTTCTCTTAACCAGTACTTTCAGAAAAGAGGGTCTAGAGGTCACTTTTGACCAAGGCTCATCCCTTACGTCACACATGTTGTGGTTGAACACACACTGGTTGACAGGCAAAAGATGAAACATGCTACAGAAATACAAGTGCAGGGCACACCTGGCAGAAGGGTCAAACTTCCACAGACATTCGACAGGGAGCCCATTTCTGTAGCCTAACCCTTTGGCTTAGGGTTCCTTTGGTCCAGAATGAATCTCCTCCAGCACCACCCACTCGTTTGTGCAAAGTGCTCCCAAACGCCCCTGAATCATCTTAGAGTACATGGAATTGAAAAGCACTAAAAAGCAATCCAGCATTACGCAAGGAAAACGACTTAGCCAGCAGTGACTAAAATGAAGCACAGAAGTTTTTCCGTCTATTACTTTCAATAAAAGGTGAGTTGAGCTGTTTTCTCCACAGGCAATAAATTCAGAAACAGGCCGTTTCCTCAGAGCCAGCAAAGCACAAGGAATTTCCCAAGCATGGGGGGAAATCCAGCGTGGAGAAGTAGTTTCAAACTCCAGTTCGTCTGAAAATCTGCGGGTGCAGGCAGCAACCCTGTCTGACCCTGATGGAGAAGCAAGGAGGAAGAACAGAAGGAGGTGGTGAAGGAAGAGGAGGAGGTGAAAAAGGAGCAGGAGGAGGAGGAGGGCTATCCGAGCCCCAGCCCGGCAGGAGGGATCGGGCTGGGCGGTGGGACGCCGGGGAGCGTCCAGTGGTGGGTGCAGCTCTCGGGAAAGATGTAGGTATTTCTCTTTCCATCCGAGCCAAAAAAGCTCGGCATCTTGAAGGAAGTAAAAAGGGCTCCTAAGAAGGAGCACGGACTCACCTGCTTTGCTTTTCCCGTTGCCGCCAGGTGCCTTCCCCAACAGCTCACCCGCCCGGGCCCGCGGGGCGCCGGCGGGGGCGGTGGGAGGCACTGGGGGAGTTCTCGGCGGAGCTTAAAGGCACAGGCCGAGAGACAGGAACTGTTCAGCCTGAAAAGCTGGTTTGTTGATTTCACTGAACTGTGGAATTAAGAACTTTTCACCCCCAGCCCCCACTCGGCCACTCCCCAGCTGCCTGCCTTGGGAACTGGACCAGTGATGCCCCAGCTCCTGCTCTCCCCAGTCATGAGACATTCCTGCAGTTCGCTGTCCCTCCAGCAGCAGGACATATAGGAAAATAGCTCCCTGAAGTGGGATGGTTCATACCTGCAACACTGAATTTCCCCCCATCACCAGAACTTGGCAGGCCCACACTGAAGCCACGGGAATGATTTGTTAACCAGCACTGGCCCATGCACACAGAAACTGTAAAGGGAGCAGTAGTCCCAAAAAAACCCTACTAATTTCCTCAGTAAGACATCCATGGCCCTTCCAGTTCATACTGTATTTATCATCCCGACAATCTCTGTTAGAACAGCCTAACTGACACACAGGAATGGGCAGGGATTACCCAACATCACACACGCCCACAGTAGAGGCCAAAGCTGGACAGAGTTCCTTGTGCTGAAGTTCTTATTTAAGCCCACAAGTGACCTTTTTGCCATCTTGAAAGGACAAGAAATACATTAAAAACTGAGAATTAGTTTTGCTTTAGCCTGAATTTTGGTCTGCTGCTTGACACAGTCATCTCTCATCCAACTGACACTTCTGTCCCTAAGTAGCTTCAGCATTAACAGCAAGCTTCAGCAGTTCATGTCTTTGATGGCAAAGCAATGAAAGAGCATAAGATTCTAAAATTACAAAATTTTCATTGAGATTTCTCTGAAGTTGATTTTGTTTAGAGTGTATCCTTTAATTCCTAATATCTGCTGTGCCGTGGATATCTCCAGACTGAGCAACAACGACTGAAACCTGTTTCAGGTTTCCTGCTGAGCATCAACAATGAAGACTTGGCTGGTTACAGAATCACAGGCTGGTCTGAGTTGGAAGGGACCCAGAAGGATCATTGAGTCCAACTCTTAAGTGAATGGCCCATATGAAGATTAAATCCAGAACCTTGGTATTATTAGCACCAAGCTAATAACCAGAAAAATGGTGCAACCTCTGAACCTGAATGTTTGGCTGCTAGGCAGTGAATACCACAAGCAGTTCCTGTTCCTTTCAGACAGACTGAAAGAGCTGAGTGGGGGATTGACATCCTTCCAATAGTTCATCAGATAAAGAGGATCTATATGTATCTTTGTGTGAATGAAGATGCAAAACTGCATATTCAAAGCCCAAAAGTAATAAGGGGAGGAGGACTGCAATAGGACTGCAATAAAAGAAGAAACCAACAGAATCTATTAGTGGTCAAATAAGTAAGAGATTAGGAAGAGCAGTTTCTGCACTCCTGCTGAAGGGGCTGAGAGCAAATACATCAAAGGTAAGTGAGAAGACAAGTCACTATGGATGTGATCTCTGACAACCAAACACAACAGGGGCAGGGGACAAGGGGGGCAAGGGACCACCCTTGTCTCTTACATTTGATGCACATACAGTTACAGTGTGCAGATAAAATGAACATTGCACTAAACCAATATAGTACTCAGAATTTAATAGAACAATCAGGAAAACATTGTGGTGCACCAGAAGGATTTAAACATCTTTAACAGTATTTAGCTGGTTTGCTACATTTCATGTTGAAATGCTGGAAAATGCTGTGCATGGGATATGGAATTATTTCCATGGTCAAGAAAATTTCTAGATGCAAAAAACACAGTTAGGAGAACCTTACATGAAAGGATTTCAAAGACCATTCACTTCATTCTATGTCCCAGGAAGATCCTTTTACTAAGGGCATGGAAAAAATGAACGTGAGGTTAAATGGTTGTGTCTCCTAGTTCTTTCCCTGTGGTACAACAACTAAGAAATGGAATGGGGACAGAAACCAGCTTATGAAAACTGTTTAGAAATGAAGAGCTTTTTATCATGAGAATTCCATCCTGATACATCCAGACATATGTCATATACTCTGCAACGCCACCCCCAAAACACATTATAAGTGCAGATTTCCTTGTTTAATTTTCTTTTGCTGCATTGGGAAGAGACATTTCTCATTCTTGAAGGGGAAAAAAGTATTGGTTGATTTAATTCAATTTTAAATCTTGATTTCAGAGCAATAAAACAATCAAGATATAAGAGAACATTGGTATAGAAAAAAATAATACTTGTACATAACTTTATGAGAGGCATTTGAGAAGAAAATTCTTTTTCATAAAATTAAATTTGCACTATTCATTTTAATAAATATGCCAAACTGATGGTTATGTAGCTTTCTTCTACTAGAGTTTCCTTCTCTCTTTTTTTCCCCAATGGAAATATCACAGAAATATTGAGTGACTCACTAACTTCTTATTAATTAAAGTTGCTTGAACTTTGATGGAATTGTTTTGAGAGTATGCAACCATTGAACAGCTCTGTAATGGCCACAGAGCTGTGCCCTTTCTCTATCCCCATTCAGGGGGTACAAAGACACAGAATAAATATACTCTTCATTTGGACTTCTGGAGGTTATTTGGAATTAATTTCTCACTTGAAATACCTCACTTGGAGCACTACATCTGCCTGTGGGGTCCTCAGGATCAGGAAGGACATGGACCTGTCAGAGCATGTCCAAAGGAGATGCTCCGAGGACTTGAGCCCCTCTGCTCTGGAGCCAGGCTGGGAGACCTAGGGGATGTTCACCTGCACAAGAGAAGGCTGCAGGGAGGGCTCAGACCCCCTTGCAGGGCCTAAAGGGCTCCAGGAGAGCTGGAGAGGGACTGGGGACAAGGGATGGAGGGACAGGACAAGAAGGAATGGCTTCCACTGCCAGAGGGCAGGGATAGATGGGATAATGGGAAGAAATTCTTGTCTGTGAAGGTGTGAGGCCCTGAAACAGAGAAGCTGTGGCTACCCCATCCCTGCAAGTGTTCAAGGCTAGGCTGGATGGGGTTTGGAGCACCCTGGTTTAATGGAAGGTGTCCCTGCCCAGGGGCTGGAGCAAGATGCGCTTTAAGATCCCTCCCAACCCAAACAATTATGGGATTCTATGAATAGGACTATTGCCCTAATCACTGTATGGTAGGTGTTGCGGATAATTTTGCCAGCTTTAAAGAGCTCCTGACTGTGGCTGACAAGACTAATAATGTAACAGAGTACAGCTGACAGGGCAAAAGAAACCTCCTCAAGTTCAACAAGACTGAAATATTCTTCCCCTGGAATCCCCATGCCACAGAAGCTCCTTAATGTTCTCTGTATTAGTGCAACCCCATGTTGTGAAGCAGACTGATCTAGGAAGGGGTAGCAGGCCAACTCTTACTGCTCAGGTTTCCTTGTAATCCTCCATATGAAAGGTATTTCTCTGCTCCACACAAAGGAAAACATTAAACATTTGAATGGCTGGGCTAGATAGCTGTGCATTGCAGAGGATGCAGACATTCCTGACTAAAACATAACCTGCTCAGGAGCACCTGTTAGGAACAGGGTGATTCCTAGGAGCCACTGGAGACATATAGTACACTCTTCTGAAAGCTGCATCTCTTTCCAAGGAACTCTTACAACTGAGAGCAGTATGCAGAGGTGATCTAGAGATTCAAATTTGTATTGGAGGTGAGACTGAAAAACTGAATATGGGAGTTGTACTTAAATAGAAAAACCAGAGATCACAATATTGTATATGCCTCGTTAAAGTTCCCACAAGAAGAAAATTAGGACAGATTTGCAGTATAGCCAAGTCGTAGAGTCTCCAGGTGGTCCAAGAACTCCCCAGTTAATCTCCTGCACAAGTGAGGCAATGAGGTGATTTGAAATTTGGAAATTGACTGAATATATTCGCAAAAATGTATTTCAGAGGTTGGCACAGGTCTCCAGGTGGGAATTTCAGTATGCCCTGAAACTGACCTTCAGGCAGCACCTGTGCATATGGCAATCCCTGTGCTTAACTCAACCATCATCCTGGGTGGAGAATGTGGAGAATTCAGCCCTTCCTTCCAGAGTGCCCTGAGGGGGTTTTGCTGCAAAACTAAGCAAGGTGAACAGAGATAAGATGCCTGTGAATAGTCCACACAAATTGTCCTTGCAGACACAGAAATGGTCACGTAGGACAGATCTTTAGCAAATGCACAAGGTAGTCAGGAGGGGCTTGGAATGGCATNGGGGGGGGGGGGGGGGAGGGGAGGAACTCTAGGCTCCACCCTAAGTGTTCAGCAGACCGGCAGTTCAGTCAACAGTTCCTATTTGAATGGTGCCTATAATATGGGCTTTTTGCAAAAAAAACCCAAACCAAACCCCCCTGCAAAAAACCCCATAAACAAACAAACAAACAATGCCCCAAAAACAAAACAAAACCCAAAACCAAACAAATGAAACCCCCAACAAAACAACCGCCCCCAAACCAACCCAAAGCCACAAAACTCCAAACATCTGTCCTTGTCTATTCTGCCTATTCTGTCTATAACATTCTATCCTTTTCTATCTCTGTCTATTGGCTATTAGGAACAACCAAGTACCAGAATATAAAGGCCACACAATTTGTTCGTTATGCTGATTCTGTTTCAGCATGCAGATGTATATCTCAATCTAGAATACCAGACACTGTTTTAAATAATATAGGCTGAGGTTTACCATACTTTGGGATGATCTTTGTGGCCAGATTGTATCTTAATATTTACTACCCTCTATTTAAAATGAACCCAGTCTTTCTGGTTTTGAACACACCTTTTCTGAATGGAAGCGGCTGTCTCTTGGTTCCTCAGTGACAGCCCACACAGAAAGGCTGTCTTGCTGCAGCTGGTTTTTTCAGTGGGTTGGATTTTTTGTGTGTGTGTGCCTGGTGGTTGGTTTGATTTGGTTGTTTCTTTTTGTTGTTGTTGTTTTTTAGAGTCAGATATCACAAGAAATTTCTCCATTTTTCTCTTCTCAGTTGTATTGTGTATTTAAAAGAAATGCAGGACATAGTAAGTAGAAACACAGGGTAGAACTGTACCTGTTGTCAGTTTGTACCCTTCCTGGGTACACCTGTGACTTGCCTTGTAATTCAGTAGATATTAGGTTGGTTTTTTTAGAAAAAGGGATTGTTAGTTAACACATCCCTTCCCAAGCAACAGCACTTCAATATGCAATAGTCAAACCCAATTTATCGGTACAGTTGATCACATAGCTTTAAATGGCTGGTGAGGCCCTGGCACAGGGTGCCCAGAGAAGCTGCAGAGAAGTGTCCAAGGCCAGGGCTTGGAGCAATCTGGGATAGTGGAAGGTGTCCCTGCCCATGGCAGGGTGTGGGATGGGATGGGCTTTAAGGTCCTCCCAACCCAAACTGTTCTGGGATTCTGTCAGGGTTACAAAAGTCAGGGAAAAAGATTACTTGTGTGGACAGTGTGGGGATGTCAAACACTGTTTCTGGTATTGAACAAGTTCTAAGAATTTTGCATGGAATTCAGCTCATGGTGGGAGCTGTACACAGCAATCTTTAAATTCCAAAAGACATTTTATCCCAGAGTAATTTTTTAAAAAATGTTTCAAACTTAAGGGTGATATAAAATAGCAAAACAGTTCAAAAATTAAGTATCTTTATTTGACACTTTTAGAAAATTTTTACAGTTTTAAACTAAAACAGACTAAAGGAAATTCCAGTGTTTCTTAAAAGCAAAACAGAAGGAAAAAACCAAACAACTGCAATTTGACTAGTTGATCAGTCATTTTCAAGTTTGTTTTCTTTCATTGTATCTATATATGCCTCAAATAGGCTTCATTATTCCAAAACCCTTGGGATATTTGTCATCTCTTTGTCTTAAGATTCTGCCATCCCCGTTAATTTTGAAATAGGGTTTTTTCCATGTTACATCACAGAAGGAAAGCTAATCTACATCTGGTCACTGGAAATCCTATGTATTACAATGGATTTACATATATAAAAATATAGATATTACGATATGCTGTGCAATTGGATACAAGGCTGCAATTCAGTCAGAGGGAGGGCTGGTATCAAAACCATAAAGATCCATACAGACATAGGGTGGGAAAAGGCCACCCAGACTGAACTGAAAATCTGAAAATTTGATTCATGTACTATGGTAAGACCTACAGTTTTGGAAAACCAGAAATGTTTGCCAAAAATATTTATTACTACTTGGAAACAAACTTGCTTTTTCCCTTCGTCTTCACAATGGCTCTCTCCTAGTGTCAGCACAGGAAGGGATCAGTAAGGTGACACAGTCAGTTCTTTGTTACTACTTGCAAACAATAACAGCAGGGAAAAAAAATCTTGTACCATGGAAGATACTTGTATCATAGAAAAAAGTCACAGAATTTCTGATTTATCTACCCTTGCAGATACCATGCAATATGCACAATTTTGCAAGTCGTCAAATAGTAGCCTGTGTGAGGGGAGAGGGACCCTCTTCCCATGGGGAATCGACAATGCCACAAGCAGCTACAACTGTGGAACTGATCAATGTGGCGTATACCATTGACAGACTGACTGACAAGGAACGGGAAATACAAGATAGGAACCAGGAATCGGGGAAGGACATTCATTTTGTCAGCATCACTAACTACATCCTTACAGAGAACTAAATTCCTCATTCTTTATGGCCCATCTGCACTTCATTCCCATTGTTTGTTTGAAAATTTTTTTGCAGGAAAAATACTCCAAGTAAGTTTTCATACCAGTCTCCTACACTGGCCAACTTCTTTAGCAGTTCTTTTTTTGGAGGGAGGGGTTTTTTTAGTGTGGGTTTTTTAGTCTCTAATTAAAAAAAAAAAAATCATTAAAGAGCCAAACTGCACAGAAGGTCTTAAACTAGCAAAAACATATATGTTGGATCAAGAGAAAATCTTTCCTTCAGTACCTGAAATGAGCTTAAAGTTTATTCTTCATGTATTCATATGTAGAGGTAAACAGATGCATTTGCAAGTGCTAAAATGAACAATTTTTTAGTTTGCACTCTTCATAACACTATCCTACACACTACTATTTGGACACCATTACAAAGTCCTTCCACAAAGACACCAGACATTTAAAACTGTTCTATTGATAATGTTATCTCCAGGAATCAACTTCTTCTCTAAAAGCAGCTACTGTCAAAAATCCAAGAAATGAGCATTAAGCAAATGGGTCTTATCTTGTAAATCATCTTTATACTGCTTGAAATGTTTGCTCCCAGCCTCCCACCAATCCACACCCAAAGCATTTCTGATTCAGTTTCAGTAAAGTAACACTAGCAGGGGTCACAGGGGGCTTGTGGGTTGGTGGATTTTCAGACTCCAGTTCTTCCAGCCTTGAAGGAACATGGTCAGCAATGAGCAGAGCATCCCTGGGCAGGGCTGTAAATTCAGATTTTTCTTGTGTTTTGCTTTCCTGTGTTGTTAGGCTGAAAGTACCAGAGTTCACAGTTCCTGTCAGTGACTTTAGGATTGAGGTTTCATGTGTTCAGCCCCATGAGGAATGCATCATCTAGCCCAGCCCCCAGGCTGAGCAGAGTGGTCAGTTCCATTTCATGGCTTTCATACAGCACCGGGAGTGCACTGTGAAAAAGAGATTCCTTCATGCTCTCCCACAACCAATGCTGGTTGTGGGACTCTATGAGAGTTTGAAAGTCAAAAGGTCACTGGAGGAGACAAGTGGAAAAGCATGAGTTGAGGACAAACTGGTGACATGCTCACCCCAGCACAGGCAGACCACTGCACTAACTGGCCACCAGAGCAATCAGCCTGTTTCCCACACAGGCTTGCTGCCAACTCAGGGTCTGCTGCAACATCTCTGATATACATTTTTTGAAGTCTCCACTACTGTTTATGAAAAAAGTAGGTTATGACCCAAATCAAATTAAACTATGCCACTGTGGGTTGTTTTTAACTTTGTTAAACTAAACCTAAACCACTGTTTTGAAGTTTTTGTTCAACATAAATCAGAACAACTTCAGTCAGACCAGAACTATAAAATTCTCTTCTGGTTCCTTGCTAGGGAATGCATGTAAAAGAATTGTGCTCCTCCCCAGACATCACCAGCTTCCCACTATTCCATTGTTCAAGGCTTGGATCCACAACGAAGAAGTGGCAGGTTTGTGGCAATTTCCTGACTACAGATATATGTTTCAGATGAAAAGAGCTATTTCTATCCATTCCAAACCTCTGGCTTAAGGAAGAAGTTATTGTATTGGAAACATCAGATACGACTCTTGCGTGCAGCCCTACCCCAAGGGCTGGGCTCTGGGAAACCTCTCTGGCTTCACTGCACTGACTGAACAGGGTGTTGCTGCTCATGTAAAGTGTCACATTCCCAGGGCTCAAGATCTTTCAGCAGAATTTGACTATGAGGTGTTGCCCATCTGCTACTGCAGAGCTCCTACCAGCCTAAGCCACCAATTTTTTAGGAATTATGACAAAATCTTAGAATCATAAAATGGTTTGGGTTGGAAGGGACTTTTAAGACCATCTCATTCCAGCCCCTGCCATGGGCAGAGATGCCATCCACTAGATTCAGGTTGTTCAGACACAGCCAGCCTAGCCTTGAACTTTCAGAGATGGGGCATGAGGTGGTGATGAGCTGGTTTACTTTGAAACCATGTCTCCACATATTTTCAGCTAATATTTACATGAAACACTCAAAGTCAGTTCCCAACATACAATGCATATTTGTCAGCAGGAAGCATTCTCAACCAAAAAAAATCTAGCTTGCAGATATCTCAGAATTTCTCAGACACCTGGATGAAGTTTGCCATCTGGAGCTAAACTTGCATGCTGACATGCAGAAAAATATGAGAAAATTGGATAAACTGTAACACCACCTTCATCTAAAGAAGGTGGCTCCAAATAATCATAGGACCATGTGTACCAGTAACCCCTGGCTGCTGGACTCACCAAGAGCTTCGGGGAAACAGAAGCAAGCCTGAGCCCCTGCAGCACATGAAGTTAAGTCCTCTGCTAGTTCCTGAAATTACAGTACACTAGTTCCCAATTCAAGAAAATCCAATTTAAACACATTATCAATCACCTATCACTAATCTACAGATGGCAAAAAAAATAATCTTTACTCCACATAATTTGAATATTTAACTGCAAAACTGGAAAAGGTGGAACCCTCACAGAAGGGCACATAATTGATAAATAGAGATGACAGAGATGATCAGTGAAAAGAAAGTTCTTTTATGCCACTGCCCGAAGGAAGCTTCTGGTAGCACACAAAGCTGTCTTGTTCTGAAAATGTTCCAGGGAGCCAGAAGCAATTCAACAAATTAAACATAGACAAAAAAGACTAAAATTGTTGTGCTTTCCAGAGGATTTATCACTTCTAAGTAGAAAACAGTCTTTGTCTCACAAGAGCTGAACTGTCCATCACAGCAGTTACAGAACGCCCTGACAGCATTCATGATATATAAATTGATTATTCTGGGATAAAGTTCATGCTATAACGTTATTAAACCCAGAAATCCTGACCCCCAAACTATCTGGATGGGTAGGCCGGGGCTTGTTGGCTGGCCCCAGCTGCCAGTGGCATGAAATTACTCTGCTTGGTGTGGTTCCATTCTCTCCTCACAGAACCAAAGAAGCTCATGCACTGGGTACTGCCCTGCCTGCTGAACCCTTCACCTCTCAGCCACTCCGATTTTTCTACTACCAGCGCCAAAATTTCCTTATTGTAATTAAAGTCTATTAATTCTGATGTCATCCCTACTTGAAAATGACATATTGTTTTTCCAATTTGTAGCAGCATTTCAGATTTTTGGATATTTATCATGCTCCTAGGTCTTCTCTCTGGAGTACTCTTCCACTGCCTTTTTTGTTCAGTGTCTCCTAACACTTTCTGGGTCATCTTCACAGTTTTTTCTTATCCTCCCTCTCTCCACGCTACCCAGCACCACTGGCAAAAACCTAAACTGAAAAGCTGCTAGGTGCAGCTCTGTTCTTCATGTCCTGCCCCAGCCACATGCAAGGTTAAAATACCTAAAGATTCATTATTCCTTGTTAATGATGCTTTCTGGACCTCTAACCATAGTTCCTGTCCTCACTTGCCTGAAGACACAGCCCTACATTCCTTTTAAAACATCAGACATCGTACTTGTCATTGGAAAAAGCACCATGTCTGCAGGCTCTCGATGAGTATTTGGATCTACTGGTATGTCTGTATTTCACATTTGTGTCAATGTGCGATGTGCCAAGTGTTGATAATCATTAGTTGTATACACTGGTGCTTGGCCAGCATATTCAGCCCTCAGTGTACTACAAGCAACACACCAAACGAAGAAAGCAGGTACAAAATACTGTGGTTCGTTCATGGACTGTCAATGAAGCTGTTGTTAAAAAGAAATATCATGGGCTTTACATCCCATACAGCCTGTGTAGTGCAACAAACCAGAAACATACGGAGCCATGGGGCTAAAGACAAGAACAAGAGTACTGCATCTTGCACTAAAACAGCGCACGCGAGCTTTACCTTCAAGGCAACACTGATCTCAAACACCCAATACTGGCTTTTCTAAAGAGCTGCAAGTAAATTCACAGCATCTCCCCAAGACAGATTAATTCATTAATGACTGCAGCCACAGTCTGCAAGCTCATAACGCTGTTATTTCAGCAGAGGCTACTGGCTGGGTTCCCTCTGGCTCCACAATCAGCACCAGTTTCCAGCATACTCAGAAGTCAACAGGCACTACCACAGTAGTCATGATCTGTTCCCAGCTAAAATAATGCATCAGGAATGCAAAAAACAAAGCTGAAACACAGATACGTGCATAGCTGAAAAACAGTCAAGACACTCTTAACAGCCATACTGAGAGGTACTGTAAGGAAAGAGCATCCTCTGAAGGGAAAGCATGACCAATTATCGAAGACCACAGAAAATGTTCAAGAAATTTGGAAATTAACAGTTTTATAAACAAAGTTCTCTATGAAACATATAAATAAACTTTTTGGAAAATAGGCTGTGATGCAGATTTTCTGCTGTGGCATCTGTCCAAGTTTAGAGAAAACATTTAATATTTTCACAAGTGTAATTCTGACACATGTTGATGTGCTTTTGTTAGTGCCACTGGTAAAAACAATATCTTTTCAAATCTATTATTTTGCGTATCTTTTTTATATATATTATTTAAAATGCTCTTCATTTGTGACAAGAAAAATTAAATCCACAATTTAAAGAGGGTTTGGGATACTATTCTTTTGTCACCCTCAGTAAACTCTTTCATATTCCATTCTACCTTCAGCTGCATTTGGGCAATCATTCAGGAGGGAACAGACCAAAATAAACACTTGAGGAAGGAATCTGATCCTCATTATTGTGATCCAAAGAGTCAAATGGACTTTTGTTTTAGTGATGTTAGTTGTTGTTGGGGTTTTTGTGTTTGGCGTTTTTTTTGACTGAAAGAAATGCTTCCCCTGAACACATACAAGTTCTCAGGAACAGAACCCTTACTGAATTTCTAGGCAGATAAGTCTTA
Source organism: Cyanoderma ruficeps (assembly GCA_008694505.1). Classification (NCBI taxonomy): domain Eukaryota; kingdom Metazoa; phylum Chordata; class Aves; order Passeriformes; family Timaliidae; genus Cyanoderma; species Cyanoderma ruficeps. The sequence continues at coordinate 1,531,311 of VZDJ01000247.1, read as the reverse complement.
ATATGTGAAAGATATAAACACGAAGCCTATCAACATTATTTTTAACATTATTACTTTCATTACTTTAAATATTAAAACCCAAGTTTGGTGTGAAATGTGTATCTGAAATCACCAAATAAAACCAGAGTCAGTCACACTGAACTGATATGTGTTATTTTCCTATAAAACATTAAGTTTTAAATTAAGCTGATCAGGGAGGTTTTTTAAGTATAAAAAAAATACAGCATTGGTTTTTGATGTAAGCAATTGAACTGCCCAGGATCAGGGCCTGAATAGTCACAGCCAAACTGGAGCACCTGGTTACCTGATTTGTACAGTACTGAGATAGTCCAAATCTACCAATTGTTGCCACTTCACATGCTTTAACTGGAGGTACCAGGCTGAGAAGCTATTGTGGGGTTTTTTTCCTGCATTCTTTGTTCTTTGGGGGAGAAAAAAGTTACACTTAAAACCAGATGGAAATTCCCCAAAATCTGAGGTGAAGCAGACTTGTCCAGAATGCAACTGTGAAATGCCTAGTTCAGTGTGACCAGTTTTGTTTTAATTGAACTATGAACAATCTGAGAAATATACTGTTTCCTAACCACACAGGAGAACAAATGTGAAAGTACACTTTCAAGCAGGTGATAATACCTAATGCTTCATCATCAGAAAGTTACTGGCTTTTAAATATGTAGAAAGCTACTTCAAACAACATTCTGACTAAGAGATGATCAAGGCAAAAACCAACAGAACTTTGAGTCAGTCTCCAACTTACCTTGCTATTTGTCAAGTTCATTATTTAAACACAAGATTGCTTTCTTAATTTAATAACCATACTTATACAATGACTTAAATTAAGGCAGAATCCAGCTGACTGAAGTTCTCACTAAAATGTTTATGTTGTTTTTTATTAGTAATAACTCGTTCAGGTTACTGCTGGCCAAAGTAACAGTCCATTAAAGAGGAGATTGAAAACCAGATTGCTTTAGTACTATCTTCCATCAGGGCAATTTGTAAATTAAATGTAGTGTTGGTCATTGGACTCAGGAAGCCTTCCAAAAATCTTACTAAATATCCTATCAGACAAGGTTCAAGGCTTTATGCAGGACCTGGTAAAACTGAATCCAGAGTGTGGTTTTAGAGAAAGCTTCTCACATTCCAGAGAAAGAATGCTACCACTGCCCACAGAAGCCTTCATCCAAAAAGCACAGGGTAAACTTTTGGAAGACCTAGCCAAAAAGACAATGATTGGTATTTAACAGACAGAATTGAAAAGAGAACCCTTCAACTCCAACATCTCAACTGGACATTCCCAATGTAACAGCAATGCCCCTGATTGCATCACTGTGACAATACTTTTGTAAATGACGTTTTGGGTTCTCAAATACTCGAGAGTATTTCTTCCATGCAATCAGGAGTCATATCCAAGGATCCTATAATACTTCAATTTTCTATTTCAGTTGTCATGTGAAGTGTTTGAGGCTTTCTGGAATTGCAACTTAAGTGCAGAGCAGACTCCTTTGATAAAGACAAATACACTTAGATGGAACAATATGCAAATCCCATTGTCTTTCTGTGTAACAAAGTTGATGCATAAAAGATTCAATCATGTTATACAGGAAAAAGCACAATTTCAGGAATATGAATTAAGACCAGCTGCACTCAAAATTTTTGAATTCATAAATTCTTTCACATTGTAGCAAGAGACGCAAAATAATAGGTGAGCTCCCAGGCTCATTCCAGAACCTGACAGACTATGCTTTGGCTACTCTTGGGACGAAGACAAAACATGACTTAGGCAGTTGGTAAGTTACTGAGCAGCAAGTAGCTTTTAAATCACAACTGTCTCCAGCACCATATGTGCTCCGCTGGGAATGAAAAACAGACTATTTTCTTCAGAATTAGAAATCACAATTATATTCTTTGAATGAACAACAAATAGAAGCTCAAAGCCCCAAACATAAGAACATTTGCGCTTTAACATTTTCCCAATGAAAATACTGCCTGTTAAGCTTAGTATAATGCTACTACCTAATTTTTTTTTTTTAACCTATTTGGCCTATATTTTATTTCTAAACTTTCCTAATATGTTTTTGCTTCCAGGCAGCATTCTGTGACCAACCCTGTTTATTTTCAGAGCCCTTAGATTTCACATGAATGCCTAGAAAGTTTTCTGGAGCTCTATGCACCCTGCCTTTTAAACTAAACTAGTAGCCCAGGTACTTAGAAGTAAAAACAAAGACAAAAAATTAAGAGATGCATTTAATGCACCATAGTAGCATAAAGCCTCTTGGAGTAATGGTAATTTAACCATTCTCTGCATTTCCTGAATGTCAGCTTATAATAACGCATTCTCTTATATCACTGGCTTTGACAAGTCAGGAGAAGTAAAGTAAATGGTGACAATGGGGAAAGTGCCAAAAAAAAAAAAAGTGACCATGTTTCTCTCAAGTAAGCATTGTAGCAGAGTTGTTCAATGTTTTTCCTCCATGTTAACCTACACCATGGTAAAGCAGCAAAACAGCCACACAAGCTCAAGGTACCGAGTAAATAAAGACTCTTGATGCAACCCTATTATAATGCAAATGGAAAAAATGGTCAAAGGCATTCACTAACAGTGGTTATTGAAACCCACACATCAGAACTCCTGGAGAGCACCATATTTCAGAAAGATGTTTTAAGTATATAGCTGTACCAAAGCTGGAGACAGAACATTCCTTGTTGGATTTGATGACCAGACTCCTAGTGAGGTTCCTCAATGAAAGCAAACTCTACTAAACCAGTCCTAAATACATACTGGTTTCATTTCATACAGATATGTTTGTGAAGGAACATATGGAGTTCTTATCACATGACTTATTCCAACTGTTTTTGTTCTGCGTTTAGGCATTTGCTTTCAAGGTCATCCTTATTCTGAGCAGTTGGTTTCTCACTGTGGGCAACAGAGATTTCTGACTGGTCTGTCTTTGCACTAGTATCAGCCAACTCCTCTTCAGCTGATGCAGAGCTGTGCAGCTCCTTCACGTGGAGGGTGGGGTTGGTCATTTGCTCTGTGTCTTGTTGAGAGGCTGGTACAATGCTGTCTTTGGGAAGTGGAGGGCAGTTGACAGGAGCTACCACCACGGGAGGCTGAGGTAGGTCTTTCTGTAAATGGAAGATCACAGTCAAAATTACGGAAAGCAAGAACTATTGTGTCCAGTTATCCAAGGTAATGGTCATACAGGATGAAGATTAAAGGTCCATCAACTCTTATCATTTTCCAGCAGTTGACAGATGCATAGTTATCTTTTCTTTGTGTTATATAGGACACCTGGGGAACTTTTCCTTCCAGAAAAGTGTTTGCTTTCTGAGTGATCCTCACCAGTTTCAGATGTGCTCTGCTGATAAGGCAGCAACAGGCACTTGGTCCTTGGCCACTGTCCAGTTCTGCCCACCTTCACTATCAGTGTAGAAGAACTGGCAACTTTTACATAACATTTCACATGATCTCAAGTATTTCTCTAAAAATTAAATTCATTTCTCTAGTGGAAGCCTGTGAAAGTTATCACAAATAATTGAATAATAAAATAAAATTCACTGGGAAACCTCTCGCTTGATAGACTTGACCCTCTAGTAAGTATTGAAAAACTAAAGTCATGCATCATGATAGAAATTATTCCTTTTTGAATCAAGTTAATCTCACTTGCAGCACAGTGAAACAAAGTGATAATTTACTATACTGGACTACATTTCCACCTTCATAAACAGTAAGCTATGAAAAAAATATGAAGAAAATATTTTAAGGGTATATTTTATATAGTACTAAACCCCATATTTTATATAACATTGTAAACTTTCACTACTACTGATACTTCCAAGAGAGATCAAACAAGTAACATTCTGGCTGAATCAAAGATAGACAAGGTCTACTTTACTTTTCACTACTCTGATTTAAGTGGCCATAAACATTGCAAAAACCAGAAAACCTTACTGAGGCAAAAAAAAGTATGTAAAAAAGAAACAATCAAGCAAACCCAAAATCTTTGTGTTTGTGCAATAATACTGCAATATTTTACTCAACTTTAATTCTAGTTAGGTTTTTATAATATTAGTACTTCCTGAAGACACTCATATCAAACTGGTATTCACCGCAAAGCCGCTGCCCGTCCAGAACATGGCAAGTTCCCTTCTCCAAAGGGCCACCACGAAGCTGGTGAGGAGAGTGCAGGGCACCAGGTAGAGGAGAGCAGGCTGGCCCATCTGCATCAATGCCAAGGCAACAAAGGTCACAAGAAGGCCTATACCATATGCTGGAAGAAAAAAAAAAAACCCAGCAAAAAACAGTTATTCAGATATAGCTTTGCTCAAGCACAACTAAATAACTGGCTAAAGAGAAGTTTTTCAGGCCTCTTTAGAGAGAAGCATTATTTATACCATGTAAATCTGGAATACTACAGCTTTTCTACTGATAATAATATGTGAAAGTAGTGTGACTGGCCTAGTCCATATTGTGCAATTAAATAATTACCTTAAGCAAAATAAATATATGAAATATTGCGTCTCATTATATTTATGAATTCAGCAGATACAGACAAATATTTTGACCATTATAATGTGCTTCTTGTTTGGGCTGGCTTTGGCTGTTCTTACTATCCTGCCACACAGCTGAAAAAAAGCCAGGCTGCTCTAGGTTATACATTTTTATTACTTTCTATTTAATTTCTGCATAAATGTGGCAAAATTTATTTAGTAGAAGAGAAGCAGCTTGGATCTTACAATGTAATTATTTTCAATTACATTTTCAAGACAATGAAGTCAATCCAACTTTTTCTTCAGATCCAGATTGCAGACTTTTCTTCAGAAGGTCATAAAGACATTGAGGGGCTGTGCAGAGAAGGGAACGGAGCTGGGGAAGGGTCTGAAAGAAGCAGCTGAGGGAGCTGGGGGGGGCTCAGCCTGGAGAAAAGGAGACTCAGGGGGGACCTTCCCACTCTCTGCAACTCCCTAAACAGGAGGGTACAGCCAGGTGGGCTCTCAGGAAACAAGGCACAGGACGAGATGAAATGGCCTCAAGTTCTGCCAGGGGAGGTTTATATTGGTTATTAGGCAGAGCTTCCACCCCAAAACAGTTTTCCAGTCCTGGCACAGCTGCCCAGAGCAGTGCTGGAGTACCTATCCCTGTAGGTATTTAAAAGATGGATGGATGGGGACATGGTTAGAGGTGGGCTGGGCAGTGCTGGAAGACTGCCTGGACTTGATGATCTCAGAGGGCTGTGATTAGAATAATTAGTAACTCTTTAAAGTTCTTGAAAATGCCTTTTTTTTGGGGGGGGGGGGCTTGTAGGGCATATTCTGTTATTATTGAGAGTTCCTTATATCTAGTTGAAATATTTCTTATTGCTTCTTATTGTGATTTAGGTCCATTGCCTCACATCTAATGTGCATATCTGTAAGAAAAGTCTCTCTGTCCTCTCTGCAGTCTCCCATTAGGTAGCTGTGGACAGCAACAGAATCTCCTCTTTGCCTTCTCTTCTTTTTGCAACCCTGTGCTCTAGTCTTCTGCCATTCTGACAGTCTCCACTGGACTTACTCCAGTATGTCAATGTCTGTCTGGCACCAGGGATCCTGGTGAACTCAGTATTAAGTGACAAACTGAGAGGAATAAGAACTCCTGTCATAACTGCTGACTCCATTTTGCTAACTCAGCCCTGTACGTGGCTCATTCTCAGTGCTGAAATAGCACGCTGTTGACTCTTTATCAATAGAACATTTCCCTATTTCTGCAAACACATTTTTAAAGTACCAGATAAGACAACAATTTTGTTTTATTATGAGAGACAATGTTTTGGAACATCAATAAAAACATCTCTCTACCCCTGCTAGAAATGTCCATGAACCTACATATTTTTTCAAAAGAATTTCTAAAGAAGTTGTTCGTGACAATTTCTCATGAAATTTACTGCAAGCATTAGAAGTCTTTGCTAGCAGAAGCACATTACAAGAAAGACAACAGGAATCTGTCAGATCCTATCCATCAGCAGTATTTAACTTCATGGCACATAACTCTATGGATTTTACAAACTAAAGAAGAAAACTTATCTAGAGGTGTTACAGTCATCATAATAAAATTCCCTGCATCATAGGTTATGGATTTTTAGAATACACATTTAGAAGAAATTAATAACAGTCAAATGATGACACCCCTGAACCTGAATTCTCATGCACAATCAACTCAAAGATTAATGAATCAAGAAACGACAATGAGTAGCTGAGCACATGTAAAAATAGTGTAACTACAAGGGGTAGAATGAGACCCTTGGTAACCATGGTAACAAGAAGCTCCCCTTACGTAAGGCAGACAAAACAGCTCAGAAAAGCAACATCAGCTAGTTCGGTGATTGAAGATCTAGCCTCGAAAGCACCTTGCTAAATATTTCTGCTTAATAATAAAAGGAAGAGCAAGATAGAACCCCCAAACTATGCCATGCAAGACTGATGACATGCTTTTAGTGGGAGCCACTCCTGTAGGTCTTGTGTTCAGGTGGCACTGTGGTACATACCTATTGTGCAGGCTACGAAATAGACTCTGGATGACTGCACCTGAATATCAAATCTATGGCAATAGGCTACCAGTAAGCCTAGGAAAAGAAAGAATAGTTACTACACACTTTTGACCTAGTCACGCACTTCATCATAAAAACAAAACCATCAAAGCAGCTAGGAACGTTCAAGAATTTTTTGTCCCCCAAAAAACTTCCTTGGCACCCTGTGTTTAAGCACCATGATAACACATCCAGGAAGCTGCACAATTTACAAAATAGTTATCTGATGGTACAAGCCCCATGTACTGAAAGCACTCCAAATGTAAAATAAACAGCTACAAATGTGCAGATCATAGATAAAAATGTCATCCTATCCCTACTAAACATTTGTAAAAATACAGTGTTCACAACAAGAGCAAGAGTAAGTTCAGCCCTTCAAGCTGGTATTGAAGACAGTAGAATTTTATGGTTAATGACTATGCCTGCTGCAGGTTTTGGGAAGAAGGGGAGACCAATGGGGATGACAGAGTTCATATTTCTCAAAATACAATAAAGCAAACAAATTATTTCTCAGAAGAAATCTGAAAGCCAGAAGGTGCATAATTTTATCACCTGCAGTGATGTCAGGTATAGTCCTACATACTATCTAAAATCAAATTTGAGAGAAGGTATGGTAGAAATCCTGGATGTAGTGTGACTAACAGTTAGGAAGTTTTGAGTCGTCAGGCATCTGTACTTAAACCGTGTGCAAATGGACAAATAATTTTCTCTATCACCATAATATTACAGATGCTTTATAGTATAGAATCAGTTGCTAAATCAACCCTTGTGTTTTCTTTACATTTCTTGACATCACTGCATGTGAAACCGAACAATACGGTTAATGTCCATTTTTCCTGTTGAAAAGGTGAACAGCGCACAAAAAAACCCCTATACTTGAAAATTTATCAGAATTACAGTAGTCAAAGCAAACCTACCACTTGAAGGAGTAAAAGAGGAATAAAGTAGTATGACAATGCAACATGTAAAATTCTTAACATGCTGAACAATACCTGGAACTAAAATGTCTCCAAATCCTAGGAGAGAAAAAGGCCTGTCACATAGAGCCAATGGTGAGGAATTCAGTCGTGGAACCTTCAGCACCATTGGGAGCTTGGAATGAAAGAGACATATGTCTGATGAAAAACAGTGACACTACCTACCAGAACTTGTTCCTGTTGTACTCAAACTGCAGGCTTCAAATACAACAAATGTATCTTTTTATACATTCATTACATACAATATTACTGACAACTAACAAAATACATTTAAGAGGAGAGCAATGAAATACTTTCTAAATACTATGTTAATTTCAAACTCCTCACATACAATTGGGTATCAACTCTGCTTTAGCTGCAGGTATGTACAAAATTTAGGTAAGCTGCTACATGCATAAGAAATAGTAATTTATACAGTTCATTTATCTGGGTGCAATAAAAGTCTCAAAAGACCAAGACATGAATAATTTTAAAAAGTCATTTTTCAAATCACTTTAAAGACACTTTCCTGCCCCCAGTGTTCCTATTTATAATATAATTTGCAATGTGAGGCACAGTATGCCATGGTCCATTGCAAACCTATATTCTCTTTATTGTAATTTATTTTCTTTTCTTATATTAGTGCCAAAATAATTTTATATACTTATACTTTCATTACTGTTTTATACATTCATTCTGTGCATAAAGTTGAATCCAAAGGGATACTAAAGTGGTAGAGGAGAGAAGAACAAAAGAAGTCAAAGAAATTAGTATAGACTCTGGATTGATGCTGCAAAAAACTATTTTCTTTGCTATTTTCATATGTGACACTATTACATTCATTGCTGAAATAGATCCAATTAATCCTTAAATTAACAAAACGTTTTCTTACAGATCAATTTTTTCGTTTTGCTCACTCTATGTCACTATCTCCTACATCTCACATACTTTCCTCCCTGAGTCAGTCACATCTTGTAAGGTGTTCATGCAATTAGCTGCTGTCCAACGGTGCAAACCCACTGAACACTGACTTCTGTTTTCTTCTGTCTCCAATTTGTGCTTCTCTCCTTTACCTATAGCCTCAGCTTTTCATAAAACAAATGTCAGAAAAGGGAAGGAGGGAGAAGAGACAGACTGATTATATGTTTTATCTCTTTAGGAAAAGATGCTTATGCCTAATTAGCAGCAAGTTAATACTTACAGATGTGGTCATGTTTTTGTGAAGCTGAGCTAATTAGCTTTCTTATATTGAAACAGTGTCAAAAAAAGATAAAGGAAAACCAAAGATGGTGTGATGAACCACAAGTCTGCTTTGTCCCTCCAGAATAAACATTCAGGAGCATTTATTCCCACATTAAGTTCTTTGATAACTAGCATCTTCATTTCAGCTTTGTGGTGTTGAATTTGAGAGAAGTTAAAATTGTAATAGTTGAAAGTTAGTGCCAGATTTTCAGACAACATGGAGTACCTTTTCATGAGTGGCAGAATCAGACGGGCCCGCAGCCACCTCCACCATTATACTCTCCCCAGTCTAAAGAAAAAAATGGGAAAATTGTAAATCAGCACTTCACTCAGCAGCTCTGGGATCATTTAGGAACACACAGAAAACAAGTCATTACACTTTGCTCTGTGGGCAGCAAGCAATAGAGAAGCACCTTACTTACCTTTGTTAGAAAAGGTGTGATAAATACAAAGAATACATCATACACAAAAAGAACCAAGAGGAGTAAGGTACAACCCTGAAGGAAGAGACAAGATATTTGGTATTTACACACTATGCATTACCAAACAGCAAAGAATTAATAATTAAAAGGCTATTCAAAGAAAAAGCTAACAAAGACTAAACCAAATCATTAATGTATTTTTCTTAATTCCTAAATATTTTAGATGGAGGAATAGGGTCTTGCATGTACCATATGAAAGAAGGTAATTCTTAAATACCAAATTACAAGTTAGTGCCCAAAATTCTTTATCATGTAAAATCTGGAAATGATGCCACTTCAATTTGCTGGGAAATATGAAGAAGCTCTGCACTGGAGGATGCCAGGCATAGCTTGAAACACTATACATGAATTTACTGTCAGTCTATACAAACTTATAGGTGAAGATAATTTGAAACAAGAGTTTGAAGAGTTGCTTAAGGGGCAACTAAACGACTAATACTGATTTTTGTCTTAGGATACTGACTAAACTCAGAAAGATTTGAAAAAAACAGTAGACTGATGCATTAGCTGTATGTCAATTTGAAAACCAAATCAAACCTACCAAAACAAAACAAACAAAACCCCCCCCAACAAAATAACCAAATACCAAATTCATAAATAAATGGGTGGAGTGTGATTTACTAGTCAACACTCTACAGAATTTACAGAACAATCACATGCCACTTATTACTCTTCATTATACTTGTTGCATCCCTTTTTTCCATGCTACATATGAATGGAAGTGCATTTCCAAAGCAATATACTCCATTATAGGTGACTCTCTGTTCAAACTCATACATGCAAACTTCTTCTCTTTAATTTTCTCCTTAAAGTCTTTAACTTCTGTTAACTTTCATACCTTAAATGTAGGCAGGCGAATTGTTTTCAACATGTAAAGACAGAAAGCAATTCCTAAAGCATCTTGCAGAGCCCAGGCCCACCTTAAAAAGAGGAGAGTAATGTTTTTGCAGGAAACAGCAGGAAAGGCAGACCAAACCTTGTCATCACTAAGGACCTACTTGTGACAAACCACCCCCCTACCTTTATTCAAAGTAGTTGCTTGAAATTGACATTGTTGTCAGCATAAATTTGCAAATGGGAAGTTGTTCTTCATCAACCTGATAACCTTCCACAAAGAAGTGCCTGGGAGATGAGGGAAGAACTGTGCGATAGTGTCTATCTAGACTTCAGTAAGGCTTTCCCCTGACAATCTTACATAAAATCCTCACAGAGAAACTGTACAAGCTGAATGAATGGTGAGGCAGACTTAAAACTGGCTGAACAAGGTCAGTGGATACCAAAATGGGAAGTCCTTTGTCCTGTGTATAGGTGTGCACCCTTGTGTGCTGAGGCAAATTTACATCTGGGCCTGTTTCTCAATTGTGTTTTGCAAGTTGATTATAGAAGTGCTCTTTGCTTTACTCTCAACTGCTAGGGCCAAAGAGAAGTAGGATCTGAGACAAACAACACTAACATCTCCCAAAAATTGCTATGGTCTAGGTACAATGAGAGATGATGCTGTTGCATCAATACCTGTGTACTTGCTGATGGAGCTTTGTGCAGGAGACACTCAGGCCCACTTCAGTTCTGAGGCAGAAAACGGATCCTAGTCCTAAATATTGCAGGTTGGAACAACTCTATAGTACTGCTGTAAACCTCAGTCTGACAATTCTCTCTCTAAAAGGTCTTTCAGAATTGATGATCCCTGGTTTTGAGTTCTGTCACTGGATGATCCACACAAAACACAGATCCCACAAAAGCAGTAGCATGCATTCAAAGCACAAGTCAGATATCTTTGGTATCATCATCAGAAACATAAGCCAGCATTTCAGTTCCAGTACTGCACACCCAATAGAGGAACCAAGAAAATGAACACAACCTGTATACATGGGGAAATTGGAATATCTGGGAGTGAGGTAAGAGGTAAAAAACCCCAAACAAAAACAAAACCACAACACTCCATAAAAGATCCACCGCTAACAAAAGTAGTAAGAACACACTACAGTTAGGTACTAGAGCAACACTGGGTATAGAGAATTACTGATATCAGAAAGTTGAGAGAAACTAAAGATCTGACAATCTTACCAGTTCTTCTTCTCATGAAGAAATAAGTTAGACAACTTGTGTCCAACTTTCCAAATCACTTTTGAAAAGCTGTCTTAAGTCAAAGAGATCAGAATACTGACTGGGACTCAGAGAAATTCAAGCTTAACAAGAGACAGTCTGTAATTTAAATGAACAAGAAAATGATGAAGTACATAAGGAACAACTAAGAATTTCTGCCTGTCTCTACTTTTTTTTTCCTGTCATTCCTAACTTCTGGATATATGTAGACTTGTGTGGATGTCAGTTACTTATACTATGAAGTGTATTACCATTTTTAGCACACAAACTAAAATGTATACTTACTGATCTTCATTTCTGAAGATTCCCCAGACTACGCTGACAGAGATACAAAACACTGCCAAGAACAACATCCGGACCTGGGGACGCTTGTGAAAATAAGGCAAGTTGTTGTCTGGGATTCTGAAAAAGAAACACACCAAAGCTACAGTTGTCTATGTATATAGCCTCTTTCTTATAAACATTTTGAAGCATGAAGACACCTTTTAAATCCCACACCTACCCAACAGTATAAAAACTTAATTTCCCCTATTAAAATTCTGAAAGTTGCCACATACCTGCACTTTCCCAAGGGGACTCTTCTTACAAAAGGAGACAGACAACTGTAAAGACCAATCGAGGCAGCCAGGCAGAATATTCCTATTATAACATAGACTGAGGGGAAAAAAAGTATTAAGTCCAAGTAGGATAAGGCAAGAGATGCCTGTTCCGTATCTTGGCTGAATAAAGAACAGACAGTCAATAAGACTTATTGAGAAATAAGGCTTACATTTCAACAGTGAATAGTAAATTCAGAGACTTCAAATGATTGATTAGATTCATGCTCTTTAAGTATCTAATTCTAGCTCCTTTTTCCCAGATGTACTTTATGCAATACCTACTTAAACAAATCAAAACCTCTATCCTAATCTTCTTAAAGTAAATCAAAGGCAACCTATGCTGAAGCATTTATCTTCTCTTTATGAGTATACAGGAGCGTTATAAGGGAATATTAAAATCACTCAGTAGCAAAATGAACCAATACAGATGGGATACATGTTTCACTACTTCCTCAGAAATACAAAGAAGCATTAGGATGTCATGTTTTTCTTGTTAATCTGATGAGTGATCAATAGAAAATTATATTCTTTATAAAGATTAAAGAAAGATCCTTGATCTTGACTTCAAATTGAACAATAATAGAGAGAAATGAATAGGTCTGAGAACACCTTTAACAAAAATAAAAGGTGGAAAATACTAAGTCTGTATCTACTCAATAGGCTTTAATATTTACAAGAAGCTTTGTGACCAACCTCACAAAAAGAAGGATTAGAAATCTACTCAGTGAGTTTTCTTACAGTACTTTAAAAGAATATTGGGATGAAGACACATGACAAAAGAGGGATGTTTCCTTATTATATTCACAATAAAATGTTCTTTAACAATGTCAGCCTTGTGATAATGAAGATGTATCAATACAAATACAACCTTAAGAGTACCTAAGTGGTCATAGAAGAAATAAAGGAGGACGAGCATTGAGCAGCACATCACCACAAACACACAGATCATTATGGGAGTCACATCCACTGTTTCATCATCATGTTTCTCCGCCCCATCATCACGCTTGTGCTTCATGTACCTCCTGAAAGAGTAACATGGCTACCATCAGTTCATTCCTTCTGCAACAAAATACACAGGAACATTGAATCTTCAGCAAAGGACACAAGGGGTTGAAAACACGTTGCAACACCAATGCCTGCTTTGATTCCCACTCAAGTCAGTGGAACACCACATTTTCCATGGTTGTATGAATATCAGCTGTAATGCAATGCAAAACCAGTAACTGCTGTGTTAACTTACCTAGAGTACAATTTCATTTCATAAAAACGCAACTGAATCCTGAAAGCTACCACAGAATAATTTTCTAACTTCAGAAGAAATCTTTACATCAGGTCGTGTGTACAAAATAAATGTTAGAAATTACCTCCATCTCCCAATCCCACCTACTGATAAAAGTCACCATAAAATTTCATTTAAAAATTGATAACAAACATAGCATATGGAAGGTATCCAATTAATTTGATTTGCCCTACACCAGTAAAAGACAATTATTTTTTTACAAAGTATTTTTGTGGTGAATTTTTGCAAAAGCCCAAACAGGAAGTCTATTAAGCAATAACTTTCTTTCTTACTTTTTCAAACGTTTGGTCTTTTGACAAGGCAAAGTCCTAAAATGATTTACAAGAAATTTATATTCTAATGATTTCCTACAGTGACTAAACCAACGCAAGGCTCAGGGCCTTTCAAACACCACATCAGCATTTTCCCATTCTGAGTATAGAGTCTCCTAACCTCACTAGCAGAGCTGCCAGGTGATGCTTACATAAACACTACCTAGTTTTTTCTTCTGTGAAAAATACGTGAAAACTGGTATACTGCATTCAGTTACTCACTTTTTCACATCTCTGCTTCCTGCCCAGTAGCCTCCAATTGCAACAGTCCCCACGGCCATGACAAAGATAATCACCATGTTGTAGTCCAGCACAGGCTCATTTGGTGCATACATTGCTCCTTTCACTGAGCTGCCAAAACTCTGTGGAGGTAAATACAAGTGAGGAAGGACATCCAAAAAGCCACCTTAGCAAAGGTTCACTTATTTAATTTTCACTAAGCAGCCTAAGAATCAGGCTTTACTATAAACACATATGAGACATCTACTGGCTCTCCTATTAGTCATACTTGTTTTCAGCACCAGGCTGTATTTTGATTTTATTCCAAAGAAGAGAAATAACCTCTCAAGAGATTTGATTTTTTTTCCCCAAACACAGTAATGCAATCTTCATGAATACACTCTCTACAAATTCAAAGCTCTTAAGGTGGACCTAATACTGTTGAGCAATGACTGATTTACGTGAGATAATATAAATTAGAGCTTTTAGTATCAAGTTTACCTTGCCAATATCTAACATATCAGTATAGCTAAGCAGAGCCACAGGAATATCAATCTCTTCATACTGACTCCTATTACCTCCAGGAGGAACCTGAAAGACAGTTCAGACCAGGTAAGATTATGTTTATTTCTGCAAATACTTCTACTCTTTCAAAAGGGCTAAAGTTGCAAGTTCTGTTCCTGCTAATTTGAAAAATATTCTAGAAGGGAACTTAATGACAGCAAACACTCACAAGTCAAAATATATGCCTGTTCCCAGTGAAACTGAAGTAATCTAAGACTGTAACAGCAAAATGCAGCAACCAAATTTCAAGCAGTATCTTTTACACATCAGGGTCACGGGTTTATGACTGATGTGTGCCTCTAGTATTAACCAGGACTCAAACCCACTAATTTTATTTTCAAAACACAAAATACATGCTGTTGATGCTCCAGCTGAATCTAAAGCACTAGATTCAGTGTGGTAGTATGATGGAGTCACAAACCAACCTCATCCTTTGACTTCAGTATTTCATTTGGAAAAAGGGTAATTCAGAGCCTTTAACTTGAATGTCACATGAGCTCCATGCCAACTCTTCCTACTTAAATGAGTGCCTCTTGTTTCATTCATTCTTCCATCAGATATGTGATTTCCACACATAATTATGCAATGTATGTACATGCAGAAACACACATGCATTATTTATTTTAAAGAGAAACATCAAATGCCAACAATGTGCGCTGAAGACAAGACAATATCTAGCATCAGAGGAGTATCAGCAGCACAGGAAGATAAAAAGCAACTTACCAGTCTCTCTCTACTAACAATCAGCAGCCCACGAGCCCCATTTATCTGAGCAAGCCTCACTTTCTCATAGAAAGTGCAATTTCCTCGCATCACCATAGGGATTTGATTATTAAATCCCCCATCAGGTACATCAGAAGGAGAACACAAAACAGATGCTGTCTGATCCTGCAGTTGCAAGAGTGACTGAAAAAAAGAAATGAGATAAATACAAATATATAAAATAAAATAAAAGAAATCAAGATCAGAAACCAGAGTTTCCAAAGAGTAATTTAAAACTTTCCAGTAATGGAGTGGTATTCTAAGAGCAACATGAAAGCTGAAACAGCGGTGCCTTTTCTATTATGTAGGGTCCTGCCTTGTTTCACCTTACTGTACAGAATTCTGCTGGTAATAAAATTTGGGATATGGCCTTCACTTGCATTTATTTTCTTCAGCATTGTTGCTGTTCTGATGCACACAGCCAGGATGTGGAAGGAGGATTGCAAGGTTTTATCTTTGCTGGGGTGGCAGAGTGGCAGGCTGGGATGATGGAGGGTATGAACATCTAGAAACCAAAACGCAGGCTTGGGAAGAGTACAGAAGCATAGGCAATAAACTTCCATGTTGAAACCTACTGTATCCAATGACCTGAGATTGTTGCAAGTGTGTCCCAATTCTTTAGTTTTGGCCCTCCTCAGACCCAAAGGCATCTAATTTGGTGTGTTTGAATAGAAACATCCCAAAGACTCTTCAAGGTTTTAGAAACAACACTGGCACAAATTGTTCCTTGCAAAACTTAAACAACCACCAGCATCTCTGCCCAGTTCTATTTCTAAGTTACCTGAAAACTGCAATTATCTACCAAACAACGAAGCTGTGCTAAGAGAAGCAAGTCTCAGCCCTTGCTGAGCTGAGCTGTTAGATTTGAGAAGAGTCAAGGTAAAGTTTTAACCTGAAAAAATGACACATGGAACAGTTTGTATTACAAATCCACAGGTACACAATATACAATACCAGTGTAAAGGACTCTAATGTTTTAGGAGGGAAAGGGAAGTGTCAGGTTGTCAGTAGCTTCAACTCTTTTCAGAAAACTGCTGTCTCCAGCCTGACCTCTAGAGACAGTGAAAGGCTCCTATCCACACTTCCTTAGTTGCCCAAGTTTCAGAGCACAACACAAATGCAGAGTTAGCTCAGAGTGGTGCACTGCATCGCCTCAGCTAGTGAACTGTTTGGTGGAGTACTGAAGAAGGAGGAGCAAGAATGTGAAAGAAGGGAAAAGCAGGAAAGCACCAAGGAAGGAGATAGGGACAGGTAAGGGATACAGCATACACTACCCAAATGTCTGAGCAAGCTATTCTGGACTATATTGACTCTTGCAGAACTACCAAGATATGACTTTAGTGAATTTTTATAAGACTGATTTTAACAAGGTGTCTACAGTACAGTCTCCAACTCTCGTAAGTATTACAGTCAGTCATGCATGTGCTGATTCACATTACAGTCAGGGCAAGTGCAAGAGTTTATCAGCTGAGTCTATACAAGGCTAAAACAACTACTGATGTACCTAGAGACTAATCTACAGTTGCAATAAACTCACCAGAAATAACTGAGACTTGCCTATACATTGGTAAGGAACTCTAATAATTCTGTGGGACACTCAGCTGGCTGAATAAAATGAACCAAGTATCAGCCAACTACATCTTCCCCTATTACTAGCTCATTCAAAGTGCATTTGCTGATTTCATCATTCAGTGCCAGTAACTTTCTCACAGAAAAGCATGAAGAATTTACTCAATTTTCAGCTCATACAGCTTTGGATAATGCAGCAAAAGCTTGACACAGTTTATGACTACTTAATCTTACACTTGACACTGAGAAAGCACTAAAGGACACAGTTCACTATATAAGAAAAGCCATGAGACATCTTCTTGTATCATGCTGATGTACAAAATCCTTTGCAAGCCCAGATATGTGCCATTTTAATTTCATTGATCACGTCATTGAAAAGGAGTATTTCTGTTTTGAACACCAATAGTTATTATCTCTGCACAATGCCTGGAAATGAACATTGCCATCATAGCATTGCCGAGTGATCTTAGAGATAAAATGTTTTTTAAGCACAGCAAACAACGTAGTTGCTTCAAAGTCTACGAATCTAAGTAAGAAATCAGAAGTTTCCTTGTAACAAAGGCATTTTTTATACATTTTTTGTCATCAATTAGCTAGGTACTTACAGCTTTACCCAAATCATGTGGCAAATGGGCCCACTGAGAGTTGAAGAGAATACAGTAGTCTTTTCCTTTGCTGCTCCCCTTCTCTGAAAGGACATGTACCATCCCATACTCACAGTACACCTGAAAATGCAACAAAAATTTCACAAGAATTTTAGGTTACATAAAATATCAGAAGTGAAGGGAGTAACTTGCTGTTGACTGGCCTGCTTTGTAGTTTTAAAGAAAACCAAAACATTATACCAAGTTTCCATATCTGTGCAGGGACTACAATGGAATTTGTTATTATTTCCATCATGCTTCAAAGAAAGACTTCAGATACATCATGCAGATTCCCTCCTACACAGCAACTGGTCAAAGAATCAAATGAAACAAGAACAAAACCAAAAAGCCAACCTCAAACAACAGAGCTAGACTGGTGCACATATATGTATATAACCACAGCAAGGGAAAGAAGCTGGACTAATGCAGAACAGATATGAGACTTGGAGTACGCTGCAGCCAGTCCAGAGGAGGCCATGGAGATGCTTCAAGGACTAGAGCCCCTCTGCTCTGGAGCCAGTCTGGGAGACCTAGGGGTGTTCTGGAGAAGAGAAGGCTTCAGGGAGACCTCAGAGTCCTTTCCCACGCCTAAAGGCATTCCAGGAGAGCTGCAGAGGGACTTGGGACAAGGGATGGAGAGACAGGACTAGGGGGGGATGGCTTCCATTGCCAGAGAGTAGGGATAGATGAGATATTGGGAAGGAATTATTGGTTGTGAGGGTGGTGACACCATAGCACAGGTTGACCAGAGCAGTGGGTTGCCTCATCCCTGAAAGTGTTCAAGACCAGGTTGGATGCGGCTTTGAACAGCCTGGCCTAGCCCAACCCACGTCAGGGGCCTGGACTGATCTAAGGTCTCTTCTCAGTCAAACCATTTCATGATTCTACAAATAAGACACCAGCTCCTGAAAGTACAGCCTGAAATAATGATCAGTTCTAGATTTGCATCACTCCAAAACTCAACCTTGGATACCTGTGCTGAAGATGGGACAAGACCCACAGCAGCTCTTTTCTGTCCTAGGTAGCCCATGTAGACTCTCAAGTCTACCTACTGCATTTACTTATAACTGCTTCAGTGACCAGTTGTCACTGTTGTCAAAATTCCAACATTTGCAACAATATAAGTGGTGAAGATTACATATCTAAGATTTATAATGAAAGGCCTGTCCTGGGTCTGGCTGGGATGGAGTGAATTTTCTTCATAGCAGTTAGTATGGTGCAGTGTTTTAGTTTTGTGCCCAAAACAATGCTGATAACAAATGAAAGTTTTAGCTATTGCTGCACAGTGTGCAGAATGTCAAGGCCTTCTGTTTCTCACCCTGTTCACCCAGTGAATAGATGCCCAAGAGGTTTGGACGGGTGTGGGAGTCTGCCTCACTGGGACGCAGGGTCAGCCAGACTTCACCCCTACCAAGCCAAGCCTTAGCCTCAAGTCCTGGGAAACATCCATCTCAGGGCAAGTCTGAGATTTTCTCCCAAGAGCCTCTGAAGTCGTTATGTTAATTAATCCAAGTTCTACTCCCCTACTGGTTACTTGAATTCCACATAGGGTATTGTTTCTATAGTTTCCAAGACTATATATTGTTACTTCTCCCATGTTTCTGGTCTTTTAGTGCTTGTCCCTATACTGTGTTTGGTTTCTAGGCAATGTCCCTATTTTTATTTCTCATTAAAATAATTTTCTTCTCAGGCACTCCATTGTTTCTGCTCCTTTTTCTTATTTCATGCCAGGCTCACCCTGAAGTCAGGAGACTCAAAGATTTGTCACAGCCGCCCTCACTGTGACAGAAGGGGTCACAACCAGGCAGATGATTTGACAAAGAGAAATTCCATACCCATAGCATGTCACATTCATTTTTATAAAGAGGTTAGCCATCTTTTGCACCATGTATATGATAGAATTGTCCTGAAAAACTCTGGAAACTGAGATAACAGAACCCAGATCCTGTAGTAACATAGAGAAAGAGAACAAGAACTACAGCAAAAATAAACATAGTAAGATGCAGCAAATCTATGAGTTTTAGACATCTCAGCTGTGATACACAGTACGTAACCTGATTGTTCAGTGCACTGCTCACACTACATCTAACTGCAAGATGTGCTGATTTTAACACAAATATTTTCAGCTTCCCATCCCTGCGAAAAAAATACACAGCAAACACAGTAATTTCCTCATTATTTTGGTTATGTCAAATTGTACCAGGCCATTTCCCAGCAAAATGGAAAGATCTGAGGGCTCGCAAGTAGGTACTAGCAAACACTTCCTTAACACAGACTTTGAGCTGTGTTCTTTAAAATGTCTACTCCTATACTTCCCTTCCCTGTGTACAGTGTGACAATTTTGTGAGTACTAGGTATATGCCTCATCTACCCAAAAAGCTAAACCAAAATCACCTACAAGGCTACACATATATATATATAGTCTTGGTTTACAAAGACAGGTAATGTAAACCCCTCACCCCCCGCCAAATTATAATTTTGCAATTAAGGGCTCTCAGGCAAAGATTTGGGAATAAGAATAACAGTTCTTTACTAGGAATATCAATAATACAAATGTGGTAGAAAAAACAAAACCACCCCACCAAACCAGCAAACAAACAAACAACAATTTTGGAAAGCCCTGACAAAGTCAGAGCTACAGCCTGATGCCCTGTTGGTCAGGGTGCCAGAAGCAGTCCAAAAGTAAGTCCTCCTGGAGTGGCAGATGTAGTTCTGTTGAGGTAGAGATGATCCTGTAGCCAAAAGGGTCCAGAGGTGGTGAGAAGGGTCCAGTCTTCCTCCGATAATCGGGTGAAGCAAGAGGGTATCCTGGTTCAGTCCCAGTTTTATCCAGGTAGGAATGGTTGGCTCCCCCCACTGGGTGGAGCATCTCACAATAGGATGATGGAATGTGGGTATATTTTGGGAAGAGGAACAGCTTGGGGAAGAAAACAGCCTGGGGAGTCGTAATGGCCCATCGTGAAGAAAGATAAGAACAATGCCCTACCTGGTATTAAGTTGGGTCATTATCAAAAGGCACCCGCCCCCCTCCCTCCAGAGTAAACAAGAGATAAAGAGGAACAACCCCCCAACTGTTTTCAGCAGATGAAAATGAAATATACAATTTAGGCTCCATAACCCAAGACAATATACACACACATACATATGTATGTTATGTATGTATGCATATACATAACCTGCAAAATAAAGTACTTTTATGGAACTGATGCAGTTGTCTGTTTTTACCCCAAGTCCTAGCAGATGTTTAGCCAGGGAATCAGAAGGTAGGAGGACAAAACAAGAGTGAAGTACGTACAACTTCCCTATCACTAGTGGTGGTTTTCTTTAACTCTAAATAGTGGTCACTTCATTCTCATATTAACTGAGCCAAAATAATTGTAAATCCTCCCTGATCTTGGAAATGGTTGAAGAAACACAAAGTGTATAATAAAGTCTGCTCATACTGTTCTAAGGACTCTGAAATAAATCTTCCTGGCCATTTCTAAGTGGCAAACAGATCCCTTCCAAAGCTTCTCCCTCTGACAAGAGACTCTCATCCTTTCTTGAACAAGAAGGCATCAGAGCATCGCTTAACAATCAGCCATCAAGTTCTACAGGACACTTCTGCGTTCCTCGGGGCAGCAACACTGGGATTGCAGGCTCTGTCTTGGGAGGACTGTCAGGCACCATCTCCACTCATTGACAAAGTGTAAGTTACAAAGTTCTTCCTTTATACAAAATACTGAACATCAGCTCCTCAGTTTGAAGTTTGCTCACATACACTGTGTGACCATCTGGTCAGGTTTGAACATCAACACATTAAGAATTCAATTTCAGATTAAGATCTGACCAGCTGCTGCAAAAAGATTTTAATGCTTCAGACAAAAAGACATTAAGATACGAAAGTAGTGCCCAGAAAGCAGGACAAACCCTAACTTAAAATGTAATTCAATTATAAAAATCCAGATCAATGCTTCTTTTTGAAGGAGAGTCTTGCTGATCTTGTTGTTGCTTTAGAGCCTCAAAGTGCTCTTACAGCAACTTCAATGTTCAAGTAGTGCTGTCTGGTAATAGATTATAAAAGGACAATGCTGAGAACAAATGCAAATCATATCTATATTTTGTATAATAGCTTCATACAAGCTATTAGTCAGGAAAAATTTGACCACGTATTAAATGTAGCAGTCTCAAAATACTATTTCAGCCCAGTGATTTTTAAACCCAATCCTTAGGAATACCAAACAGTGTTTTGTGACTAGATTATTCCTGTTATCCTTTTTGTGTTCCCAGAGCTTTTGTTTCCTAGTGTAACAGGAAGTTTCTCCACTTGCTAATCCTTAGCTAACTTCCACTTAGCACTTAGAAGTTTCTTTAAAAACATACATAAAATATCTGAAACCTACAATAAATGATCTGACTCTCATCTGAACTAGTCACACATTTGGTTTCTGATGGAACACTATCATTCATTAGTAACCCCAGGACACAGGACGAGGACAAGATTATCAGTTCACAACTAGCAGGAGGTTCAAAAAAACCAAAACCACCAAGGAACCAAGCAAAACCCCCTCAACCAAGCACACACACCCCCCTCCCAGCTGCAACCATCTTATCTTTCTACCATCCCCCTTTGCGTCATGCTCCTATCTACCCAAACACCCAAACTCCTTCCTTACCATTCTTCCTACTCTCTTTCTCCTGTCCAGCACTCAAGCAAAACTGAAGTCATTGATTGAAGATATGCTTAATTGCACTATTGCTCTGCTTTAGCTTTCCCCAATGAAATCACTTTGTGCCTACTGGAACTGATGAAACTTTGTTTTGGAGAGAAATATAACACCATATCCCTAACCATCACTGCTACTAATTAGGAAGTTGTGACAAACTAAGTTGTCAACATCTAGTTTAACATTCATAGCCTAAACATATCAATGATATAATAATTATGCTGTTAAACTCTTACAAATACACTTTTAATATCTGTTTCTTCACCGAGCAGCTGAGGAACAAGATGTTAAAGATGACTGGACTCAGCAGTAATGTCCCATCTTAACATGCTTGTTCAAAAATCCATTAAAAGAATCCATCAGTCTTATTTCTCCTTCTTTATTTCAAACCCTACTACACAGAAGTTACCATGCACTCCTAGGAGACACACAAGGTAAAAAGATGTTTTTTGGAAAACTTTTGAGAATCACAGAATGGTTTGGGTTGGAAGGGAGCTTTAAAGGTCACCTTGTCCAGACCTCTGGCAAAGGGCTGGGAAATCTTCAAGTAGACCAAACCCTGTTCAACCTGGCCTTGAACACTTTCAGGAACAGGGCACCCATTTCCTCTCTGGACAACCTGTGCCAGTGTTTTACCACACGCATTGTAAAATTGGCCTTTAACACTCACAGTGTGCCCAGAGGCAATGCATTCTGCTGCAAGATGTCAACAAAGCAGTAAAGAAATGTCATTGTAAAAATATAAAGGAGGTAGAGATTTTATATTTAGCTTTTTCTGCATATAAATGGTCTTTGTTGACACATGCAGCAATTTTTCCCCTTTTTTATAACATTAGTGTTAACTAAGTCTTTTAGAACAAATGACATCTGTCCTGAAGCATGTGGGAGGTCACATCAATTATCTCAGTGCAGATTAAAGCCACTTCAACACAGTGCAAGTTTCCAAGATATCTGTGGAGAAAGGGAGACACTACTGTGCATATGCTGTGAAGAAACAAGAACTCCAACTCCCTGCTCTGGTGGACTTGTTAACTCATATCTCAGATATTCAACCATAGCACCTAAACTTCTTTCAACAGAAGCAAGTAATTTAGAAAAGTAATTATTATCTTGATTTTGACTTCCCAGAGTAACACACAACAGAGATGGAAATACACTCACACACGAAAGAACAAAATAATGTTCCCTGCTTATTGTACATGGTCTAACTGGGCTTAGATAAGCAAACAAAACATGGAGTAACTTATTTTGAATATTACATGTATAACTCTCTCCAAAATCTTCAGGCAGTTTTATAGGAACTAACTACTGTAGTTGAAAAGCTTTATGCGTATGGGAAACAATCAAGCTGTACAGTTAAAAGTTTTACATCTGTAAGATATATGGCACACATCTTTAAAATGAGAGTAAGTACAGGGTGTGTTGCTACATTTCCATGGAGATAACCATTACTGGAACTCAGGAATAATTCCTAAAAGGCACCCAGGAGACAGTTACACACAAATTTGCTTTCTGAGCTATTTAATGGATGTTCTTCAAAGGGATATTAAGGGAGTAAAAGGTTCCTAATGTGAAGTCCTCAAAACATTTTAGAAGCTATGTGGATTTGTGTGCCAAAAGCCAAATAAAAATCAAGCATGAGAGGAATTAAAGGCAGTATGAGCAGGGCCAAAAGCAGAAGAGAGTACACAGAATTTTAGAAACTCTGTGGAGAATATAATCTGTGGATAATGTGGATTAACAGACATTTTTACAAAGCTATTATCACGTAGAATCAAAGCATAGTTCTGAAGTTTATTCTTACCCACTTTGATGGGTCCAGTTTTGTTTTTATTCATGTCAGTACGTATGAGACAACAAAAACTAAAGGCAGTGCTGCTGATGCGCTGGCATAGTGGCAACATTTATGATGATTCCTTATTCCTAGAGACCACTCCATATCCTAGATTAACCCAGAAGAAAATGCCATCTCCCGTGCACCTCCTATACAATGTGACTACAACCCCAAAGGCTCTTTTCCAAGTGTTTGGATACCAAGACTAGGCATTTTCAAACACAGAAAAACAGCTGCTGTGACAGTAAGGTATATTATAATACTTGTTTCTTAATGATCCTATGGCTTAAAAAGCACACAATAGTGTATAATTAACACAAAAGAAAGTGTTTTCTATAAAGCTGCAAAACTGGAAAATATTTTCACTCAACAGAAATGTAGAATCTGAGGGCAGAATTTAACAGACAAAAGAGCTAATCTGATGTTTGTGGTAACAGAGGGGCATGCTTGTTGGCTCTGAATCTCATCAGGGCCTCCCACAGATTAATCTATAAAAGAGAAGAATACTCCCCAGGTTTTTTGCTGTGCAAGTTTTTTTAGGTGTATTAATGTATCTCAGAGGCAAGCACTGGACTTGTAAGTTAAATGATGGAAGAAGGCGGAGAAGAAGAATTCAGCTCACCCATATTTCAAGAAACTGCAGTGTGAGTGACAGAGCCAAACTAATGTCTGTCTTGTTTTACTTCCCTGCCTCTGGCCCCACAGTCACCTGGACATCCTATACGCGTTTTCCACTTTCAGAGCTCCGTTAACTGACCTGGTCAACCACATCTCAGAGAGATTCCACAGACACTGGGAGCTGTGCTCCTTGAAGATGGAATGAATGAGCTATCCTACTTTTACAGTAGGTACTGTGTGAGAGTTCCCAGGAGCTGGAGTCCTTCTTTCCCATGAACTGCACTGATCCATGTGGAGACCAGTAACAGCAGGCAGCAAAGCTGCACTCAAATAAAACAGTTCTTCAACACTGTACACTGCAGAGAGCTACATACACATAATGCAATAATTCCAGGAGACTAAATTGTCAGCCACCACCTTAATGCAGAATTTCAGACAGTCATTCCAATTCTTTGGACCCATATCATAGAGTGCCCTAATTTAAAATACAAACCCATCAACTCAATTCAATATATTTTGCTGAAAGCTGCTATAGTGAAGGCCAGCTAGACACAATACATTCGCTGCAGATCATGTTACTGTGTTCGTCACTAGTCAAAGGCTCGCATATCTGCTGCTGTTACAGGACAACTGAGGGGTAACAATGCCTGGAAGGAACAAACACTTAAAAGGCAATGTGAGAACTCAAATACCAAAGCAAGATCTAAGTGCAGATGGACTTGTATCTATAAGATCACACCACTCTTAAAGTGTTCCCAGATGAGGACCCAGATTTGGAAGAGCCATGCTTCAGTAGCCAAGCTGATCCTTCTCCCTAAATCAGAATATAGAAGCAAATGTGGACACTACCTCCTCTTGCCCCAGAGAAAATAAACAAACAAAAAAATTCCATTATCCTGTTTCAAGGAGGGAGACAAACGCATATACTCACTAAGGCACTGAGAATAAGTACAGCTGGTGCACAGAAAATGCACACAGCAGCTCCTGACAACAGCTGTCAGCTCTGTCCTCCAGAATAACTCGGAATAACTCCAGCCATCAGTCACAGGGGTACCAAACCAGAACGAGTGCAGCAGAGCACTCTTTTCTGCCTCATGCTAAGGAAGATGTACTATCCAAAACCATCGCAACAAGTGCAAGCACAGGAGATGCAGAAGTAATGCACAATATGAAGTATTCCAGCAAATTTTAAAACACCAGCTGGACTAACAGAAACATATTGGCAGCACACAGTACATCCACCTTTCACTGCAGCAGCAGGACTGTTTCAGTATCCTGGCCAGTCTGCCCAAGCTTACTCAAGTACAGTAACACTTCCACTGGACAAATATACCAAATGCTTACAGACAGCAATGTGCTGCAATGCATGGAGCTGAAGACAAGACCTCCAAGTACCCACCAGTGAACTATCTCACCTTCTGTCCTTCTGCACTACCATGTTCTCACCTTCCCCAAACTGATGGATCAAACTGACTCCATGCCAGTCTTTGACTTGTTCTTGTTAATTAAATCTTATTAATTTGTGGGGCCTACACCAGCAATACCAGTCCCTGTGAAGCATCAGTGGAAATGACACAATGCAGGGGGCAGGCAAGAGCATAATGAAGACATAACGAAGATAAGGATAATGGATGAAAAAAGGGGATGATACAGAAATAAAGTAGTAGCTGACAACCAGACTATTCTGTAACTAAACGTTACTGGCAAGGAATCAGTAAGGAGAGAGATGGAGAAGAAATTAGAGTTCCATGTTAATATGTTACCCCAGTAATATTCAAGAAGGCATAGTATGCTCCAAATTACCTAATAAACAGTCAAGAAGTCTAAATAGCACATTAAATAATATTTCAAAATTTTCAGAACACAAAACACTGAACTTAAAAGGCAAAAGCTATGTACCATACAATGCAATTGCTAGAAATCCACTCTCTCCTGTATCAGGACTGCATATCTAGTTTGTCACATCCTTAGAAATGCATCCCACAAAACTAATTAATATTTTAGTAACGACAGTACAAGACTGTAGAGTCAGGGTAAGCAGAAATCCCTTCTTTTCTGCTAAATGCTTCCTTACAGGGAGTCTTTCAGTCAGGATAAACCCAGAGTCGTCCCTGCGGTCTTCCGGCCCAGGGGATCGGCTGCCCGGCGAGGACGCTGGGCTGGGCCCACGGGGGGCCCGAAGTTTTAAAAACTACGAGGAAAACAGTAGTTACTACGGAAAGAATAAAAAAGTCTCTAACATCCCCAGACCCACAGATAGATCAACACTGCCAAATCACGGAGGGCAGGGCCGGCAGCCCCATGCCCTCCGCTGCCTTCCTGCGGCCACGGCCCGCTGCGGGCGCGGCTGCAGCACCTCTGAGCGCCCGCGAGAGGCGGCTCCGGGCACGGACAAGCCGCACAGCCCGGCACAGCCACTGACCTGTGGCAGCAGATGCAGGAGAAGCCAGAGGCGGAGCCGGGCCGGCCGCGCCGCCATGCCGGGCCTGCCGCGCCGCCGCCGCTTTGTTCCGACCTGGGCCGGGCCGGACCCTTCCGCACCGGCTACCCACAGCCCGCCCCGGACGTCCCGCCCCACCGCGCCGGACGTGCCGCCCCACCAACCCGAGCCGCCAACGGGCTCCGCCGGGGCGCGACGTCACTTCTGGCGGTGCCGAATGAAATGGCGAGTGGCGGTGGTGGTGGCGGCGGCGGCGGCGCGGGGAAGATGGCGGTGAGGAGTGGGGTGGCTTGGGCTTTGTGGTCCTGCGGTGCCGGGCGGCGATGGTGCCAGTGCTGGTGCTATACCTGCGTCCCCGTCCCGCCGCGGGATCCCGCAGGAGCGTTCTGGGGCTGTGGTTCCGTGGATGATTCGCTTTAACTGGGCCGCCTGTGCTCTGCCCTAGGATAAGGAGAAGAAGAAGAAGGAGAGCATCTTGGATCTCTCCAAGTACATCGACAAGACCATCCGGGTGAAATTCCAGGGCGGGCGGGAAGGTGAGCCCCGCGCGTAGCTGCCGGACGAATCTCTTGCCTTTCGGCGTTTTCCCTCAGCCGATGCCTGTCGGCTCTGCCCTGCTCACGCTGCTTTCCCATGAAGAGAAGGCGAGGAGTAGCGGGTAGCTTTTACTTATTAGTGGTTGCAGTTGGTGTGAAGCTTTTTTCGTTTAACTTTTCCATTCATCTCCTGGGTGCGCTTTTATCTTTATGGCTCATCTGTGTATCTCTTATTACTTGTCTCGAAGACCCTTTTTTTGGCTGGGTTTTTTTTTTCTTTCGTTGCAATGGTGCCCTTAAAAAAACAAAGAAACATTTATGGATGTAATGTAAGAATTAATACCACTGTCGTGGCTTTCATCTCTTGGCATGGTAAGCAGGTCCGGAGTTCATGGTTGATTTGAGTATGTGCCACCGTGCCTTTCCATCCCCGTCCTTTCCCAGCTGGGAAGGTACATCCCAATGAGGTTGGTGCCACCCGCAGGCACTTGTTTGTCGGAGTAAACCATGTGCTGCATTTTAAAACTCCACTGGGACCTAATACTTACAAGGGTTTGGAAGTTACTTGAACTCCTTACTGATAAGTGTATTTGTCAAACTGGGAAGTCACTCTGTGTAATTTTGTGATATGTTTAGCGACTAGTCTTGTGGGATCATGTTCTCCATTAGGACAAAGTGCTGGTCTATCTGCAGTGCCTTCCTGTGAGGTAGTGCTTATGCTAAAGACATGATGTGCCAAGAGGACACCTGGACGATGGGATTTCTGAGGAAAGAACTTAAAATATGGTCTTACTTAATTTTTAGCCAGAACATTTCATTGAGGATATTAATTTTGGTTTGGACTTGTCTATTTTTTTCCTTTGTGTGACCTCTACTGATTTGTTATACAGTATTCTTAAAATGCCCTTGGAATTGGCTGAAAGCAAAAATGTTCGTGTCTTGAAGAACATTTTGAAGAATTGATTGAAAAAGTCTGTAAGTTTTAATTGGCGCAATGTAGACCAGCTTTTGTGTACTTGCGCTTGATAAAGAGGACACTGTTTAATATCTCTGGCCTTGTTTGTTTGTCTTGCCTGAAGGAGGGAACAGGGCTGGAGAACAGAATGTACCTTTCATGAAGTCTTGTGTTGCTGTATACCTTGTTTTGGTTCTAATCATTGTTTTCTGTGTGGTCTTCAATAGCAAGTGGTGTCTTGAAAGGATTTGACCCTCTTCTGAACCTTGTGCTGGATGGTACCATTGAGTATATGCGAGGTAAGTAATAAGCAATCTTTGGAAAGCTTCCCCTCCTTGAGTGGTTTTCTTGACAGAAATCTTAACAGCTGTGTGAGTGAATAAGCAGAAACTGTAGATTAACATCACCCAAACTGCAGCATGCTTGAGATAACTATCTTGTAAAGAAAGAGATAAGGTGGTAGGTCTGTGGGAACTGACACCTGAGGTTCCTGAGGGAATTGGCTGATATAGTTCCCCAGCTACTTTAAAACATAAAAGTGATGGCAGTCAGGTGATGGGAAAGAGGGAAACATTGAACTCATTTTTCAAAAGGGTAGAAAGAAGCCTGGGAACTACTGTCCTGTCAGCTTTACCTCTTGTGCCTTGGAAGATCATGGAACACATTCTCCCTGGAGCTCTGCTAAGGCATTTGGAGGACAGGGAGGTGATTTGAGACATCCACCACAGCTTTACCAAGGGAAAATCCTGCATGACCAACCAAGTAGTGTTCTGTGATGGAGTGACTCCATCAGTGGACAAGGGAAGGGCTGACAGATGTCTTTTATCTGTACTTCTATAAAGCCTTTGACACAGTGCCCCCGCAACATCCTTTTCCCTAAATTGAAGAGAGATGGGTTTGATGGGTGGACTGTTTGTTGACTTTGTGAAATTGGTTGGATGGTCATATCCAGAGGGTAGTAGTCAATGTCAATGGCTTAATGTCCTTGTGAACATCAATGACAAGGGGTGTCCCTCAGGGATCTCTGTGGGGACAAGTACTGTTTAGTGTCCATCAGTGACATAGAGAGTGGGATCAAGTTCACCCTCAGTCTGCAGGTGACACTCCTGCAGGACAGGGCTGTCCAGGGGCACCTGGACAAGTTTTTGAGGAGGGCCCACAGGAACCTCTTGAAGTTCAGCAAGACTCAAGTACAAGGTCCTACTCCTGGTTTGGGACAGCCTCTGGTATCAGTCAAGGCTGGGGGATGAACAGATTCAGAGCAGCTCTACTGAGAGGGACTTGGACATATTGGTGGATGAGAAGCTGGAAAATATGTGCCTGCAGCTCACAAAGCCAGCTGCATCCCCTGCCTGCATCCCTGCCGGGGATGGGGGATTCATCCCCTGGGAGGGTATTCTCCTCCACTGCCTTGCTCCCTCCTGCAGAGCTGCCACCATCCCTGGGGAACATCATCAGGAGGATGTGGAGCTGCTGGAGCCAGTCCAGAGGAGGCTACGGAGATGCTCTGAGGGCTGGGGCCCCTCTGCTCTGGAGCTAGGCTGGCAGAGCTGGGGGTATTCACCTGTAGAAGAGAGGGCTGTGAGGAGATGTTATTGTGGCCTTCCAGAACTTTAAAGGGACATAAGAGGAAATGACGGGGTGAATGCTTCAGCAGGCCTTGTTGCGACAGGGCGAGTGGTAATGCATTTAAACTAAAGTAGGGTTGATTTAGATACAAGGAAGAGGTTTATTTTTTATAGTGAGGGTGATAAAAACACTGGGACAAGTTGCTCAGAGAGGTGATAGGTGCCCCATCCTTGGGAGCATTCAAAGATGGGAATCTGAGCAACTGGGTCTAATTAAAGATGTCCCTGCTCATTGCAGGGGACTGTACTAGATGACCTTTAAAGGTGATTCTACAGCCGAAGTTAGGTTAAGCACATTCCCTGTGACAGAACTTCACTGGTACTCCTTGCTTGAGCTCATTGGCTGTCCTTGTCCTCTAAAGCTTGAATAAAGCAGTGTCTCTTTCTCTTCTCTGATAGAAAACATATCATTTGATAGGACAGTGTTTTTGAAGAGTATTCTCCTACCTGCTTAAAAGGGAACAACTGAAGCTTTGAATTTTTTCTTTAAAAGGGAGTTTTAAAATGTATTGTTCATTTCTATTGATTATAGAGATATCTCATGGAAGGTGGAACTGGCTGATTTGTGAGTGTTTGTTTGTCCTGATCTAGCCCTGTTTGGCCTGATTTGGGAATGGACTCTCTTCAATAGTGCATTGAAAAGTCAAGGTCTTTTTCTGATTTACTTTAATCCCCAAGTGTTTGTCTATAATGACATTTGAAATGGGATCAAGAGCTTTTTTTAATCACTTGCATGTATACTATTTGTTAGATGCATGAAAGGGCCTTTGAATTCTTTAATAAATGTGTTCTGCTTTTTGTTGCGTACAAAGCAAATTTCCTTATTGCTCACTGTCAATAAGGTCTTGAAAATATCAGATGTCACTGCTGCAATCACATGTATAGTCCATGTGTTCAATAAAACAAAGCAGTTATGCCAGGAAAGAACATGTATGTCTGTGCCTTTTAAAGTTGATGGAATTTGGTTTCTTTTTCTTATTTTCCTGTTCTAACCATGGATCTCTGCTTTTTAGATCCGGATGATCAATTTAAATTAACAGAAGACACACGTCAGCTGGGACTTGTGGTTTGTAGAGGGACTTCTGTGGTTCTGATTTGTCCACAGGATGGAATGGAAGCTATTCCAAACCCTTTCATTCAGCAGCAAGATGGCTAATGCTTTCTTTGGATTGTCTCTGAAAACTTCAGGGGTGCAAGTCATTGGAGAAAACTGTCAGTGTGTTAGAAGCTTCCTGGTTTTGGGGGGCGTTTGAATGTGTATTTGTTAGTGTGAAAAAATGTCAACTTTTATTTTTGTGGCTTTCATAAATGATGAGACGATGGGGAATGTAAGAAGTATGTTCTTGTTTTCCTCCCACCCCCAAATAAGTGCATAACTATGTTGTTTAGAGCTGACAGAAGAGAACATATTGTCATGAATTTTCTGAAACCTTGATCTTGTGAGTTTTGAAACAACCCCATAAAATTAGCTAACACCCTGAATATTGGTTATATTCTTCCCATTTTTAAATACATTGAAATGTATTTAATCCAGATTAAGATCCTAAATACAGTAGAACATGTTTTCTTCTTCTTAGACATCAGTACTCAGTGGAGGAAGCATTATGTTGTAGTCTTCGGCTGTTGAGTTCAGTCTCTTTTGTGGCAGAAAATTACTTCCTTTGTGTACATACCCTTACAAGGCATGTAGACAAGGGTTTTTTTGCAGCACTTGTTCCTGAATTACTGGGCTGTGATCTGTGTATCAGCACATTTCTACAGGAGGTCTGGTGTAACTTGTGGGATAATTCTTGGTTGAGTGACTTGAACCATATGGAAATATCTGTTTGATACTTGGATTTTTAGGGGAAGAATATTTAATATCCCAACATTTGTTCAATTGTAGGCAGTGTCTGGAAGTACTGCATATTTTTATATTGTAGCTATCCACTTGTGGTTTTGCTTGTTATAACTTGATTTGTAAGTAAACATTTTTATTTCTTTTATACTGCAGAAAATGCAAGATTTAAGGAGTTCTGAGTGAATAAAGACAAAT
The DNA here is from genome assembly GCA_008694505.1 of Cyanoderma ruficeps. NCBI lineage: Eukaryota > Metazoa > Chordata > Aves > Passeriformes > Timaliidae > Cyanoderma > Cyanoderma ruficeps. The sequence goes on along the minus strand of VZDJ01000247.1, from coordinate 1,499,245 downwards.
TAATCTGTTTCTAAATGTCTGGTTTTTAGTCTGTAAAAGTGCACTACAGCTGACATAACAATTCTCCAGCCATAAGTCTAAATTAAATTAGTTCAGGAGGTGCATAAACACTGCAGGATCAGGAGGGACCAGAGCAGAAGCCACGCTTCAAACGGAATTGACAGGAAAGGCCTAAGAGCATCTCATCCCTCTTCTCAGGCATTTTAAAAATTGCCTAATTGAGTTATGTGAGATATGTGCCTGGAGCCTGTAACCTGCTTTTGCCACCTGCTCTTGCCTTTATAGAGGACCCTTTATGAGGAGGCTGTGGCAGAGTGAATTATTTTGCTGGCAGCAGCAGTTTTGTTCCTGAAGATTGTCAAGAGCACGTGGCAGGTACTGGTTGTTTTTGTTATTTTGGCCACAGCGTTGTTCTCTCGTGCACAGCCTTTCCTGGGTCAGCTCCAAAATGGGTGGGAGCTTAGAATAAATTTCATTTCAGTGAATCTGACTTCCAGGAGGCTCTGAAACTAGGGATCATGTGTTTTGTGTGCTGTGTTGTATTGCCTGTGTGAACTTGGGTGTGTCTGGATTTAATCTAGGGGCTCACACAGCTGTCTGTAAAGTTGTGCACCTGACAACCTAGATTCTTTCTAATGCTACAAAACTTGCTCGTGAAACTGAATAATTCAAAACAGAATCCTTATTTAGAGTGTGAGGAGTAGAATTTGGTTGCCATCAGCCTGAGCAGAGTCTTGAACTGTCCTTTAGGTGGGAGAAAGATTGCTGGTGTTGATGCCAATAACATGCTGCACTATCTTTGCACTCTAAGTATAGCATCAGAAACAAACCTGCTTGGGCTCTCTGGATGGATTCTGGCCTCTGTGTCAGGAGATCTGCCTGAAGCCATGGGTCAAGTGCATAAACTCTGGAGAGGGGCATGTTCCCAACATTTCCTGCTTGGATGGTTGGTTGCTTGGTCTTCGTTGTGAGCTGCATGGTTCTCCTTTTCTGCAGCACAGACTTTGAGGTTATACTTGAAAGTGAAGTACCTGAAAAGAATATGAAAATGGTAGGGGACAGACATTTCAGAATGTGATAGAACAAGCAGTAATGGTTTAAGCTAAAAGAGGGGTGATCCAGATTAGAAATAAGGAAGAAAGTTTTTATGATGGGCGTGGTGAGGCACTGGCACAGCTGAGCTCTGCCAAGAACTGGGAGTGAGTCTTGCTGGTATGGGCTCTTTGGGTAAGGGACTCCCAAGGTCACTATGCAAATCTTCAAATAATAAGTTTGGGGAAATTCACTGTGGCATTAGCTTTTGCTTGTCCTACATTTATGTTTATTTAGTGAATTCAGGCTGAGGATGACTGAACATGTGAAGCTGTCTGTATTTGAATGGGGAATTATTCCTTCCACTTCTCTCTTACTGAAGTTAGATAGATAATAAAAACTGTAATCACTTTGGTATTTGATTAAACTTGAACTAATGAAAGATGAGGTAATGGTTGCTTTTTTCCAAATGGGTTTAATGTTTTCTACAACTTCTTGATATTTACTCGGTGTGTAGGAATCTTCTGGTTGTTTCTCCTGGTTTTTCTTTTTACCACAGGCTCTTTGCTTGGCAAACAGCTCCCCTTAGTTACTTTTACCAGGCCTTACTGGTAAAAGTAGATGCCAGTCAAATCTGCTTTGTTGTTTTTGTTATACAGCTGTTCTGCTGTTGCTGTTCAGAAAGCAGTAGAAAAGACCAAAGAGCAAATCAGGAGAGTAGAAAACATTCTATTTTTAGGACAAGATCGACTTATCTCATATTTATCCTAGCTGGGGGGATAATGTTTCCAGAAAGCTCACATGGGTAAGGGCTGAGTTAAGACTGAGTTAAAATTAACTGCTTGGCAGTCTACAAGCATGGAGCCTGCACAAGAGCCACAGGAGCTGGGACCTCAGACAGAAATGATTGCAGACACAATTCTTGAGGTTGGAGAGAGAATCTTCCAGGTCAGCCGTAGGGTTCTTTCAGTACACAGTCGATATTTTGAAGCCATGTTTTTTGGAGGAGCAAGAGAGAGCTCTGAACAGCACATAGTGATCAAAGGGATCGATGCAGTGCCTTTTCAGGCACTACTTGAGTTCACTCGCACAGCCCAAGTGCTCATAGGTCAAGAAAATGTGACCAGCTTACTGGAAACAGCTGATTTTTTTCAGTTTGACAGGGTGAAACTCTTGTGTGAGAAATTTCTGGAGAGAGAACTGCATGTTTCTAACTGCCTGGGCCTGATGACCTACTCACAGCAATTTGCCTTTACAGAGTTGTATGTGTCTGCTATGAATGTGGCTCTCACTCACTGGGGGCATGTGATATACCAGGAGGAATTTAAGGCATTACCCAAGGAAATGCTGATGCAGCTCCTGAAAAGTGATGACCTCTTCATTTCAAGAGAGGATGTGGTCTTTGACAGTATTATGATTTGGATAATGGAGGACCCAGCAACTAGAGAGGAAGAATTTCTGGATTTGGTGGGCGAAGTCAGAGTCACTTTTCTGAGTTTGTCCTTCTTCGATACCTTGGTGAAGTGCAGCAAGAGTGCTGGAGAGACAGATACCTTTTCCAGACTAATTAGGAAGTTAGACAGCTGTCCCCCACACAGCTGGCAAAATCCGAAACTGTGTCCTTATGCTGGTCGGAGCTATGACACCTTATATGTCCTGGGAGGAAAGCATTCCAAGGAACAGCAAGAATTATTTCTCTTTCAACCTAAAACAGGGACCTGGCAGGCTTGTTCTCCACTGCAGCGCAGGAACTTCACCCAGTATGCAGTGGCAGCAGTAGGTAACTTACAAGAAGGGAGACTGAGCAAATGCAAGAAGTTTGAGACTGAGAGTTCCAAATGCAGGGAGTCCAGCTGTTGCTGTAAAACTGTTGTGCTCAGCATTGTAAAACCTCACTCATATTGGTGTTCATATTTGTTCAAAGAATGGTTTTGTTTTCCTTAGTCCGGGGAGAATTCTGGAAAACATTATTCTCATATAGCAGAAACTGTGCAGTCTGCCGAGCTCCTTTCCTTGGCCTTATCTAGAATTAGTCTAAGGACTTGACTATAAGCAGTGTATTTTTTGGCCCTCTCTTTTGTAGTGGTTTAGACAGATGACAGGCAACTTCTGATTTATAGTTGCCATTATGTTAAACTTATCCAAAGATGTTGGGAAATCATGCTTGGAGACTTTCAATCCAGCTCAATGCTACGGCTTCCTGTATGAGTATTCATAGTAGTCCCATTTCTGGTAGAAGTTTGGAATTGAGATCCCCAAGGTTCTTTCCAACCAGTGTTTCCATGATTCTGTTAAAAAATGGAAGCAGGCTTGGAAAGACTGGCTGCATACTGTAGGCCAAATGTATCTGTGTGGATGAGGAATTAAATACTGCAAACTGATTGACAGAGCAGTGATTTTTCTCTCCTCATCCTATCAGTACAGCCCAGAGTGAAATGAGAACCTCAGCTATGAGGAGCAATTTTTAGCCTTCACGTGACTAATACTTTCTTTGCTGTCTTTCCAGGGAGCTTCCTTTTTGTAACAGGAGGATATTTCCGGGATGAGTTTGTATGGTACAGTGTGGATTGGGTGCTTATCTACAACTGCTTGGACAATTGCTGGCTGGAAGGGCCAGCCATGAAGAAGTCTCGCAATAGCCATTGCGCAGTGGGGGTTGGGCTCTACCTGTATGTTCTTGGAGGGAACACAGATGAAGGGATAATCCCAGCAGTGGAGCGCATGGCTTTGATGGAGTCAGAGTGGGAAAGCATGAGTCCTATGGCTCAGCCTGTGGAGAGAGGCGGTGCCGTCAGTGTGGGAACAAGGATCTATGTGGTCTGTGGCCTGGATGAGAATGGACATGTATATGATGGAGTGCAAAGGCTGAACACGGAAACAGACAGCTGGGATGTCATCTCATTCTCTCCTCTTCCAAGGTAGGAAATAATCTTCTGGGGCCTGGCAGAAGATGGGGGATTCTAGTGTTGGTCCTACTCCAAGAAGTTAGACTGTAGAAATCCAGAAGTACTGTCCCTGCAACGCTTCTGTGATTCTCTGTTTAAACAGGATTTCTGATTTCAGGACCAAGGTCACTGAATATTTCAGGGGCCAAATCTTTCTGTTGATTCTGATCAAGGGTTTCTTCTCTCTCAGGTATGACCTCTGCATCACATCCCTGAATGGGGCTCTGTACACTGTAGGAGACGGAGCTTTTCGATTTGATGTGGAGACTGATGAATGGACCCAGGTGAATGAGGAATGCTTGACCCAGAAGTTTTTCATGGGATGCAGCACTGCGAATGGACAAATTTATCTCCTTGGACAGAGGAAGGGAAACAGTGCCCTCCCCACTGTAGTTCTCTTTGATCCCTACATTGATGTGTGCCAGGTCATAGATAACAAATTCCCTTGCCCCCTTCCTATTCATGGCTGTGTCTCCGTGCGAAGATTTGGTACGTGGGCATAAGAGTGGAAGTTCATGTGCTTTACAGCTGAAGGGAGTTAGACTGCATCAACTTTGGCCTGTGACATTTTTAAAGTTTTGTTCCTTTGTAACTTTACTTTTTTTTTTCTACTTGACAAATGAACTTGAAACAAAAGTCAGTGAAAACTTTGTCTACACAAAGGCTGCAGGTCATTATTGAAAATGGTGGTTGGTATTGTTATGGTACATAAACTCCTTAGGGTTGATGGTAAATAAAGGGTTGTTCTGACCTTTAACATCTGTGTCTCTCTGTCCTTTGAACAGCTGGAAAATCACTGCCTCAGTATTAGAAAATATCATAGGATTTAAATAATAAATCAAACGTGTGTCAAGGGAATCTTCAGCAGGATTATAAGCCCATAGTGCTGTAGGACAGAGCAAAAAAACCCCAAACCCAAACAGCAATTCCTGTCAAGCCATACTTAATATCAGTCCCATTTTACCTTGAAATAAGCAAGTTTCACAGGTTTGTAATTATGGGTAAAATTACCTTTATTCCAGGCTGGAAAGCACCACAGAAAGAGGGAGACTATTCTGGAGTTATGGATTCTGATATGTAATGACAAACATTAGCACACTGAGTCTTAAGAAACTGGCTTCAGTTTCCTTAGTCATCTTTGGGTCCACAGCTGCAGAGACTCAGAATAAAAATGCCCATCTCAAAGCACTAAAATGAGTGTCCAAAGGAGCAGGTTCCTGCACATAGCTGTAATTAAAGACTGTGTATGAGGAAGAGCGTTTCCTGGGCAGAACTATGGACTTAGAGTCCTAGGGGATTGATCTTCGAGGGCACTCAGGCCTCCCAAGCCTGGAGAGTCAGTCTGCTCCACTGGTGCAACAGAAGCAAGCTGGGAGGCTGCACTGCCATCACTGCTGTCATCTGTGCTGTTCTGACACAGTCTGTTCTGTGCTGTGACACAGCAAGGGAGTTCCTGAGCTGAATGATTAACATGTCCAGTGAAGGGGAGGGCCTTAAAACCTGAGAGGTGTCAAAAACAACCCTCCCACTGTGACAGCTCTGTCAAGATGGCAGGCCTGTAGACACAGAGCCCTCTAGGTCCAGTTTGGCTTCCTCTCCTTGCCAGCTTCTGCTGCAGAGCTGGGGGTCCCATGATGGGGCTGCAGCAGCCAAGGCTGGGCCTGTTCTCTGGGCCCAGGGGCCCTCTGTGCCCTGGAGGCCATACAAATCTTTTAAATGCTGACGTTCTCATGTATCATTTGGGACTTTAAAAGAAAGCATTGTAGTTGAAGGGACAAGGTATATTAATTCATGCACAAACCCTTACACCAGGGATCCCAAGGAAGGGTCTTGGGTCTTGGGAGTCTTCACCCCACTGAAGTGCAGCTAGCGGGGGTGAGGTGACATCCTGTTCAAACATGTTCCACAGAGAGAGGGTGGCTGCCAGCCTTCCAGCATTGCAGCCTGCAAACCCAAATTCCAGAATCCTTCAAGGGAAAGCTTGTTCAGCCTTTGAGTTATATGATGTCAGACTGCCAGCAAGTTTCAAAGATTTTCCTACTGATATATGATCTGATATTCTAAAAGGATTTAATGCAAAATGTAAATAAACCAAACTTTTTGTTGTGTAATAATTTTTTACATTTAATTAATTTTTTTGTTATACTATAAATTCTGAAAATTAGATCTTATGCAGGAAACGAAAAGGTGGAGCATCATCCAACCCCTAAACTATCCGGTTAAAATGATAGTGTTGTAAAGCTCCTGTTTTCCAATTTTTCAAAATAAAATCTCAACAAAATTAACACATTCATATAGAAAGCTTCCATTTATTATGTATAATTTCTGGTGGAAAAGTGTGTGTTTGGAAGAATTTAGTTCCTTTCAATTTTAAGAGACTTCTCCTTGAATAGACATTCAGTAAACAAAATCTGTTAGTCATTAGAACTATTTTGTTTCATTCATACAGCAAGCACAGCTTGTATGATTTTGCCAGGCCTTAGTTGCAGAAATGGTTTATCCCAGAGCCTGACCATTTTATACTTCCCAAGTGAAAACTTATTTGCCATTTACACCAGTGCCTTTCACATGCAAGTCCTTTCATGGGGTGACTGGCAATGACTGCCACTGTCTTCTGAAATTGGAAATTGGTTAAATCTTCCCCAGTTTTAGTTTATCTCCTGAACCTTTTGGGAAGGCTCTGAGATAATCACAGATAGAAGTCATAACTTCAGCAGCTTGTTCAACCCCTCTTCTCTTTATACGGTGAGACTTTCGCTGGTATACCCTTTTTTTCCTGGATGAATGATTATAGGGTAGTAGTAAAAGAATAATCCTAACTGAATGATTATAGAAAACAACTCCTGAAGTGACTTAACTGCTTGTAGATGTGATGAAATTCACCTCCACCTAGGCCTCAGGCACACTGCAGTGAAGCCCTGTCCAGCCTCTCCCCCAGCTTCTGTTCAGCCTTCCTGCATTCCGAAGAGTGCATGGATCCTGGTGTTTTGCAGCAAGCCCTGTGTTATTCTTTGTCCTTTGCCAGATCCTCTCCTTTGCTCCTGTCACTCTTTGGTGTCACTTCTGGCATCTTGTCTTTTCTGAAGAAAAGAAAGTTTAAATTATATTTGAGAGGACTAGTCCTGTTTTCATTCACAGCTCTGGGGGCTTAACCTGGCAGCTAAAATAAAAATAAGAGGTGTGATATGTCCTTAAAAGCCAGTGATGCAATTGTCCCTGCATTGGGAGACTGACTTAAGCTGACAGGTGTTAAATCTATTATGGTTTCACCCAGTTTTTCTCACCCTTGTAATGTTCTTGTAATGTAACTTCCTGAAAATAAGTTAGTATTTTTTTCCATATATAGTAGTTCAGCATATTTTTCTATGAAAATTATTACTGTTGAAGCTTTGAAAGCAAACACAGATTTGTCCAGCAAACATATGAACTGGGCTCCTTATTTTGCTATTGTCTAAAACCTTGATGAGTGTATCTGTCTTAGGTTACAATGTAAGATGTAATCACAAGTACGTACTCTATCACCATCTTTATAAACTGTTAAAAACAGGGCAGTGTTCTTTATCTCTTCCATTACTCAGCCCTGATAACACCCTCCTGAGAATATCTTCTGCTAATAGGCCATCAGGTCTCATTGCATGACTCATAAATTACATCATCCCATTGTGAAATGTTCCACCTAGGGGGAGGAACCAAGCATTCCTACCCGGATATAATCTGAGGTTTGGAACACCATGAGGAGCCTTACCTACTAGATTCTGGGAGGAGAAGAGGAACATCACCTCCATGGACCTTTCTACAGGATCAGCATTTCAACAGAACCACATCTGTCACTTCAAGAGGACCTCAGCCGCCATTGAATTGGACTGCAACCACCACCCTGACCAACAGGGTATCAGGTTGTATCCTGACTGCCAGTTTATGACAGTGTTTTCTGCCTTTATTTTTGTTTTCCTATTAAATTGTAGCTCTGACTTGGAAGCTCCCACTAGCTTGCTTTCATTCAAACTAGTAAAGTATCCTCCATCATTTCCAAAGAAAAACTGGGGTTTTTTGTTATTTAGCTTTGATGAAGGGGTTTGCTTGACCACAGGTCCTCAAAGCTTTCACAAATCTTTTCACATGCTTCCACAATGCCATTTACCTACATTAGCAAGGCAGGCTAGGGAACTGCCCTCTCTGCTGACAGCATTTCTCCCAGTGATCCCTATACAAACTATGGCATGCATCAAGAGCCTGTGGATGGCACCCAAAACTCAGAGATGCAAATACACTGTGTGCTATCTACCAAGCTTACCTGGTTGCTCCTTCCTTACTCCACTTTGGACATACCAACAGGTTGCAGTTCTCAAAAACTACATACTGAGAAGCCATTAGGCAGTGAGGAGAAAGGTCTGTGGATAGTTCCTGTGTCACTAGAACATAGCTGCAAGTTAGAAGTGAGCTCCTGCTCTGATCTTCATGAGATAAGGTATCCATACAACTTCCAACATATGCCTTAAGAAGCTCTTGGGCTGTTTGTGAGGCAGTACCATTTCTCTCCTCCTTTCCTGCAGAGCTGTGGTGGCACAAAGGAGACAGACTTTCATACCTCACCAGAGAGGATGACATTGAAGATCATCTGGATGATCACATAAGATGAGAAAAGGTGTAACAATTGCATGATCATCAGGAAAGCATTTATGAGATAGCTTATGGGGAACAACAGAACTTCTGTCACAAAGTAATAATATATGCTGTGGGAAAGATGGAGGGGCAAATTAGAAGACACAAGACTAAAGCAGGCTAAATACCGTCAGACTTACAAGGATCTTTCTGCGCAATGACTTGGCTGATGTGTTCCCAGGGCAGAGCTGAGCTGAGCCAGGATGGCACCACCAGGCTTCACACTGTGCCCAGCTCTCGCAAAGCAAGTCCCAGAGGACCTGCAGAAAGTCTGCATTAAAGTCACCAATAATGCAATAGGCTTTGCAGGCAGGTACATTATCAGAAACCTGCAATGCTCCCTTAGAAGAGGCAGGAATGATGAGGTGCTAGTATGTGTTTTCCTGCACAAGTCACCTATGACATGAATATATTGAATGCTGGAAAATTTTGTTGGACGCAGCATGCATTTGCTCTGCACTTGTTTTCCTAGACCTCTGCTGCTTGCTGTTGGTGCTGAGACGTGCTGATCTCAATGTCTGATCCAGGACACCTGTTACTTTCTTTGTCCTTACATTATGGTACAGCAGGTTGGGATACTGCAGCTTCACACTTTGTGGTGGAGACAACTGAAGTTGTGCTCGTTCTCAGGAAAGTTGCCTCAAGCTTTTATTGCTTTTTCTCTCTAAGGCAGACATATGATCACAAGAATCCGGGACTTGCCATGCAAAATCAGCCTCATAGGCATCCAGACTAAATAGCAACATGACCAAAGTTCAAAACCCAGCATCTTCGGTGGTGGTATGCAGCAAGGGCAGGGACATAAGACAGCAACAGAGACCTGTCCCTTTGTGTGTGTATAGCATGTCCTATCTTTTAAATACTTTTTGGTGTAACAAATGAAATGTTTGGTTTGAAAGAAAACAGAAAGATTAGACTATAATGCCAGTGTTGTGGAATGAGTTTATGGGAAGTTATTCACTATCAGCTTTTTCAGGCAACTTGGCAATGATAAAGAACAAAGAACATCTCCAGCCCAGTTAAAGGCCGGAAGAGTTGCCAGATGTGTGTACGCAAAGGTCATTCTCCAAGGCTGGTACCTGAGTGTGGCTTCTGGAGGAATCAGTGCCAATGCCCTCCCAGCATGTTGTGTATCCTACCTCCTGAATCCCTCATGATTTTCTTGTTTTATTTCAGATGCATGGTAGGTCATTTAAATTTACTGTGCTGGTTTTTCTATAGCAATTGTATTTTAATAGACCTTTGAGCTTTAAGGCCTTTTATAGTCAGCTAAGTATTTCTTGGGAAATTCTTACCAGTATGATTTGCACCTTCCTTCTCTCATAAGAACCAGTGTTTATAACATTAGGGGTAGGTTTAGAGAGCAGAGGCTCTAGATTAATTAGTAGCATTAATTCATTAATATAATTAAAACCCTAGTGGGGTTTTTTTCTGTGGGTTCTTCTGTTCCAATTGAATTAATCTTTGAACTTGTAGTGTTCTGTTCTCTGCCTTTCCTCCCTCAGCATGGAGGGTCACCTCTCCAGAAGCTGAAACAGTGTGTAACACCCACATGCAGAGGGCAGAAAAATGTTACTCACATTAATGGGAAAATGACAAACCAGGAGATGATGAAAACCACAGCAAAAACATTGAATACTGCTTCACAGACCCACTTCCCTTCCATGTAACAGCGTATCTTGGCAATCTGTAGAGAAACAAATTTTCATATGTCCCTTGTGCCTGTGTTTTCCTTCTAGGGGCTGAGGGATTTCCCATATCCTGCAAGGAGTAGCAATGTCTCCTAGTCTCTTTGCATCCAATTACCTTTCCCCAACAGCAGTAGAACTAGTACTTCCTAAAAGCTTTGTCACTAACTGACGTGTCTCACTCACAGGCACTGCATTGTCATGTGTCATGTGTAGCAACCTGCACAGTTACAGTGCTGCCCACAGGCAGGAGCACAGGCCTGAAATGGGGAGAGCAACTTTTTACACAGGCAACAGTTTTAAACTAGGACAGATTTAGATTAGATGTTAGGAAGAAATTTTTTACTCAAAGGGTGGTGAGGCTCTGGCACACCATGGCCAGAGAAGCTGTGGTTGCCCCATCCCTGGAGTAGGTTGATTGGTCTTGGAGAAATCTGATCTAATGGAAAGTGTCACTGCCTATGGCAGGGGGTTGGAATGAGATGGGCTTTAATGTCTTTTCCTACCCAAACCATTCTGTGATTCCATGATTTCCAGGTGAGGGTAACACACCTCTAAAATATAATCAGAGGCATCATGAACCAGCATAACTATCATCCCAAACCATATCATATTGGCACAGTAGGAGACAAAGATCAGAATGATGGTGGTGATGTGGTGGATGATCTGTTCCTTAAAGTCCTGACATGAGAAGAGAGATTTCCAGGCTTACTTTGCCCAGGCAGTGTGCGTTCCTGCACGCTGCTGCCTCACTTGGATGTGTCAAACACCTCCAGAAATCATCAGTGCTTCCCACCACACTATAGCTCTCTGAGGTCCTGCACAATCTTAAGAAGAGAATTTTGTCCTTTATGCCCAGTTTATGGAAACCCTGATAAATACCTGTGAGATATACATAGGTGCAAACATGCTGGAAGAAAAATTTTTATAAATTTCTGTGAATCAATCTGCCCTTCCAAAATTGCACTCCTAATACCCCATATTTTCTTCCAGGTGTCTCCTTTGTCTATTGAAGGCCTTTTGTAATGACAGTAGATTGTCCTTGGCCTGGGGCAGGTCTCCTACCCATACCTATAATGGAGGAGCTCTTCAATTGCCTGTGCCTCTTCAATTGCCCATGCTGCAAAAGTCACACATACATTTACAGGACCCTCATCAGGGCAGGCTAGGTCCCTCCCACCAGGAGGGCACAGCCCTCTGGTGTAGACAGCACCTGAGAGCTGGGAAAGGCCGTGATGCCATGTTCACCCAGGGCCTGTCCCTTGACCAGCCATGGGGACCCCATCACTTCCCCAGCCTAGCAGACTGGAAGGCCATGCCTCACATGAGCAGGGCCCAGTGCAAGGTGCAATGGTGTGATATGAGAGCTGAAGCGGTTCACATACACAAGGGTCTTCATAAGCAGCACTTGTGCCTTCTCCTTTTCACCCCCAGGGAGCTGACAGTGGGATGGGGGCATAGCCTCAGGGTGGGGGCTGACTGAACCATCTGGTTGTGGTTGTGCTGCTGTCACTCACCTTCCTCTTCACATCAAAGTGTGGCCACCAGTGAGCAGTAGAAGGAGAGCTCCAGGAAGTAGAACCAGCCCAATACAGGTGGTAGAGGATGTAAGACGAGTGACAGATTCTGTGACAGCTCTGCCCAGCCCTGGGTGCAGAAGAGGGAAAGAGTCTTCCCCTTCATTCAACTCATGTTTGGGACAGCAGGTGTTGGTCATGCCTAAATTTTCCTGTTCCCACTGACTGAACCATTTGCTGATGCATTGACAAGGTCAATCCAAAGCCAGGACTAGCCCTCGTCTGTCTGCAAAGGGACTGGGAGCAGTTGGGGTGTCCCCTCTTCAGGGGTTCAGACACATCATCTCTATCCCTGTTTTGAGATGTCAGATGCCTTGACCACCTTTTGTGGCCACAGAGAGCCACTTCCAAACAGACTTGGGTGACAGAGAAAGTGAGAAGAGGCGCCTGTTCTGAGCAGAACTCTCCATGGGCTGTCACATGGAGAACATGTGAAGAGCTCATCAAGCAGGTGTCAAACTTTGCATAATGCATAATGTGAGGATGAGAAACCAGAGGTGTGTTGAAATAAGACAGGTGGATATAATGAGTTATAAGTACAAAGTTTTTTGTCATAAGCTTGTGCTGTCTCCATACATGAAGGTTTTCAAAACTAAACTGGAAAAAACCTTAGGTAACCTGTTCTGATCTCACAGCTAAGTGCTGCAAGCAGGAGAATCTTTCTTATCTCACTTCCAATATGAATTATCTTGTGTTTGCTGTTCACTTGTTGCGAAAATTTCAACCAGCACATGGTGTGGTCCCAAAACCAGGACTTCTGTGCATAGAGAAGGCAGCAGTAAGAACCCTGAGACTTTTAAAGACATGTAATGACCATGGGAAAAGGTATTGCAAGAACTCAGTGTACTCATGCTAGATCCAATCTGGCTCTGAGGTTTGGAGAAAGTGGTTGGCAAAATGCAAATATCAATAGTGAATATACAGGATGTCATATGGTCAGTCTTTGGAGCAGTGGGCAGCAGCCAGAGTCAGGACAGGGTCTGCTCTTGTCTGAGATGCAGGAGCTGTGTGTGGATATCTGTGGGGAGGATTTACACAAGGATCTAAGAGAAGAACAGCAGGGTAACATCACTAACACCCAGCCAGCTCCACCAGGGGAGAAGGCAACTGCTGCCTCAGGGTTGGGGATGATTCTGCTCCTGAATCCCTGAATTTGTCCTTCTTTGGCTTTGCACTCATAGTCATGGCCACACATCATCTTTGGATGGGCTCTTTAGAGTGGCCTGGGATCATCAGCCTCATTTGAAATGAAAAAAGAACCCTTGAAAGCTGTCACTTCACAGCATGACCCTGCTGACATACTTACATCATACAGAAGAGCCAGTCCAGAGAAAAATGAGGTGAAATAAAATTTAAATCTCCAACTGAAACAGAAAACAAGGAATTAAGACCTCCTTCAGAGTTGAAATAGCTTCCCAGCCTGTGCCCAGGATGCCCACAGAGGAACCTGTCCTTGTTTGGATAGAGATTTGCAGAATCTCACCTCTGTTGGCACAGGGAAGCATGTGCTGTAAGGCATCAGGGTATCCACAGCCCAGCCAGGCGCTGCTGAGATCCACGCTTTGCCCAACTTCCTTGGGCATTCCATCAGCATTTAAGAGGATGCAGTAAGACTACCAAGATGCTTCTCCCTGTCTCCTTTTGTTGTGTGGATGTTTGTAGATCACCTATCAAATGCTTATACACCCCAGACAGTGGAAGGCACCCAGTTTTTCTCAAGTGATGGCACAGGAATAATGGGGGATTTATTACTTTCTTCAAAAATGCTACAGTAGGAAGCACTGAACAAGTTTTCAGGTGGAGAATTTTTTTTTTAAACATAATAATATGATTGAAGCACTGAATAATTTATTTTTCAGAGGGGGAAGAAGAGTGAGATCTCCTGCCCGATGGGGGTATTTTCAACCCCTTTTTGTATCTATAACACAATGGTTTTCCACAGGGCTCAGTTTTGGGGCCAGTCCAGTTTAATATCTTCATCGATGATCTGGAAGAGGAGATCGAGGGAACACTCAGTCATTTCACACATGAAACCAAGCTGGGTGGGATGTCGATCTGCTGGAAGGCAGGAATGCTCTGTAGAGGCAATTTGACAGGCTGGATCAATGGGCCAAAGTCAACAAGGTAAAGGGCCAGGCCCTGCCCTTGGGTCACAAGAACCTCAAGGAACAATCCTTGCTTTGGGGCAGAGCGGCTGGAAAGCTGCCAGCAGTGAAGGGCCTGCTGGTCAATAGCGGCTGCACAGGAGCCCAGGGGTGCCCAGGTGGTGAAGAAGGCCAATGGCATTTGGCCTGTACCAGCCACAGTGTGGCCAGCAGGACCAGGGCGGTGACGGCCCACCGTGCTGAGCACTGCTGAGGTATTTCAAATCCTGGCTTCAATTAAAGGCCCTTCACAACAAGAAAGTCATTGAAGGACTGGAGTCTGTCCATAGAAGGGAACAGAGCTGGGGGAGAGTCTAGAGCATAAATTTAGTGAGGGACAGCTAAGGGGGCTGGGGCAGGGCTCAGCCTGGAGAAAAGGAGGTTCAGGGGAGAGAGACCTTGCTCTCGCTGGCAGAAGGCAGAACAAGATGAAATGGTCTCTGGTTGTGCCAGGGGAGGCTTAGATTGGAAAAACTTCAAGCCCTGGCACAGGCTGCCCAGGACTGTGGCAGACTTTCCATTCTTGAAGATATTTAAAATGTGTAGATGTGGTACATGGGATCATGCTGATGGCCTTGGAAGTGCTGGGAAACTGGTTGGTCTTAGTGATCTCAGAGAACTTTTCCAACCTAAATGATTCTGAAGGACTTACAGATCTGCCAAAAATAAGCAGCCTTAATAGACTCTACCCAAAGGAGTGATGGCTGCCTTCCTGGCAGAGCCAGCAGCTCTCACAGCAGCTGCTGTGTTTGACATGCAGCAGGTCAGGAGGTGCTGGGATTGTAGCTGATGAACATGGTAGAAGCTGCTGCAGTATCTGCTTATACATCTCTTCCCTGGAAGGGTGGTTAACAGTAACTGCCTTGCTTGTGAGGCTGGTTGGCCTGGGGTGGAGACCGAGAGAAGATGCTGCTTGCCTGGGCTCTTGGGATAATGGGGTAAAGGGGACACCTTTGTGGTTCTGCCCAGTAGAGTGTAGAAGCCTTCCAGCATGACATTGGTCTGAACTTTGGGCCTCTGCATGTTGCTCACTCTCAATGCCCTGCCCAAGGGCAGAGCCAGGGTTCAACAAGAGGAAAGGGTTCTGGTAGGAGAGAATCTGTGTGCCCACACTGCCAGCCAGGGTCAACCAAGAAGATGATGTCAGTGCCACGTTCTGTGCTGGATGTACTGCCCTAGCACTGCCAGAGTACTTACACACTCGGTCCATGGCACAGCCCAAGGCTCTCAGTGCAGCTCCAGTGCACACTCAAGGCTTGGTGCTTCTGTCAGGTCAATGCTCTTTTTTTCACAAACACAATAGCACCAAAGCAAAGGTAGAGTGGAGACAACAGTAATGATGGCTAAATAAGCAATAATCAATTTTGCTGAGGCAAGAGGACACAGAGCATGTCTCTGTGAACAGAACACGTGGAAATAGGCTGGTTTCTGCAGGAAACCCCAGCAGAGCTCTAATGGGAGGCACTGTATTCTAAAACTGGTAGTTTCTAGGAAGCCAGGCAGATGCAACTTGCCTTTCCTTCTTTGAGAGAAGAACTGATGACCCTGGAATTAACTCTAACTCTGGCTCTTCCTACAGCCCTCATATACTACATCTTCTCGCATGGCAGCAGCTCTTGAGCTCTGGGGTAGGGACCTCACATACCACCTTCAGGAACACCCTCTAGAATCAGGGTGAACCCTGGCCCAGCACTGACATACCCAGTAAACCCCCTTATCTGTGTTGCAAGCTCCCTTATCTGTCTTGGACTGTCTCCAGAAAGACCCATCCACAGCTAAGGTGTGGGAGATGGACTTGTCTTTTCACACCTACAGGTACAAGAGAGAGGGACAACAGGGGAAAGACACACATATACCATATGGTATGAAAAGCAGAGAGATTCATTATTCTTGGGGACAATCCCATGTACACTTTGTAGTGGTCAGGAGGCAGGTATGATTATTCTGCAGCAGCACTGCAAAACTCTGGTGGCAACCAGCACAGGAGAAACCAGAGGTGCTGGTTTCAAAGATGCATTGGACAAAGATCAGTAACATGGCATCAGGGATGAAGAGCAGGAGGTGCTGAGGCTGTGGGTAGTGTATGTCTGCAGACTCCTTCAAGTCTTCCCAGATAGGTCCAGGTGGCAGCCAGTATTCATGGTGCCAGAACCCCTGTGACACTCCCATTCTGGTCAAGACAGTGGGCACAGAAACCAGAGGCTGCCTGGAGCAAGCAGGTATTAGTAAGGCATAAGGCTCACTGCTAATCAGGTTTCCCAACCCAAAAGCTCATCACTCACTGTCCCACATCTTGCTCCATCCCATGAGCATGTCAGACTAGTTGAAATATCATGTTTTGACCTGCCTATGAGCTTGGAGGTGGGGTAAGATGTCCTAGTACAAGAGAGTAATTTAGAGGGTGACAGGGTGGTGGCTGATTTCAACTTCACTTTGCTTTACAAACGGCACCTACCTGGTGATGCTATCAGCAGGGGCATTTCTCTTGCCCCCTCTTTCTATCAAGCTTTTCTTTCTCAGGCTGAAAAGTCCTCATCTTTTAATCAACTCTAACACCCAGCAGAGAGTGTGGATGGAGGTCCTAGGGGAGACTGCCTAAAGCCATTAAAATCTTCTGACAACTTCAAGCAGTCTCAGTTTTGGTTCCCTCATCTTGGCCAGAGACATCCCATATCCTGTTTGCATCTTGAATCATCATGTACTGAACACAAAGCTGAGGGACAGCTCCCCAGAGCAGTTCTGGAGTGCTCACACACAGCCCAGCACTTCAGGACACCTCTCATGCACCACCTTCCTCTGCTCCACTCACCTTCACCTGTGTTCTGTCAGTCTCAGTGCTGTGAACTGCAGCAGCCAATCTACATCATGAGGAACCTTCATGACCAGCTGATGTTGCTCTCTGCTTTTCCCTCCCCCTTTTTAGGGGCACCTGCAACAATACACAGCTGCAAACAGTCCATGTTGGTCTTTCATAGACAACTCAAGTGGGTTTCCTCAGGCTAGTGAGGGACTTTTCTGAATGCCTTTGCAAAGCTGAGCAGGGTGCATGTTCTCTCCATTACATGTGCTCACCAATTCTTTGGGGTAACTCCAGCAGAGTGAGACAACTTCCCCACAGACCACCCCATGGGGACTCTTTCCTATTATGTTCAGATGTGTTTCCAAAAATTCTATCACATGTAATACTTTTTACTCCTCTGACCAGTCTGCGTCAGACTACAGAGGGCTATAGATTCTCATATTCCCACTGGGAACCTTTTTACTTTGATAACAAGACGATTTGAAACATAAAACAGCATTTCACAGTTGGTAGTTGAACTCCTCTAAGAACGAATTTCTGTGCCAGTGGGTTTGAAGGTTTGCTGTTACTCAGTTAATCTGTGTGCTAGGTAACATTTTCTCACCTATTGGCTTGAAGTGGATCCTCTTGGAATATGGCCTCCCTGAGATGTCAGGTACTGGACACTCTCCCCCTCAGCTGGGGAACCATACAGGGCAGCTTACTGCATTTCTTGGCTCTAGCCTGACTATCCCAGTGTTCCTGCTATCTGCCACCATTATCTCTGAATCCAGCCATCTTGGCAATGTTTCAGAGACTAGTGTTGCCTTTCAGGTTGTTTCTTGGGTTATTTCTTGGCCTGCTTTATCACATGCTTACATTCTGATGACAAAGTTATGGGTCCTTTCCCTCGTTTAGACATGACTTAACTTTTTGAACAAGGCCTTGCCTGTATTTGCAGGCCCTGTGCTGTATATGTGAGAATGAGAAAAGCAATACCATTCCAGGGCAGCCACTCAAGAAAAGGTTCCCTTGGGTATACATTTCTGAATTAAATAATATGAAATAACATAAAATAATGTGAAATAATGTGATAATGGAGAGCTTTGAAATTTACTGTGTGCAGGAAGAAGGAAACAAGGTCCAAAATGGCACCAGATGTCCACATCTACTGGAGTCAGCAGATTCATGTCAGCCATAATTTTGGGCTAGGGCAGCTTGGGGGCCACACTGTGCTAGCCTTGACTCAACCACCTCACAGCAGCCTGGAAGCATCCGTATATGCTCTTTTTCTCATGGTTCACCTGGAGCTGGATGCCTCGTCTCCCACAGTTGCTCTAGTGAGCATTATGTGGGCACACACTGTGTGATGCACATCTCTGTGCATGTGGGGGATAAAAGTACAGGGGAAAGAGAGTCTGGCCCTGCTGTGGTGCCTAGCCCAGTGCTCCATCTGGAGATGGAACTCTCCATTAGAGAATAAGTGCTGTGAGGAGAAGCTGAGGGAGTTTGGGGTGGTCAGACTGGAGAAAAGGTGGCTCAGGGTGATCTTCTCACTCTCCACAACTCCCTGACAGGAGGGTGCAGCCAGGTGGGGGTTGGGCTCTGCTCCCAGGTAACAAGTGACAGAAACAGAGGAAATGCACTCAAGTCATGCCAGGGGAGGTATGGATTGGACAGCAAGAAGAATTTTTTTCATGGAAAGTGTTGTTAAACATTGCAATGGGTTGGCCAGGGAGGTGTGGAGTCACAATCCCTGGAGGTAATTGAGAAGTGACTGGAATCAGTGCTCTGCTCTGATTGACAAAATGGTGACCGGTCACAGGTTGTACTTGATGATCTCAGATGCCTCCCCCAATCTAATGGATTTGGTGGTTTCATGATGTGCTCTGCTGGGTTACTCAGCAGAGAAATGACAGACTTGCTGCAAGTTTTCTACAACAGCTGTTCTGTAAGGGGAGCTGTCATGCCCCATGTATGAAGAGAGGACGGGATGGATACACTAAATTCTTAAACACTATCACACTATTCAGAAGCTTCCCAGCTCTGGAGCAAACAAAAAGAGAGAAGGTGGAGCAGTGCAGGGAGGAAGCTGAATGCTTCTTCAAGCCTTAGCGAGTTGATGACAAGAAAACAAATTCAGCAGCTGATCTTCCTCAATGACTCATCACTGTTATGCTCAGTTTCTCAGCTAAAGGTAGCACTCAGTAGTTCTTGCTCGAATCCAACAGCTCTCCTGTATCCTTGATGTATCTTTCACAAGAATCAGGTTTGCCTCCTAACAAGCTTATCTCAATCTTCAGGGACACAACAAACCCCTGAGGATCAAATCCAGCAGGCATTAACATACACCGGCTCCACTGGACATTGTGCAGACTCTGGGAAGCATTCTGCTCCTTGGGGGAGAGGTGGTGTGATTTTACAACAGGGATCTTCCCTGGCCTCCTAAAACCTCACTAAAAAAGAAGCATAGATATTAGTTTCTCACCTCCTACCCTTGCAAGGCCAAAGCACCTCTCCAGTATTGCCATCTTAGACTTGACACTGTCCTGGCAGTACCAAGTAACCTGGCTTGCCCCCATGTCTATTGTAGGGATGTCCCAAATCGTCCCTTGTTCCAGGGCCAAAGACAATATTACTGAGCAGGAGACAAACCTGGCAGCTGCAGATCCTTACTGGCATGGCTCAGTGGGGCTGGGTGTCCTGTGTATGCAACATCTTCCCCTGGCAATGGCACCCACATGGGTCTCCCTCATCACACATCCACCTGTAAGGTGCAACGAGTCAGATTTGCCTTCTGGTGGTTAAAGAAGTAAAAAAGAGACCAGATGATCAAACCTTTAAAAGTAATTTATAAAAAACATTTACATTCAGTAGTACAAAATGTTATATATCCCTCCTGAGCACACCACCTGCAGAAGGGTGAGACCGTATGCTCAGATCATAGCATACAGAACATGTGCTTCCAACTTCCAATTATCACAGAATTACAGAATATTATGTGGTGGAAGGGACTCATAAGGATTGAGTCCAACCCTTAAGTGAATGGCCCATACAGAGATCAAACCCACAGCCATGGCATTATTAACACCATGCTCCCACCAGCTGAGTTAAGGTTCCAAAGACAGACTGTCTTCAGCAAATCAAGATGTAAACAACAATGCAGGATCCTCCTCCCACAGCATGTTATTGCTCTGGAATCACACACGCTGGAACCACTTTTTCCCTTCTGAAATTATCCAATTCCAGTTTAGAAATCCAAATGTATTTTGACTGAGACAGAAGATGAGCATACACGAGTTCAGATCAAAGGTTCTCAGTCACATCTCAGGTAACCTAAGTGTAGTGATGATAATCTTCTTGTCTTTCTATGCTGTCACTTTCTTTATGACTTAAACCTGTGCACCACCTCCTCAAATATGGCATTTCCTTGGTCCATGTCCCATCCCCACTCAGTTAGCACTAAGCACATAAAGAGAAGTGTCTGCATGGCCTCAGCAGTCTAAGTCCCTGCACTCATTACAGTGAATCTGTTATTACTTCGGTTTCATATATTAGGTGACCTATAAAACAGAAATTCACATAACACTAATCAAAATGTTTTAAGAGATTGCACAATCCAAAAATCTAAGACTACCCATGATACAAGACATGGCAACTAAACAAATTGAATCAGCACTGCATCATGACTTAATGGACCACTGCATTATCCTTGCTATTCTTGATACACCTAGGCAAAGGTCCTAGAGTTAGAAGGCCATGCTAAAGCATTATTCCATAAGGTTCAGCAGATTTTCTCTGGACCCTTTTTTCTCTGATAGCAGGGGAAATGTATCCGTTTCTTGCCACAAGTTGACTCTGTAAACATTTCCCACCGTGCCAGTCACACTAAGTTGAAAACATGAGCACTTTTATCAGTGTAGTCTTCTAGACCACATAGTTTCTTGTCACCTCCCTTTTCCTGACTACTTCCTTCCAAGACAGGTTTAAAGGATTACCTAACAGTTGAGAAACAGCTCTCTGGATTTTCCAGCTCTTCCAGTGTGATTTGGGTTGGTACTCCTCCAGGCTGGGCTTTGGAGTTCCCTCCTTAGGGGCAATAAGTAGTGACTGAGATCCATACCATTACAAAACTGGTCCCTGGCACAAAGACCACTTCCTTTGAGAAGAACATGTTTTATCTTACGCCTTTCCAAAGCTTTATTTCACTATGCTCAGTTGTAATTTTGTAGGTGTATATAGGGTATTTGCTTTCGCAGAAGAGGTGTCCCAGTGGTAAGATTTGTTATTTGTCAACCATAATAATTGCTGGCGATAGGCCAGGGCCTCCAGAGGCTGATCCAGGCTAAACAGATTCCCATCAAACATTAGGTGGGTAAAATTTGACACTGCCAGAGTTTATCCACCTTTTTATTTTTTAAGTATTTTTCAGGATTAACACATTTGACAACAATTAAGGTACAATCTTAATACAAGTCAAACCACTTTGATCCTTTGCTATCTGTTTTGAGGCTACAACTTATAGTAAGCTTTTACTGAAGGAAGTCAAAACACTTCCTTCAAATATCACTGACTATTAACACTTTGGTTTATGAGAAGCAGAAATTCAGCTACAATACTGCAATTGCACTCCAGTTTATCTACACAGTGAGCAAATCTCTTTCTACAGATGGTAGCCTGGGTTAGTTGGAGGTGAGACCAGCAGCACATGGACAGCAGCTATCTTTCCTTGGCATGGCTGTTGGCAAGGTGGGCTCTGTTGTCCAGGGGCTCAGACCCATTCCTCTGGATGTAACCATTGCTTGTGACATTGCTGAAATACATGGTCCCATTTTTCTCCTTTTCTCTAATTTTATTTCTTTCTTCATCCTTGTCACTTTCTTCTGTGTCACTTCTCATGTCCTTTTCCATCTACAAAAACAGGTAAGTGAGAAGCCAGATAAACTCAGCAGTTGCACAAGCAGCAGTAATGGCTGAGCCACAGGCTGGCCATGCACCTGCTGCCTCAGCCACTAACCCTCAGCACAGTCCTGCTCTGTCCCCTCAGCTTTTACATTACCCTTGGGAACAGATTCTCCCTGCCTCTTTGATTTCAGTGTCACTAGAGTCTCATCTATGATCCTGACACACATTAGGAATTACAGGCTGCGAAGCAGAACAAAACTACAAATGCCCAGGACTGAGGAAAACTGTGTAAGCCTGAGGAGATCCACATTGTTGCCCTGGTCATCAGCATGTGGGAGAAGGATGGGGGAGGCAGTTAATCAAGCTCTTTCACACTTTCCTAAAGGGTCAGGGAGCTAGTTTCTGCCTACATGGCCTGGGTGGCTGCAGGCTGACAGCAGTGCCTGGGACAGGCTGGAAACACATGCTCCCTAAAGGCTCAACATGAAGCCATTCCACTCTGACTACATTCAGTTTTATGGTCAAGTTTTTCCTCTTGCTGTTTATTGACTGAGAGACTTGTAATCCACTTCTGTAAGTATTTAATTTACTGCCTTAAAAGGAAGGCAAGAAAGAAATAATGGGATAAAATGACAGTTTAGAAAAAGCAGCTCAGCACTTCTTGGCTTCTCAGGCTGTCTCTACTCTGCTATATAAGATGCCAATATTGGCGACAAGTTCACAGTGTCACATGCCTTGTTGGAAAGAGAGAAAGCTGCAAACTGCTTCTGTGACCTGAGCTTTAGAAACTGCCAGGGGCAAATCAAGTGCTGACCAGAAATTTAGTCTCCATTTATGGCTGTACATTCTTTTTGAGATTTCCCAGATCATACTGAGAACTCTATTTAGGCTCATGCTTTTTCCAGAGGCCACTAAAGCCAGATGCAGAAAGGATTTAAAACCAAACTTGCACTAAATTCAATCTGCCTCCAAGGACAATATGAGTGGGAGATGCTATCTGCTCTGAACAACCTGCACCTTGAATCACTCTGGAACTGGCAGACCAGGAAATATGCAGAAGTCTGGATCTGCAGCAAAAGGACAAACTGTAGTCAAATATATATATATAAAAATAAATATTTATAGCCAGAGAATGTGGCTGAGGCCTTAAATCTGGCAAGATTGCCAAAGGAACTAAAAAGCTGCTCCCTCTATGAGGGAATGAAACTTGTACTTCAGGATCTAGGTGGAGTTCTAATTACTTGGGATTAGGGAACATCATGTGAGAAGGTGGTAAAGATTATCCTGTAGCCAGAGAGGAAAACCATGGAGACCAGAAAGGCCTGCAAGAAGAACGTGAACTGATTAGACAAGAGTTCCATCCCTCTCAAAGTGATAATGTCCTGTATTCTTGTTGATATTACTTTGGGTTACTACATACTGTCATTGAAACAGATCTGTTTAGGGCAATTCTTTTTTCCTTTTTACTGCTCAGTACAGAAAGTTCTCAAATATATTTTTGTATCAAATCTTGCAGATTGATTTTACACAAAATGGGAAAAATTCTGGATATGCTTCAGGATTTTCCTCCCTGATGGTTCTTTTCTTTCTAATAAAACTATTTATTACCTTGTCATTTTACACTACAGTAACTGCAGTGGTAATTCAGCTCACACAAAAACTAGAAAAAGAATAAAATGCTGTCTTCAGTTGTGTCTTTATTTCCGGTCCTGTTTCCTCATCTGCAAGTAATTTGCTCTGTGCTACCTTAAGGGAAGGCAGATAAATAAAATGGAAAAAATACAGATAAAAAGGAACCTTTGATGCTTGTTCTCTGTTCCTGTAAGATGAAATACCTCAGTTGGATACTAATAAAACAAATCATCCTGGGCTCTGAGGTCAGTTCCCATGAGGCACTGACTGGTCACCTTTGGACTGTGTCCTCGTCATGTGGCCAGTCATGGTTTTAATTTTGGGAAGAATTTCATTCTGAGCAGCAGTTTGGTCTCACAGCAAATACTGCAGGCCAGAAAGAGTGGGATGTGGGATGCATTTCATTCCAGTTTATACAGCTGGGGCTCAGATATTCATGTCTGGTTGCCCTGTGCCTGTTGAGCAGCACTTCCAGGTGCAGTATGGAATGGATTATAATTTGGACATGCCCATTGCCCTCCACTGCTTCAGGAAGAGCCTAGGCAGCTGGTTGAGACAGAAATACCCACTGTGGGAAATCTACAGCACTGTAACACAATTGTAATTGAAAGTCCTGTACAGTAAGGAAACAGTTCTGCACTGACCTCACCAATCATGACAATTTTCCCTTCCTTGATTTCTTAGTCTTGTTACAAATGCAAATCACACTGCACAAAGTGCTGGGATTTTTACTTAGAAGTCACTGGCTTTGTTCACAGACATCTCCCCTGGAGTCCAATCCACATTTTTGTTGAATGTAAGCATCAGAAATGGACCCAATATTGTAGTGACTTATAAATTTTTTCGGTCAACTTTTCCTAATATTACTGAGTTTCCTTCCACCTCACTCTTGGTAATATACATGTATAATTATACTAGAACAATAAGGAATCCATGCCAGATGGACCCCTGTATTCTCAAGCAGTTTAGGTGGACCCTCCCTCCCTGTGTGATGTAAAGGATGCTACAAATTAATGCATACCGTGCCCTGGATGATGAACTTGCAGACCATGTGAATAATTAGGCAGGACCAGAAGACATGGAGCAGCTGCAGAATTATCAGGAGAATATTCACAAAGTAGTATCCAAAGAAAGGTTGGAATATCTCCATGGAGTAATAGTAGGTGTTATAAAGCACTCTGCAAAACAGAGGGGATTGAAGTGGAGGGAAAGCATGTTGTTAATAGGGCCACAATTAAGCCCTATTATTAAGAACATAATTACAATTGTGACTACAATTAAGAAATTTGTAGTCACAGAGAAAGTTTCATATCAGCCACTTTCCTCTTTACCTATCACATGTGAGCCAACTATCAGCTCCCCACCCGAAGTACACAGGATGGACCCACTGGCTCAGGGGTCCTCCTCTACAGCACCCTTCAGGGCTTCAGGACTGTTCTATAAGCTGCAAGGCAGAGCAGCCTTGTTTATTCCAAGACAGGTGCAACGGCCATGTGGCACCTCAGCCTGTGCAAAGGGCAGGAACACATGCTCTGCGAGCAAAAAACAAAGGCTGCAGCACCCAGCTAATCGTCCTGTCTCTCAGAAGGTGGCTTTCCATGTCCTCTCACTGTAGCAGACTCACGTGTAGGGGTAAATGACCAGGCGGCTGATCAGGAAAACAGCTGAGAAGATCAAAAAGAGGCTGTCACAAGTTTTTTTCCACTTCATGTAATTGAATATCTTAGTTGGCTGGAAAGAAAGAACAATAAAACGGCAGCCAAGATAGCATCTGCACACACTCCAGGGGGTTAATGAGATGGGTATGACACAACCCACATGCAGGTAACCACAGCTCTGCCCAGCTCTCAGCTGGGAACCCTTGGCTGGGTCAGCAGAGCAGCACAAGGGATCTGTGAAATACGCCAGTGCCTGGCCCATGTTGTGTTAGATAGAAGGACATTCTGTGACTGAAGAGCACCATTGCTGATTAGGCTCTTCCTGGCTCACCTCTAGGAAACAATCAGAAGCATCATGAATCACCATCACCAGTGTCCCAATGCGGATGTAGTTGGCACAGTATGAAAAACTGATCAGGAAGATGGTTGCAGCATGATGGACTACCTGCTCCTTGAAATCCTGATGAGAAGAGGAATAGCAGAGAATAAAATACATAATGCACCTCCTGGCCCAGTCCAAGTGTGGCTCCTGCAAGTAGCAATGATATCTCTCTACCTAGTGACTAAGAAACCTCTCACTACAGAATCTTATCCGTGTAATTGTTTTACCAAATGCATTCTAGAAATGTAGGCAACCAAGAGATCTAGGAATGAACAGCTCATGATGTAAACTGAGGATGTCACAACAGAGAACATTCTTTCCCTCCACCAGCCATGGCCTGATGCTGCACCCTGTCTGTTGGGACACTGGCACCAGGAACACAATCAGCTTTACTGGCAGAAAACCACCTCTTTTCTTGTCTCTATGATCAGTGCAGCCTAGAAGAGTTACAGAAGAGCAATTTTTATATTTGGATTTTAAGTTCAGGTTGAGAACTGTGCAGTACTTTGCACCTTTCTGTGTCAGGGTTGGTGTTCTCCGCTTCCCAGAGTAGAGAAAGCCAGTGACTGGGAATGAAAATTCCTGTGAATGAGCAAAGGAGAGAGTCCCACAAAATCTTGACTAGCACTATACACACGCTCTTGGAGATCACTCTCCTAAGTGTTCAGCTTGTGTCCTGTTTGTACATGATTCTCCCCTGAGACTGTCACTCACCTTCCTCTTGACGTCAAAGGGCAAGGTGAAGACCAGTGACCAGTAGAAGGAGAGCTCCAGCATGTAGTACCAGAACAGGGAAGGCTGGAGAGGCTGTGAGAGAGGGAGAGACAGGGAAAAACCCATCAGATACATCAGTGCAAGGCCTGCAAGTGAAAACTCCTTTCAAGGCAAAAGACAACTGTAGTGGGTCAATGCTGACTGGATGCCA
Source organism: Cyanoderma ruficeps (assembly GCA_008694505.1). Taxonomy (NCBI): domain Eukaryota; kingdom Metazoa; phylum Chordata; class Aves; order Passeriformes; family Timaliidae; genus Cyanoderma; species Cyanoderma ruficeps. Next base: position 1,472,916 of record VZDJ01000247.1, on the reverse strand, counting down.
GGCAGCCACCAAAGCCACTCTGTCACTTCACTGCACAGCTGGACAGAGGAGAGAAAATATAACAAAGGGTTCATGACTTGAGATAAAGACCGGGACAGATTGCTCATCAAATACAGTCATGGGCAAAACAGACTATAATTAGAGATATGAATTATGTTCATTGCTAACAAAATCAGAGCATGATCATGAGAAGTGAAACAAATCTTTAAAAACACCTTTCCCTTGCCTCTCCCTCCTTCCCAGCTCTCTCATACCGCAGTGATGCAAGGAGATGGGAATGGGGCTAATAGTCTGCTCATCACCCATGGCTTCTCCTGCTGCTCAGGGAGACGAATGGTTCCCCTGCTGCACTGTCGGGTCCCTCCCATGGGAGATGGTTCTTCAAGAACTTCTCCAGTGTGAGTCCATCCCACAGGCAACAGCTCTCTATGAACTGGCACAACCAGTTCATCTCATGGAAGTAAGTTCATCCCATGGAAAACAGTCCTTCCCAAACTGCTGCAGTGTGGGTCACTCTTCCATGGGGTGCAATCCTTCAAGGACAGGCTGCTCCAGCATGGGAACAGATTTCCTCTCTCCATGGGTCTCCCACAGGGTAACAGCCTCCTCACAGGCATCCCCCTACTTTGGTGTGGGCTCCTCCTCCCTGGGCAGTGGGTGGATCTCTGCATCCCTCATGAATCCCCATGGGCTGCAGGGGCACAGCTGCTTCACCATGGTCTTCACCACGGGCTGCAGAGGAATTTCAGCTCTGGTGCCTGGAGCAACTCGTGCCCCTCCTCCTTCACTGACCTTGGTGTCTGCAGAGTTGTTCCTCTCCCATGTTCTCCACCCGCTTTTCTCTGGCTGCAAATGCAACTGTGCAATAACTTCTTCTTTTTTTTTTTTTTCCCTTTCTTTTTAAATCTGTTATCACAGAGGTGTTACCACTATTTCTAATTGGCCCAGCCTAGGCCAGTGGCACATTCAACCTTGGAGCCACCAGCGATTTGCTCTGCTGGACATGAAGGAAGATTCTGGCAACTTCTTACAGAAGTCACCTCTGTAGCCCCCTGCTACCAAAACCAAGCTGTGAAAACCCAATACAACAACCAAATCAACAAAGTTGGCTCTTGCAGCTACAGGGGGAATTACTTCAACTGAACAACACACTCACTTTCTAAATGTCATCTGTGCCAAGATCAAATCAAACAGCAGCAGAAATTCCACTTTACCACACCGTGTCAAACATTTAGGAATCCACCATGAAGATCCTGACTATTTTTAGGATTTCTTCAACACTATTCAGATTCTTGACCAGACAGTACAGAGTTTTTAAAAACTACATAAACCAATTCATTATAGTGGAAAAGGCGTAGCTGAATAAATCATTCCCCTTTTAGGCTTGAAGATGCATCAGATACCCTGCACTCTGTCACAGATTTTCTAGTTTAATCAAATTAATGAGGGGAAAATCCAACCCCAGAAGGAAATGTAATTCACATTCTTTTGGATAAATTATCTGGGCCTTTACAGCTGGGAAACTGAAAGCTTGGAACCACTCAGCAAAATCTTGTTATTTAACAAGCAATTTTTGCTGTTGTAGCACTATATGACCTCCTTAAATCTGAACCTATTTGATAAATAATTACTATGACTAAAGGGGCTTTGCAACCATTTCCAAAGGAACATGAAGTATTGTACTCCCAAATACCAACTGGTTATTTACGGCCTTCATAAATTTTAGTTTGTTTTCCTTTGTAGCACCAGTGATTGGCCACAAGAGGAAGTACAGCTGGATGCCCTGCAGCTTCCAGGAAGGATATGAACATCTCCCTAGCTGGTGTGCTGGTCACACTCTGGGTTATCCAAACTGGAGCTCTGGATTAGAAACTATTTTTTTCCCCCCAAAGATCAGACTATTTGGGAGAACTGGTGTTTCTTTTGCCATTGCCTGTCGCACAGGGCATGGTCTGTTTAGCAGAAATTGTAAATACATTTGTTGTTCTTGCTAATACACAGGTTTTTCCTTGACTTGCTCTTTGCCAGTGGGATGTGACCAGCCCTGGTTTTGGTCTTTTTGGTTGTTACAAATATTGGAAAATGTGTGTGCGTTGTATTTACATGGAAAGGTTTTGGTGGTGGGGTGGGGGTAGGGGTGGCTTCTGTGAGATGCCAGAAGCTGCCCCCTGTCCAACAGAGCCAGTTCCAGACACCTCCAAGATGGATCTGCTCCATGAACGATAGTGGAAATGCCTTGAGGACAATGTTTTTAAGAATGGAAAAAAACTGCTGGGCAAGAGTGGTGTACAGAGAGGAGTGAGAATACGAGATACATCTCTGCAGACCCTCAGGTCAGTGCAAGAGGAGGAGCTTCTGGAGCTGGAGCAGACATTCCCCAGCAGGTCCTGGTGATACAGGCTGTGCCCCTGCAGCCCATGGAGGTCTACAGGGAACAGAAATCCACCTGCAGTCCCTGGAGAACCCTGACTACAGCAGGGGGTTGTGGCCTAAGGAAGCTCTGAGCCTGTGGAGACCCTGTACTGGGGCAGGCTCCTGGCAGCACCTGTGGCCCTGTGGTGGACCCAAGATGGAGCAGTTCATTCCTAATGGACTGCATCCTGTGGAAAGGACCCACAGTGGAGAGGTTCATGGAGAGCTGTCTCCCACTGGAGAACCCTGCTGCCTAAGCAAGGGAAGAGCTGGGGCAGGAGGAAGGAGCAGCAGAGAAAAGGTGTGATGAACTGACTACAAACCCCATTTCACATACCACTGCACCGCTGCAGGGGAGGAGGTGGAGAATGTGGGAGTGAAGTGAAGTCCAGGAAGAAGGGAGGGGTGCAGGAAGGTGTTTTTAAGATTTGGGTTTCCTTCTTATTAAACTGCTCTTATTTGATTAACAATAAATTAAAATATTTTTTCCCCAAGTCAAGCCTGTTTTGCCTGTGATGGTAACTGGGAAGTGCTCTCTCCCTGTCCTTATCTCAACCCATAAGCCATTTGCTATATTTTCTCCCCCCTTTCCATTTGAGCAAGGGAGAGAAAAATGGGCTTGGTGGGCACACTGTGGCCAGCCAGGGTCAGTCCATCACAGTGTGCCAGTATGGAGGCTCCCATTGTTTTTGACAAGACGTGTACTGCAAGTGTACAGAGCAGGAGACAGAGGGACGCGAATGATCCTTTCAGTCTTACATTCCTATTCAAGCCCCACTTGTTTGTATGGTTTATTTTTTACACAGAACTACAGATTTGCCCCTAAAATTTTTGCCTTCGAGCAATACTGGATTGTTCAGAGGCTTGTCTTGAAAGGCATTACTTCACTCTTCAGTCATTTGTCCCGATACATTTCCTGTAGCTCACAGTGTTAAAATTGGGCATGACTTTTCCCTTTATGGGTTTGCAACCTCTACATACAGTCAAGCAGTCTTGCTCTAGCCTTGACTGTCAGACAAAAAAACCCTGGAACATAAGTCTTCATTTTCTCTTGGTAGTGACAAAGTGCTCTGCCAATTCATCTTTTCTTGAATTTAGATGATACCGGGTACAAAGATGTTCTCTCCAGATGAGGGTCTGGCTTCAAATTATTAGGTCTTCTGTGTTTGAATTTAATTCAGTGTCCTCTTTTTGTCACTAATATAATCTGATTTACAGAAAATACAGAAACACAATACAAGATTTATAACAGCAATTTTCCTTCTTGTGTGACTCACCTGTTGTGGATATCCTGTCCAGCACTCTCTATGGTCCCAAAGCCAAGGCTTCTGCAACAAAAATGTAACAGGTGTGTGAGAATATCAGAGGAGTTTTTTTCCTATCAATTGTCTAATTCCTTTAGCTTGATACTACTATAGACTTTGTTGTGTTTTATTACAGACAGAGCTGATCTCACTGTCTGGAATCCAATTGCCAAGAGATTTCCATGACAAGGACTTGCATCTGCTTGTGACATTTCAAAATTGTGGCTATTTGCCTGAAATCTCACACACTATTTAGCTGTCCCGAATAAAATAGCTCAGAGAAGACCTCTCCCAACTCTTTGCAGTCTTCTACAAGCTTGAGGTGGTGGTGATGTTTTGAGCATTTAAAAATAATCTTACAAGTATTTCATTAGGAATAGCTGTGATTTAGACAATAACACTTAAATGTGGATAGAAGGCGGCAAAATGGTGTGTCATGTATGTCATTTCTCCTCTAAAAGTGAAGGTTATGCTGCAGTTTTTAAAGTAATGAACCTCTGAAAAGATTCTACTCTCTTTAATAGAAAATTTTTAGTTTAGAACTTGGCAGTTTTGAAACTTTCATAGAAACATAGCAAATAAAGTCCCCAAGAGTCCTCCTTGCATGGAGCATGCTCTGCTCAGAGCTGTGCCCAGACTGGATCAGAGCTCACAGAACACAGCAATGCCTCACACCTATGAGGGTAATTTTCTCTAAGTTCTACAGGGCTCCAGGCATCAGAGCTCAGGCATTTCTTCTCACTGAGCACTGCTGGTGTGTGGGCAATACAGAGGGGAAGCAGGAGGCAGTCATTTTAGGTGCAGCAATAATTTGAAAAATACACAGTCCCTGTTGACTGGGGAGTAGAGGTTGGGAGTAGAATTTACAGCAAATACATATACAGAACCAGGAGAGATGTGTGATAGAGAACCAGAAAGGACAAAGCAAAAATTATGAAACAACTATGGCATAATTTTTGCCTAAGCTAGAAAGGAACTCCATATCCCTGAATTTCATCATTCCTCTATTCTCAGCAAATACAGCTGACTTCTGGTGGCCTACTGGAAGATAACTTTCCTTTGTTACAGGCTGTTTCACTGACTCATGGGCAGAGGTTTTTGCTATCAGTCCAAAGCTACTAATACAGAATTTAAACATTTGTTTTTTTCCTAAAGAAAAAAGGGAATTGCACAAAACCAAATTCATGTTAAAAAGTCACTCAGGTTACAAAGTAAACATGTCAAAGTTGGAAATCTCACATGTATATATACCCTGTCATGTTAGTTCTTTGTCCTTCTTTTTACAGTAGTCATTTTAGTACAATTTAGGTAACAGAGTAACATATTTGCTACAGGATCTAGAGGTGCTGTCTGCAGAATGGATGTCTCCCTTCTCTTTGAAAATTTTTTGTAAGAAGTATGTTGAATAAAGACATGGGTCACAAAAAGTGAAAATGGTATTTCATCCATAAAATGGACAGATAACATGCTGAAGAATATGATTTTGTCCCTTTTTGCCAAAGGGCTCTTGTACAATACTAAGCAGGTCATCCAGACCAAATTTCAATAGCTGATCTCAAGGAACAGGCTTCTGTTTTGATATACAGATCCACAGAACACTGCACCTGGGATTCAGACACCTTCACTCCTCAGCTAGCTCATCCTATAATCCTCATACTTTTGAGTACCTTAAAATCTGACTTGAAAGTTCAAAAGTCCTTCACTTGTTACAATGAGAGGTTACAAGGAGAATTCGTGCCTGCTGTCTCAGGATGTGCACATGTTCCATCACTTAATTCATCAGACTGTACCAGCAGACTTTTGCAAAGGTCACCTAGGGAACCAGATGCAGCAAAAGATTCAGGGGAACCTTTAAAACAGAGGCAGCAGATGGCCAGTGCCCCTGTTCCCAGCTCAGTAATCACAGTTCAGGGACTAGAGCACACCCATGGCTCCTGTTACCACTTCTGCCTGGTGAGGCAGTTCAAATTGTGTCAAGAGAACTCACTATTTATCAAATTGGAGAAAAGGCCAAGGCATAAGCCTGAACCAATCACACCCTGGCTAAGGAAAAGAAAATTAGCAGACAAAATTATTAAATTGCAGTCTGTGTTCCAAAGGAAGCCCCATTTCTTTACCTTAAAGAGGTATTGGATACAACACACAAACAGGCCCTGCAGCTTCCAGTTTAGGTATGTGTATCTCCTTGCCTGCAGAAATTTACTTTTACACAATCCCAACTGCCTTCTGCTTTGCCAGAAGAAGAGGAAACATGGTTCTGGAGTCCTTAAAATTAGCATGGTCCAGAGTGTCTGTAGTCTCCTAAGTGTTCTGTGCAGGGGATACACACCAACCTGTATAGAAAACCTCTAGAAGATCTCAAAGGGCATGTTTGACAACAAACTCTGCCATTCTTGCAGGCATTGGCTGGGTAGAACAGCAGGGGACTGTGTGTACTCACATTGTACAGGACTGCGAGCCCGGTGAAGAAAGAAATTATGTAAAATGTAAATCTCCAGCTACAAAGAAACGAAAGAAAGGGCATTAGAATCCCATTAATTAACCCCTGAGCTGCAAGTCTGTGTGTCCTCACACTAATTCAAAGAAAAACACTATTAAGGCAAAGACACATGTTAGTATGTTCAAGGTTTGACCAAAACAGGAGCAGCTCTTTGCCTATTACCAGCACATTTCCCAGACTTCACAAAGAGTAATTCCTTTGCTGTAGAGGTGGCAGAAGATACAAGAATCTTGCTGACAAAAATCCCGCAGAGAATAATCTCAAATCTTCCCATCAGTAGCAGATGCATTTGTAAAAGTGAAACAATGCCAATCTCTCTCCTAGGCCTTTGGAGATCCAGCTTGCTAGATTTGTTTTCATGTAACTAAGTACTGTCATGTTTGGCCAGTGATGAGCCAGAAATGATTTACCAACATTAAACCCACGCAGAAATACATACAAACTCCTTGCACAGTTCAATGGACAGAGGCAGGTCACCTGAATATTCACACATGTAGTAATGAATGAGGGAAATTTAATTCCAACAGAATAAACAAGTTATTAATAAATGAACCATAGGAAATATTTGAAGAGGTAACACTGTCTAAACCAGTCCTTTAATTTCCAAAAATCTCCATAACAATTCAGACCTAACTGCATTTTGTGAGACTCCACCTGTCAATGAAACCCCCAGGAATTCTAAGACAAAAATGGAGTATGAAAAGCTGCTACATCACATCAGAGAGACATTCTGTCCACAGAATGCACATGACAACAGAGGGCAGGTGGAAGAACACTATCCTCAGTGGGCTGGGCAAAAAAGGATTTACTGTTTCCTATTTACTGTTTACTACAAGTCATTAGAGTGCAGGGAGAGCTGACATTTCATCCAGATGGGGGCAGAATAAACATTATTGCTTTACAACTCCTCTGTAAATACTTGTAACTACATGGAATATTATAAATAATTAATACACATACTTTTCTTCTTTTTGAATTAGAGTTTTTAGGCAGGTATTTTGATTTAGGGGGGGAGTGTTAAATGGAGCACATGCTGATGAGCTCAAACTTGATGCCTATCCTACAGATGTAGATCTTTTAGATAGATGAATATTACTCCAGGTATTTAATGATTTCTTCTGCCTGTGTGGCTTTCCTGGGAGAACCCAATTCCTTCACAAATAGGAGAGCAGCTTCTTGTAAATAAGGCATTCCAATCAAGCTGTGGAGAATCCTCCTTTGTTGTGGAAAGCTGAACCAGGATTGACATTCAAATATGTCTGACATGAGATTTATTTTGTGCCTCCACATAACAAGGAGGATTTCCACACAGCTGTTTCCAAGGCAGTTTTTGTTCCTTGCTCACAAGCTTCCACTTCCATGGAAGAGTGCCAGTTTGTGACTTTCAGGATGCTGAAGTCAAATGACAGCAGAATCCAATCCAGCCTGTAGCTTTTGAAAGCAACAGGATGCAAAATAGTTGCAGAAAGGGTACAGCAAAAGGAATCTCCTTTCAGAGAGGCAAAGGGAAACTATGGGAAAGGCAACAGAAAGCAAGCCTTTTAGTAGGTACCGAAGCAGCAGGAAAGCAGTAAGATGTAAACAGCACAGCGTTTTTCAGGTCCAAATGTGTGTCAAAGCAGGATGCCAGTCTGACAAAGTCAGTAAAAGCCAGAAACAAGGACCCAGTAAGGAATAAAGGTACAGCAGTAAAAGGAGATTTGGGACTGCAAATAAGATGGGAAAGCAAGAAATGTTTCTGTAACAGAGAAGCACCAGAGAGCTACGGCAGAGCTAAGTGGGTCAGGGAAGACCCAAGGTGCTCACTGCATAGGGATAGAGGGAAGACAGGGACCTGGGATCTCTCTGCATAGGGATGGAGGGAAGGGGCAGTGAGCTGTCTGTGAAGCTCAGCTCCGGTGAAAACCTGAGTTCATTGCTTGTGCTTCTGCTCACCAGGCCTCACTGAACTTCTTCGACAGGCTGGGCCGGTCCATGTTCCTCCGGCGCCGGAACCACTTCTCCACCTTCCTCACTGGCAGGTCACATTGCTTGGCTAAACTGAGCAGTTCACCCTGGAAAACAGGTGAGGCAGCAGGCTCAGATCCAGATTCAAAGGTCAGACAGGGCAATATCTCATCTGACCCACCACAGAACCCAGCTGGATCCCCTGGCCAGCCCAAGTCCGTTCAGGCTCAGGCATCTTTCTGAAAGCTGTCTGTTCCTAGTGTAAAGATCTTGGTTAGGAGAAAATTTTTCCATTCCCTTCTAATTATTTGGTTATAAATGCTAATGTTGAAACTTCTCATTTTTTATGTGAACTTTCCGAGTTTCAAACTGATCTTGTCTCCTCACATGAGTTTGATGCCAAATCATTTCTTCACTCAGTCTTCAGGGGCCAAATCCCTCAAATATGTCACTCCAATAAAGATCACTGCAGCTTAAATGATATTTTATAGTTCTGCACTGAATCTTGTCACACCTCTCAGCATTCTGATGCAGTATCATGATGGGTATCATGAGCAAAGGCAACATCATTTTCCTACTGGATATTCTTCTGTTGTGGTAAATCTGTTAGGGGTAATTCCTCAATATATAACTCATAGAAATCCTGCAATTAACTTCCTTCTTGTCCTGAGGCTGTTAAGAGTTTGGCATGTGACATGAAAAAAGTTTGTCATGTTTTGTATTCCTACTTGGAAGTGTCATCAGGGATAGCCTTATTTTTTAAGTAAAGCAATAGTTTTTCATGGAATGCATTTACCTGAATTAGTATCATGTGAGAGTGGCCTACATACTTCGAGCATGCTCTACAAAAATAAGTTCATTACCAATTTTCAGATATGCTGCTTTCAGATATGCTGGTTTTTGAGTTCTGTTGTGGTGGTGAAGACAAATAAAGGTGCTAATTTATGTTCTCCAACTGCTCCATCATGTGGAATTCCTCCCAAGAAATGGCTGCCAAGAACTGCCAAATCTCATCTTGTATTGGACAAGTAGAAGCTGCCTCTAAGCAGCGGTTTGAGAGCTCATGGGAGAGGAAGGAAGCCAGCAGACTGGCTGAGGTGTACCCGGTGAGTGCAGAGAGCCAGGCAGCAGTTCCTTCACCACCTCATGCTGCTGTCTCATGGTGAGGATCTGTTCCAGTATCCCAGATCTGCTGGGAGAAAAGCACCACTTCAGTGCAGCAGAGATGCAGGGAGAGCTGTGGGAAAAACCTGGTGGCAAAGCCAGGTCTAGAGTTTGATCTCTGCCACAGAATTAGTTATACTGAGAAATGTTTGAATTTTGGGGACAGAAAGGTAAGTGGAAGGTCAGGGCTTACCACACTTACAAGTGTCCCTGAGAACACTCCTTCCCACTGCTGCAGAGATGGGCTGGTTATACTACCCAGACCAATGCCTACATTTTAATTTTAGCCTCTTTTCCTTTATTTCTAACCTGGTATTTCATGTCCTGGGGTTCCTTGTGCCCCACTTGGTTGCATAAACCATGCTGCAACAGCCTTGGTGAAGCAATGAGTTTGGAGTAGGGTTGCTCCTTGGGACTGGAACACATGGTGAGCCCTCTGCTCACCATCCTTGATAAGAGTTCACAGTTATTGCTTCGAGGCCAAGAGAAAGACTACAAAAACAAGCTGAAAGAAAATCAGATTCCTTTCCCTACCACAGAGTCCACACCCAAGGACTTCACCGACCAGGTTGAATTCTAGTATTGCCTGACAATTCACAATCCTGTTAATGGTTTTTCCCATCAGCAGCAGCCATTATAACTGTGGATCATCTTGCCAATTTCTTGACAATCACTGTCCTTATCCCTCAGGGGAAGATTACCCACCAGTTGTGTTTGTAGGTTTCTGAAGCCCCTCACAATCTCTGTCACGATGACCAAGACTCTGGTTTCTTACAAGGCCAATCTCAAACTCATGGATTGCACAACAACAGAATGACCCAGTCTAGGACTAGGAGATCAAGCAACTCACATTGGCTGAGGTGCAGGGACTAGCAATGTGGGAGCTCAAGGCAGCTGATGTGATTAATTTTTTACAGTATTTGCCACTATATGAGAAGAAGCCACCACCGAATGGTTGGAAGGGACCATGGAGATCACCTTGTTCAATGGGCCCTGCTCAAATAGAGCCAGGTGTCAAGGACCACATCCAGAGGGCTTTGAGTTTTCCCAAGGATATAAATTCCACAACCTCCCTGGGCACCCTCACAGTAAGAAAGTGCCACTGATGTTCAGGCAGAGCCCCCTGTGTTGCAGTTGCGCTGTGTATATGGTAAGCAGGGAGCAGAAGCTGCCACTGTTTCTTTTAGGAGCACAGTTCCCTCCCTGGTGTTCAGAAGCAGAACTCAGAGCTGATGGCATTGCAGGAGCACCCTCCTTGCCGGCTGCTCTCAGGTAACCAGTGCTACAGTGTTTCCTTTGTTGAGCTTCAAGATATGAATGGCACTGCTAAACTTCATGATTCCAAATGGGATTTTCTTTGTCTAAAGACACTAAATCTACAGGAAAGCAAAGGAGAAGGGACTCACCTCTTCAGGGTTCTTGCGGCACGTATTATAGAATGTTTCCAGTATGGGGTTGGGCTGAACTTTTGGTCTCTGCTTGTCTCTCACACCCAGTCTGGTACTGAGGGGCAGGGCTATAGCTCTGCAAAAGAAAATAGCCACAAATAGACCAGTGATTTCTGATTTTGCAGCAGAGTTAAAACATGATGTAGTACATAACAGCTGCCTCCCACATGTGAATCTGAACATGAATATCATGCTGAGCAGTAAAATCACAAACTTACAGTAGAAACTGTTAGACTTGTACTCTACTGCTCTAAGCACTGTGCTGTGATACTCAAAATTACATGAGGTTGGCAAATGCTATATCCTCCTTTGTCAACTTCTGAATCACCAATCATGTGACCATGGCTTGCTTGCAGCTGATGGGGAGTACCACACTGGTGATAAGGCCTAAATGTAGCTCTGTGCTTGATCTAGAAAACGGACATACATGGCATCCACCTGAACCAAGGCCTTGGCTCAGGATCAAGAGGGAGGCTGTGCTAGAGGTGTAGTATTAATGCAGAAGAAATGTTCTGCTGAAACAGGAAGCCACTTGGTCTTTCCTGGAGTAACTTACTTCCATGTTTCCTAATATAAATCAAACAGTTGCAAAATAAGGACATGGCAACTACAAACCTTGTCACAAGAAATGGATGTTTCCACTAGCTGTGCATGTTCAGTCTTTTACAGTGAAATAAAGAAAAAAAAAAAAGCAAAAATAGAAAAAAGTTATCCAAGGAAAACTGTTCAGAGAATTCCTTGCTCAACAACTCAACTCCTCCACTACCAATACTCCTCTCTACCTCAGCAGCAGGAAACCTCTTCATCAAAGGTGCGAAGTGAGATCTTGCATAAATATGGCACAAACAGGCAACTTGTCAAACAATGTATTTTTTTAAAAAAGACCCAAATCATCTGAATTTTACTTGAATTTCTCAAGAATTAGCTGTTCTTATTAATTGCTCCCTTTTACACACTGCCACTGGGGAAGTGTCTCTGTGTTACTGCAAACTGGTGCTGAAGCTGGTTTGAGCTGACAGCACCAAGCAGAGGCAGTGAGTGCTGACACCCACACCTGCTCTGCCTGGTCACTCCTGCTGTCCAGGCAAGTCCTCTGATCAGTTCTTCCTAATGATTTGGACACAGACTAAGATTTTTTTTTTCACTTTGCTTAAAAAAGCTGCAAAACTATTTCACTATGTAGATGTTTAAAGGTATTGTACTTCAAAATAGTATGGGATATATTTATGGCTGTGGTTTCTGCTAGTCATTGAGTTTATACTCTGTATGCACATCTTTAGGGACTATTTCAGGTCCAGCATCCTTCAGAAGGATCTTTTAGAAATTTTCTTTTCAAGAACTAATTTTTTAATTTATTTAACAAGTATTAAAAGCAATTTTATAAAAAGACTCCCTACCTAAGGAATGATGTAACTTCTGTTAAACCATGGAAGGGGTACTCATTTTGCCCACTCATATAACAGCTCATTCTCACTTTTCTTTTGCACAGCCAACTCACCTGCCTGTGTATCAATAGTTCTTTGTCATCATCTCTGGGAAATTCCTTTAGCATCACTGGCTATAGGAACATTCAAAGATGTACCAAGACCAATGAAAATTATGTTTCTACCATAAAAGAAGGGCCGGGGCTAAGTGTGCTTGCTGGCAACAAGACACACAGCCATCACAAAAACATGGGTAGAACATTGACTAGTTTCAGTGAAATTTAGCAGCATTCTGGCAAAAGACTATAGCCATCACTGGAAATTCTGGATTTTGGCTCTGACTGCTCTCACAAAATGTTTTAAGTGCATCTAATGACTTTTTTTAATATTAAGTGATTGGCTTAATAAGAGTGATACTGGACCAGCAGGTCCTGTGCCAAGAACAATAACATAGTATTTCAATAATATCCATAACTCCATTGAAGTGAGGAAAACATCTACCTTAAGCTCTGGACTAGATCTTGGTTCTTCCTTGAAGTGGGCCTGATCTTTCTCTTTCAAAGATCAGGTATCAATACAAGCACCTCTGAAGAGGAAGATGTAATCAGTTGAAATCAACTTTATTGCCGCTTCTTATCAGGCCAAATTGAGAACTGGAAGTTATGAAAATTTTGGGCATTAAACTGGAAGTTTTCCAGACACATTAAAGCAAAGAGAATGTTTCTGTCAGGTGTTAATGCAGCTCACCAACAAATTTATGTTACTGAAAAACTTCTTAAAGTATCTTCACAAATTTCTTAATTTTGTTTAATTCCTGACTTCTCTATATTTCCTGCTGATTTCTTATGGTCATGGATAAAATCTCACTATAACAGAAACAAGCCAGTTGCAGTAGATGAAGACAGGGTGTAATCAGTTACAATTATCTTGCTATTGAGGTTTTGAGTTTACCCATGATTTATGGAACCAATCCTACTTTTATGAACATTATTGGGAAATCAAGGCCTGAAATTCTTCCCAAGGGACATTTGCATGTGTTGGCTGTATGCTCTGACTCAGTTCTCAGTTAAGTCCTGTTCCAAGCACAGCCCTAAGTAAGAGGATGATGCTTGTACTGATTTCAACATCACAGATATACCATCTCAGTGGCAGGGACAGTCTCATCATGGCATTTTATCAGCTGTCTGAAGACAAAAGTGTAAATGAGGATTAAACTGTGCCCCTCTCAGAGTCAGACACAGTGAGGGAGATGATTCTCATCACCAGTCTACTTCTCCATCAGTGAGCATCTTTCACTCAATGGTTTACATGGCAGAGGTCCCACCACGGCACTTTATTCAGTAATCACAGAACAAACTGTCTTGTGCAGAACCTGCTGAAGTTGAAACTAAATGGATTTATCATGAATGGGTCTAAACTGCTACTCTCTCACCTTTCAAAAGTGGGCTACACTCCTTCTGCAGAGCCTTTCAGTTAGTATGAGATACAATAAATATTTTAACATTGGGGGTGGATTTTTAAAAATTGTTTATAAGGGTGCCACTTGCAAATACCTTCAAGTACTAAGAAATGCAGAACCAGTGACAGCAGCAATCTGAGCTTCTATTCTTTGAACTGCACAGTCTCTTTTAGCCTCCTGCTTTCATCTGGCAGAGGGCTATCACTGTGCTCCTGACATAGTCTCTGCCTTCTCCAGCTTGCAGGGGAATGTTTCACACCATTTAAACTGACTGTTCCATTTGATACCACATCTGGATTCACTACAGTGCTGCTGTCCAAACTGAGTCAGGTCCATTTTCAGTTAAATGCTGCAATGTGTCCGTCATCTTTGCACTAAGCCTCGCCTGTAAGGTCTTAATAGGAAACTGTTTCCAGATCCTTCCTGATTACTAATCAACAACAAAAGTCTCTATGCAAAATAAACTTTAGAAAAGTACCTTTCTAAATAAAACATTCAGAATTGGTGTCCTTTCTTTCTTCTGGTTTTGAGTTCAAATATCTGTTCCTGGCAGATTAAGAGCATCCATTTCTTTAGATGTGCAATATATGGCTCACATACTGTCACCACCCTTCCACAAAGAAACACAGTGTTTGACTAAAGTCTTCTTCTGGTGAAATATGGGAGCTGTGTGGATTCAAATTCATTGACAATTCCTTTCAATTGCCCAACACCCAAAAATCCCTGGACAAGTCCAAAATCAGACAAATCAAAAATTGTACATAAAGTCTGGTTTTCAATGGCTTTACCGTTTCTCAAAGAATTTTAGTTGCCACATTTTACTACCCATGCAGTCAAGAAACACTTTGCAATATTTCTTCAGAATCACAGCACTCCAAGAACTTGATTTTTATAGAAATGGTCTTAAACATTACGTAACTAGAAGAGAAGCCAACATCCTTGCAGGACTATGTCCAGGAAAAAGTTCAGCTAAGGTATAAAGGTGCTTAAAATCAAGCTCCAAGTTATGGTTGCAGGACATATCTCCTTCTCACAAGTGCAATCTGGAAATATTAAAGGAACAGGGGAGGTCCCCAAGTCCTAGGTCCTCTCTTTTCTCAGGACATCATTAACTGCTTCCCCCAGTTCCTGCCTCAGTACTGTGGCATAGCCCAGCACTGCAGCAGTAATGGGCTTTCTACTCTCCAGCAGTGAATCCACTTTTCCCACCTTCCTCAGTACAAACCAGCTCACAGGGGAGTTGTTTCACAACCTGTGAGCTGTTTCTTCTCCCCCACAACCTCTTCGGCTCTCCCAGGCCACACCCAGATACGGCAGGTCTTCCCACAGCTACCACCTCATCGCCAACATAGCTGACTCTCAGAAGGATGTTGCTATCTCAGTTTTCCCCAGTTCAGCCAGCCAGTGCAAAGGAGAGGAAAATCTATCTTGAGGAAGCAGGTTCTTTCATAAGTTTAACGCCCAAAAAAAAGGATGAAACAACTGGTCCAAGCACAATGGCTGATGCAGACATTGCAGAAAATTCTCCAGACTTCCCTCACCTCTTATTATTTATCTAGAGTTCTGACAGTTAAATCACATGAACACATGATAATATCTGAAATCCCAAGGCAGGAACTATCTACAGAGAGAAAAACTTGGCACTGAATGCACAGTTGCAAGTAATAGCTGGTGGTGGCTGAGGGTAGACTAGATTGCTAGAGGGTAAGCTACAGCCACCAAACCCAAACCTGTCTACTAGCTACAGCCACTCATTTTGATCTGCAGACTAGGCATACAAGGATATACAGTCAGGGTTATCTACACAGAAAATGAGAAACAAACACACATTTCCTTCTGCAATTCTCAAACTTGGTGTAAAATTATTTTAAACAGGGCCAGTGCCACTGTTTAAAGATACAGATAAGGCAATGGAGAAATTGAGGGCTGGATTCACACCTCACCTTCCCACGGGAAGCTTTCTTCTCCAGGATGAACTGGATGTGAAACAGTAATGATTCAGAATTAGAAAAAGTCATACTGAAATAAATTACTGCAGAGTTAGGACAAACAAGAATACAGCTCAGAACACTGGCTTGTAATTTGCATAGGTAACATAGTGCTATGATTATAGGCTTCCTGGACCTGTAAAATGGGCCTGTGATATTATCTTTCTCAAGGGTGTGACATGCAGCTTTTATTTAATGAAGTTTGTGAATCAAAACAGCTTTAAAATTAATGAGTAGGACCAGGCCTGTGGAAACACTCCCAGCTGAGGCAGCACCTGGATGGGAAAGAAAAATACTTTTTTACTTGGCCATCGGCATCTAAAAACAGATGAAAAAGATATGTAGATTGACTGGAAGTGGTGTGGCAGGAAATAGGCAAATGAAGGGACAGATCCACAGAAGCACAGAATGAATGCTGAAAGGGGTCTCTGGAGATCACCAAGCCCAACTCTGCTGCTCAAGCAGGGCCAGCTCCAGCAGGCTGAGTGGACTATGTCTAGTTGGGTGTTGTGTCTCTCTGCCCATGCAGAGAAACTCTTCCAATGTTCAACCACCCTCATAGTAAGAAGAGAGTTTTTGTATGTGCAGATGGAGCATCATGCATTTCTCTTTGTGTCCATTGCCTTGTATCCTGTCATGAGCCATCATAGGGAAGAGTCTGGCTCCTCCTTCTTCCTGACCATGTCTTGCATTGGGGAGCCATAAATTGGCCAAGTGCCACTCAGTGTGGCACATGGGCCAAATTTCCAGCTCTATACCAGAAGCTCATCCATGTCACTGACCAGCAGGGCCTACCTGAAGGAATATGGACTCCAGCCAGGTCTCACGCATCAGCAGGGAAGAAATGTGAGTCACTTGTGTTTTAATGGCTACCTAGAGCACCTTGGTTTCCACATGAGAAGAGGTAACCAAGATGCCTGTGTCTCCAGGAAAATGCAGGATAAAAACCATGGAATTTATGGAATGCACACTACACATACTGTTTACAAAGAAGAGATTTGAATTCCAATTTTGTATCATCCTAAAATTATTATTTCAGTAATTATTCACACATTGGGTTTTAATAAAATATCCCAACTTACAACCAGTATTTTTATGCAAAAACATTATTGTAGGAGAGCTCTGAATCATTTCAATGTCTATATGCTTTTCCAAGCTACTCTTGTGTCACAGAGAATCTGCACAAGAAATATCTTTCTAGTCTACAGGAAAGTCCATTTCCATTTCATTGTGCAGCCACTTTTCAAAAAAAGAATGATAAAATGTTTTTTAAATTGTCATTTTCCCCTCTTTCTAAACTTAAAACCATTGAAGATTTCAAAAATTTACCTCTTCAGAGACCTACTAAGAACACAGGGTTTTGAATATACTGAAAAACACTTTAAAGTGTATTCAAAATCATGAAAGGGGACTTGTTCTGCAGTCTTGACTATGGTTAATGCTATAGTAAATCTCAGTTTTCTACCAGCAAATCATGTTGTGTCACTGACCATATTAACTACTGACCAAACTGAATAAAGCAATGGCACCAGTTCAGGACTTCAATGAAACTCAGAGTCAATGATACCTGCATGATTTCTTGCCATACCTTTGTCATAATCCCCAAATTTTCTGTCCTGAAGTGTAATGTGTGAAACACTCAAATACCCCGGCCAGAAAGATCCCTGAGTCAGAGTAAATTCCTGTGCCATCACTGGGGGATGATATCACAGAGTTTGCAAAAAGCAGTCCCAAAAGCAGATCTGGTAGCAGAATAAGAGGAGCAGAAATCCTGGCAGTGCAGCACTGAAGGGTCTGTAGCAACTTCAAGTCAGAGGAAGCAGCTACAAATGCCTCTCCACAGCAGTGAAGGGCAGCAGCACTGCCAAGCCCATGTGGTGGTCAGTACCACACACACACCCCTAGGCTAGGCAGGGCTGATGCTGAGGCCACAGGGCTCAGTCCAGTCTGATGCATCTTATTCATGTTTGTCTATCAGGTGCAATAGTCCAGATCCCCATCACCCAAGATAAAGGAGACTTAACTGTATGATAGAGTCTAAACATGATTTCTGCCACACTAGACCCAGAAACAGCAAGTAATATGCAGCACACAAAAACCAGCAAAACACACTCATAAACCTCATCTAGACTGACCTGTTTTATGTGTAGGAAGTCACAATGCTTGCAATTAGACCTTAAGGGTAGGGTTTGTGCTCTACATTCAATACACTTCTTTCGCTAGTACACAGGGCTGAAAAGAAGGAGCTGAAAATATATCTATGTCAGCTGACTTTGTGATATGGAGTGTTCAGTCATGCATTGGCACAGACAATAAAGCCAACTTTTGGATCCAAACTGCTCCCATTGTACCCAAGAAACCCCAACAAGTGGAACATAACTTACCTTTCAAAGGCACATCGAATGACTACCAAGATCAAAGCAAAAGGGATACTGAGCAGGAGATCACGAGGTTGAGGGTAATGAGTGTCTTCAGATTCTTGCATGTCCTCCCAAGTGATTCCTGGGGGCAGCCAGAACTCATGCTGCCACAGCCACTCATACAGAGAGCGAGCCATCCTAGAAGGAGGAGAGACCAGAATAAAGTGAGCCTTGCACACAAGAAAACCTGTCAGCACAAGCCGGTGAAGCCAAGGAAGGATTACACCCCTTGCTGAGGTTGCATCAGAAACAGAACAGCTGTGGGATGCAGAACTGCCCCAGGAACTGATAACCTGATCACCGATCCTTATCGTGTGCTTGGCAAACGCTGACTTCTGGCACCAAAACAAAACAGGGATAAAATGGAGAAAGTGCCTCAGAATTCAATAGAGTATTAGTGCCAAACTTCTCAGATTCACACATTCCTCTCTACAGCTTGGTATTGTGGGGATGCGACAAATCTGCTCTACTTTTTAGATTTACATACCCTTATTTTTCTGTTTTTGATCTTTTGTATTTATTTGTTTCTATTTACAGATTGTAATTCCATTATCTGTGTGTGTGTATGAACTATACTTATTATTCTGAGACTTCACCTTATAAAAGAAAAAGAAAATCATCTTTTCACTTTGAATTATTAAGGAAGGCACTTCTAGGTAAGAAATCTTGTGCTAGGTGGATTTTGTGTTGGACTCTTAATGTAATTTTAAAGACCACGCTTGGATGTGGAATCTACAGATATGGTCAGTGAACTTAGCAACAAAAAGGACAGCAGAATGTTGATATGACCATTCAACACACAAATACAGTTTCCAATAACTCTACCTCATACACAAATATGAGCTGTACCGCCCTCCAGTACAGGTTGCTCATTCTTAGCTGGTAATAACCAACATCTCCAATATAAGCTCTGAAGTCAGACTCTGTGAAGGCACAGAAGAAGGAAATGGGAATGAAATGCTCATTGAGATAAGCAGAACAGTGCACAGAAAATGCCACCTTAGGAAACCAAGGGAAAAAGCATACAATTTAAGTGTCCGGCCCAAGTATTATAAAGCTTCTCTTCAAGCACAGCGCCAAGGCCTGGCCCATTTTCTGCAAAAACTGCCTATCAAATCAAAAATGAATCAGGCATTTTATTTTGACGATAACTTTAATTCTGATGCAATTTCTCTGTTAAACTCATTCTACAGTTTTGGACTCTCAGGGATATTTTCTGAATCACAACCATGGAGTCACAGGATGGGTTGGGTTAGACAGGATCTTGAATCTCATTCCACCTCCTGCCTTGGGCAGGGACACCTTCCACTATCCCAGGGTGCTCCAAGCCCCATCCAACCTGCCCTTGGACACTTCCAGGGATTCAGGGGCAGCCACAGCTAATCTGAGCAATCTGTCTCAGTGCCTCACCATCCTCATGGGGAAGAATTTCTTCCTAATATCTAATCTAAATCTACTGTCTCTCAGTTTGAAGCCATTCCTCCATGCCCTGTCCCTCCAAACCCTTGTAAAAAGTATCTCTCCACCTTTCCTGTAGGGTCCCTTCAGGCACTGGAAGGAAATGTAACATCTTTTCTTGATTTGGACTTTATTATTCACCTCAATGAGTCTTTTGATCTGACTACAACAGGATGCTGTTTCTTAAAATTTGACTCATTTCTCCTGGCAGATAAACAGCCAATTCAGCTTGAAGACAAAGCTGATTAAAAATATATGTGTAATTGATAGTAAGTGGATGCAAACTTTCTAATCACTTATAGAAAAAGATATATCATATATAGAATCTATATATCGTATCTAGAAAGCAGGAAAACATTTCTCT
Source organism: Cyanoderma ruficeps (assembly GCA_008694505.1). NCBI lineage: Eukaryota > Metazoa > Chordata > Aves > Passeriformes > Timaliidae > Cyanoderma > Cyanoderma ruficeps. Next base: position 1,453,028 of record VZDJ01000247.1, on the reverse strand, counting down.
TTTTCCCCAAAGAAAAAGGTAAAAGAATCTTATGAAAAATGCATTCTTCTCCACTGTGCACTGCCTGATTTCAGCTTTTGTAAAACCCACAGTATAGAAATCCTCCTAAAACTCAAGAGCCTGACATACTAAGGAAATGCAACCATGAGAAGTTGAAATATGGCTTCACTAGCACTGAAAAGAATATCCTGATCTTTTACCAGAGTTCAGTTTGACAACAATCACCAGTATTTTCTTTCTGGTGTAGCTTCTGGGCCTCCAGAAACTGCAAATTTGATCCCACTTCCAGGCTGCTCTCCCTTCTTCTTCTAGCTCTCCTTCCAGACAATGCTTGGACAAAAACTACTGGCACACAAAATGAAGATAAACAGGGTTTATAGGCTCATGAAATCCTGTTTTAAGAGCCTGACAAGCAAGACGCAACAGTTTTTGAATTGCCTTCCAAATCTCGAGTCTCTACAGCTCTCTGTGGCCTAGAGTACAACCTACCTGTCTCCACTAAGGCTGTTTGGAGGTGGGAAGATCTGCTACCAACCACCTGTTCCACAGGCAGGGCTGTAGAGTCCTTTAGCAACATTTCCCTTCCTTTGCTTTTAGTGCTCCAGCAAAATCACCTGAAGCCAGGACCACAGAGGTTGGTGACGGCTCACTGGTGACAGAACTAGCTGAAGCACACGTACATGCCTGCCAGAAAAAGCTTTTCAGACTACTCAGTAAACATGCTGCTCACCAACAGTGCCATTTGGGTGACACAGCCCTGTGCCCTTGGGACAGGGTGGCTGTGCTGAACCCCCAAGCCTTGGTGAATCATTTTTTCAGGATGCCCCCAAACTTCCTGTTTGAACCCAGGTTTCTCCATAAAAATCTACATTTTTAGAAGCAAACTGTAGATGGGCTTAGGCTACAATGAATTCAACATCCTGTCACCATCAAGCATGGTGACACCACACCAAAACAGCTTGGGCATTTCAGACAGTACTGGATACCAGCTTGGAAGTGCCAGATAACCTAAGTGAGGTGCCTGAATAGCAAAGAACTTTACTGGCATTGAACGTACCAACCTCAAAATGCTGGTAAATTTTCTCAGCTGTTAAAAATCTCAGCTCTAGTCAGGAAAAGCATTAGGAATACCTAGGAGAACTCCAGGGAAAAATTACACTTCCTCTTTGGCTCAGCTCTTCAAAAAACATCTCTTCAGTAGGTTTTCCCACTGTGCAGACAGAAGGCATGCTGGGGAAAGCTGCCACCCAAGTCAGCTTTGCAGCTACACAATCCTACATTCTCCCTCTTGAATTAGATATATCTGGCAACAACACAAAACCACACTTGGTAGAGAACGGCAGCTGAAATCGACTGGGGACTCTCCGTGGGAGAATACAAAATAGACGTCCAATTTGCTTAGGGGGAATATATAGATTCAAAGTGCTAGGGGAGCAAACAGCCACTACCTAATCTACTCTCATGTGCAAAATTAGATAGTTAGGATCATCCTCATGGAATATTTTTTCATCTTTGCAGCTGTCTTTACACATTGCAAAAATACAGAACAGGCTATGGCATGAAGCAACACATATATCTTTTGCAATTTATACAGGTCAAGTTCTCAACTCAAGGCTGCTGGAAAGCTAAAGACAATGGTGTGTCTAAAAAGCCCTTTCAGTAGCCACAGAAAAGTATAAGAAGGCCCATTTCTTTCTCAGAAGTTCTTTACACCTCACACAACATCTGTCCCGCACTGTAACTTTGTAACGTGCAGAACCAAGCCCTTCAGCTCTGAATACAGGTCTAACAGAGAAGACACCCCCTTCACAGAGAGCTCAGCAAGAACAGAGACAAACAACAGCAGGAAACACTGGACAGATCAACATAAGAACTTTACAAACAACCAACAAAATAGTAAATGCTGAAAGAACAGCTTTAGGTTGGTTGTAGAAGGTACATCTAGGGATGAAATCAAAAGCACAGAAGTATCACAGCTACACCGTGGGGACAGGGAGGATAAGGCTTCAGCACTTCCTGAGCCCATAGTGCACCAAAAGGAGACAGGCAAAGTGGAATTCACAGAGCTCCTTTTGAGGTGACACAGCCCGAAAGGTCTTGAGGCAGCTGGACTCTGCAGCCCAATGGCCCCATCCGCTGTATTTACTTTGTTGAACCTTGCCTTTTCTGGCATTGCTTGTTATTTCAGTTTTTATGAACATAGTGGTTTTATCTGAATCCTCAGCATTACAAAGGCATCTGCTGCTGGGCTTGCTGAGCTGCCCCAAGGAGAGCAGGAACGGCCGCATCCATAGTGCCTGCAGCAGAGCAGCACTGCAGGGCTCCCCACCCTAAGCCACAGAACACCACTGTACTTAGCTCCTCAGGGCCAGGTTCATACTTGGTTTCGCTTTCGAGGCAGAACTGTTTGAGAAGAAGCAGAGCATCCAGCTAAAGAGGTTACTACTTGTCTCACAGGTAAAACGGCTAAGCAGGTTTACCCAGACAATATTAATTGTTGCTTACACCTTCAAAGAGTTACTCTGCTGCTTCACTTACAGACTCCATTCCCAAGTGAAACATTAATATATAGGTACACAAATATTCATGTAAATTTACATGTGTGAATATAGCAGATAAGGGTGGAGAGGAAACAGAGAAACAGCCTACGAATCTTGGAAAGACTTCACTACAAAGGCCTTCAAGTGCTTACAGCAGACATGTTCCATTGTCTGCAGGTGGATTACACAGGTTTGTGGGTGAACCATGCCACAGGTACAAAGATCCCTACAGTGGCTCTGGGCCAAGCCATTTAGGTCAGCCAAGTCTCATTAGCTTAAGTGCAGCATCATGCTAATGACCTGGCTGCCAGACCAGTGCAGGGATTCCTGCAGCAGCCTTCCTGGTACAGCCAGTTTTCCCAGGATGCAATTTTCCCCAGCAGCACAGTACTGCCACAGGGGAAATCACTAGTTAATGGGGAAGCACACCACCACAAAGATGCAGTTATGCTGCTTCTCAAGTCAAGCTGCTTTATTTTTCCATGGAGTTAAGGCTAATGAAACCAAAAAAGCCTCTTCAGTCTTGATATGCTGGAAACCAAAATGGAGAGGCTTGTCCTATCTTCTGGAGAAACTGGGATCAAGAAACAAAGTCCTCCATATATTTCTAAAGGTTCCTGTTATTTCAAACTAGAAGAGTCATTCTGTTCCTGCCCTACACTGGCCCATATTGCCTAAATTTGAGTTTCCACTGCCTATTATGCGTTTGAACTTTTAGCTCATTTTACTAAGAAATCAATTAGTCAAGAACTCCATGGGTAAATTCCCTCCTGATAGCTTTTTCTAGGCAGTTTCTCATTTGATATTTGCCATAATCTTGATGTCTTCAATTAAAATTACTTGTCAGACCTACCCAAAAGAAATTACTAGTTTAGATATGAAACTTACTGCGTCTCTTTTAGGCAGAAATAAATAACTTTAACAAATAAGACTCTGACTAACACAGCACAGGCTATCTTTTGAACATCCATATTATATTTAATATTTTAATCTCCATCTCCAAGGGTTTTTCTTTTCCTAAGCCTTCACACTAATGATTACAAAATTAGTATAGGATTATAGTTCTAGGGGTTTTTTTTTGTAAAATCTTTTATGCATTTCTTCTAATATAGATCAAGATTTGGTAGAATTTATAGATTAAAAAATCACTAAAGATTTGGTAAAATTAATGGATAAAAAAAATCTTTGCTCCAAAATTCTTAATTACATATAGCATTATTTTCAGCATACTGAGATTAGTTAGAGTCTCCTGCCTGAAGGGAATATATTAAGTTTTTCAAATTTCACTTCAGCTTTGATATGTTCATTTCCATTTCCTCATCTCTGTTAGCCATCCTGGAATCATACCTGCTTTCAGATATTGCCCTATTCATAATAACATTTCCTTTGCCCAAGATTCCTTTTTAAACTTTGTTTCTCTTGGTTCCTTACCATTTTAAGGCTTTTCTTATAATGCAAATTTAACCATGGATGGACAGTGTCCAAGGGGCTCAGCTGAAATGTATCGAGAAAAATGCCTAAGAAAGTCCTTCCATGGTAATGAAAAAATATTTAAACCTTTCCATATAATTTCAGTCCATGAACTACCTACTGACTTTAGCTCTCCTAGCATGCCTCCTCACCCTGTCAAAGTAGCATTCCTACGGAACCTATCACTCTCTACATCTCCATTTCTTTGAAGTTCTTTTGCAGATTTTTACAAGCCTGCTTGCTCTGGCATGTGATGGAGAATCTCCAATCACATGTACAGATTTTGGTATTCACCTCTTTTTACCTGCAGCTAATTCTGCTTTATTTCTCTAGTTTCCTAGCCTTCTCATCTCTTTCTCTTGTGACTCTACATGACCTTTTTCCTAAAACTACAGCTTCTGGCAGAACCTCCATTTGTTTTTTGCATGAAATAAGATGTTTCAACTCTGACCAGTAGCAAGAGAAATGAAAACACAACTGCCTTACCTTTGTAATCGCCAACACTATGTTCTCCAGGCTCACCCTCCTCACCCACTCTGTTTTCCATATCCTCTTCTTTGGAAGATAATTGAAAATTTGAAATTATTTGTGCAGCCTTGTTTCTTCACCAATGCCCAGTTATTCTCAACTTCCTAGCTTTCAGATGTTCTCCTGAGTTAGGTCTACCAGTTGACATTTCCTACCAAATTATTTCATGTCTGCTGTCTACACATAAATAAGTTCATCTTCCAAGTCATGTGCTGCTCTGTTCAAAGGTAAAAATTTTCATGTACACCATCTTTTGGGACAGCTCTGTTCCAGAAAAGCCATAAAATGCCCAAACATTTGAAACTGCAAATAAAAGCTCCACAACAGACAAACTTGCTAGCCTAAATCTGCAGAGAACATCTTTCTCACCCAGCATAAATGACATACTAACCTCCCATACCTTATGTTCCACTTGCCAGTTACTTCCCTTGCTGGGCTGCTCTGCCTGCGAGTGCCTGGCTCCTGAGCAGACTGCAAGGTATGACTGACAGAATGGGTTTCAGCTGATGTCACTCACCACGTCAGAATGCAAATCAGGCAGCTCTTCTCATTCAATCATCCCTCACTGAGGGGGATGAGTACAACTTCCTGGTTTTCCCAATGAAAAACAAGCATTAGTTTATTCAGCTAAAAACAAGGCCAGAAAAGGCTCTAAATACCTCTGGCTTCACCATGTCTTTTTTCAGAAGGTATTCAGAGCAGTGTGCCCAAATTTTTCTTAGCCTCCCCCTTGCTGCCAATATGCTTTCAGGTGATTTGGGTGCTCTTTACACCCCTCACTCCAGCTTTAGCTTTCCAACCTGCATCCTCCCTTGCCCAGGCAACACTTCTATATTGCTCTTGGCCATTCATACCACTCCCACCTTCCTGATGCTTCCTGCTTGTGTTTAAGATCCAAAACCAGTTACAAGCTCATGCTTGTTTTTGTTTGTCTTCCTGCATGTTGTGATGGACTATATGTGCTTAGAACTGGCTATCCTGGAATATCAGCACCATTATCTGCCAGGAGAGTCTCCCATGAAATCCTGCCAAGCAGATCCCTGAAGAAGCGCAAATCTCCTCTCCTGAAACTTAAGAAAAACCCTAGAAGGTACATTCAAATTTTGAAATACTACAGCTGTTTATACCATATTTTTCCTCCAAGAACCTGGAGATACTTCCCTACTAATGCTGCAAAAAACCTGGGCTGAACTGCAGCACTCATCAAACTAGTCTGAAAAACAAACTGCTGTATTAAATTATCAGGATAAAAGCAACAGAGACAAACGCTGAAGACCTTTGCTATCTGGCCAGTAGTCCATGACTGAATTATTAAATGAATTAACATTCCTGTGTTACTTCCAGGGAAGAGTGAGGTAACATAAACCATGTTGTCCTGACACTTGAGAACAATGTTCTGCTACCAAACATTACCCTTACAAACAAATAAACAAAAAAATTCTGCATGCTGATTGTTTGGGTTAGGCCACATCACTGTGGCAGAAAGCTACAGAACATACTACTTCTTAGTAAGAACATCAGACACCACTGGTGTCCAAGTAAAGCAACTGAGGCACTCAAAGCACCAGCTACATCTCCCCAAAACATGGACAAGCAGTTCCAGACCTACATGTGTTTCCTCAAGAGTGCAAATGTGAAATATAAGAAGGAGGCACCTATAAACCCCAAATGAGCTACTTATCAATTTCTTTGCATATTTTCCTTAATTCTTTCTCCTGACATCTACTATTTCCTCCTGTTTCACTGTAGAAACAGCCGTCACTGTCTGACATCACTTGCTAGAATTGACGGAGAAAATTAAGTTATTGGCCGTAGGCCACAGTGAGTTAAGAAGTCAGGTTGGAAGATCACTCCCAGAATCAAGAGGGAGATTACTTCTCCCAGAACTTCTCACCTGTTCTTTCTCTAAATTCATCAGTACCAAAGACAGAGTCAGGAAATCTTAATGAGATCGTGTCCTTCAATCTAAGAGAAAGTCAAAACTGCCCAAAAACCTCTAAACAGAAATGCTATTTATTCACAAAGATTGTACTAACAAGCAGTTCAATACACCCATAGAAGCCTTTTGGCAGATTTTGGAAGAGAAAGGCACAAAAAGGAATCACACTGTGAGAATACACACTGAATAAAACTCAAGATTTGAGCCTGGACAGTAATAACTATGTGAGAAACTCTTCCAAAGGCAATTTCTAGCCTTACAACCCAGTTTATGTGCATAGATGTTCAGATGCTGGAGGAGCAAAAAATACTTCCCCAGATAATTCATGACAATACATATCCCTGACACTTTTTCTACTGTCAACTGAAATCACTCAACTGATTATCACTAACCCTGTTACTCAACAAACACATATCAGGCCTCAAAATGTTTAATTATAACTTAAAAATTGGGAATAAAAAGCAGGTAATAGGTTCAAGCTTCCAAGCCATACTCGAGTCACATTAAAATACCAACACAGCTTTCAATAAAGCCTCTTTCTTACAAGCTCGTGGGACAGTGGAATGCTTCTCCAATGCATTACCTGAGTCTCCAGCCCTTTCAAAGCATAAACATTCCTAAATAGTCTTACTGTTGTGGTCTGATGGCTCTTTCCTAACTTATCCTCTAAGAATCACCCTTGGCAACCCTTTCTGGTCCCTTCCCGGACAGAGAAGAAGAGCTGCACCTCTTCTGTCCTTGTGCCTTCAGCCACTCACTAGGTTCCTCAGTTTGCAGCAGCCCTCAGAAGCTCTTAGTCTGTAGTTTCACCTACAACTTCCTTGCAGTCCAAAGCATCACCATTGCTCCTAATTCATATAGTCAAGCCCTACACTGAATCAAGAACTCTTATCCCTCTTTCTCCTTCAACCAGGCCATTTCCCCAAAGACAAGTTTTCTAATTCATCACACCAGCACCTCTGAGCATCCACCTCAGCAAAGCACTTAACTCCTGAATAACTGATCTTGGGTCAAAATGAGAGAATCTGCTGTGTTAAATAAGGAGGCCTAAGGGACTGATCTGTGCAACCTCTGCCACAGACCTCACAAGGATGAAATAGCAAAGTGGAATTGGATTATCTTGAATGCCAACATAGATTAGAAAAGTGCTTACCTATCACTTGGTATTAATTTGTTGCATAAAGTTGAGGGAGGCATCCTGTATTACAGTGGAGTATACCTACACATGCAGTGAATAACTTTTCACACACCCCTTACTCTCCTCCATTATGCAGGAGAGACACACACACTTTAATTACTTTCTATGAAATGGCTTTAAATTTCAGTATCAACAGTTCCATCAGTTTCCCAGGTATTTGTTCCAACCTGCTCCAAAGCTTAGGAAAAAAAATAATTAGGCTAAAATTAAGATTCTTTAATTATACTCCTACCTGTAAAACTAGTACATGCTTTCATGATATTTCATTTCAAAACACAAAACTTAAAACCTTATCTGAGAACATCTACATTCCCAACATTACTGCAAAAGCAAAATATGTCAAAAACATTGAGAGAGCAACTGATAGAAAGAATTCCCTTTCTCTAAGGTTAAAAGCATTGAGACTCACTTTTCACAAGCATTACTGCTTAATGACTAATGCCATCTATCACATGATGACATTTATTTGGAAACAAATGTGAATATGAATTATTCTTCATTAGCACAGATTTCTTAAAAACTCTGTGCTGGGGCAGCTTATAAAGCGGAATGTAAAACTCCAGTTGTTTCCATAGGCATTGTCCTCTTTTCAATGCTGGAGTAGTGCCTAACAATGAAGAGAACCTGCCTCCAACAGAGCTTTAGCTATAACATAAACAAATCACTACAGAACAGTCTATTCCTTGTCAAGATTTGATGGCTGCAACCATGCTGTGCTATTTATCCAGCAATTCTGGCATTACGGGATGGCTTAACTATATATGCAGTGGGACTCTTTTAATAAGTGATCCCACTGGACACAGACAGGACTTATTTGGATTGCTCAGCCCTGCTGGTCCTCTTGGTCTTCTGACTAACATGGTCACTCCTTAAGCTGGACTCCTGCTCTGCTGCCAAAGAACCCTGTGTTTGCTGCAGGCAGGAGTGGATCTGAGAGAGAACTCTGACATCACATCTATTCCCCCCCGGGCCAATTCCTCTGCAGAACAGACAATAATTTCCCTCACTGCAGCCAGCAGTTCTGCCCTGCCTGAGCCGACACCTTCCTGCCTGTAGCAGCTGCAGAGGGTGAAGACCCCAGCCCCGAGTAAAGGGCGGTGCCATCCTCAGCCAGTTGGATCCCCCAGCACACCATCAGCACCTCTGGCTTCCACAGCACAACCCTGATTCATGCTGGCTGAGCTCCGGGTTTATTTTTAAAATACAGATACTGAGGGTCACTTTCTCCTCACTTCAATTCACCACAAGTAACATTACAAGAAAAGTCACACAGAAGGGATTATTTGGGGAACTCTGCTTTCATGCTTTTAATTCAGTATCTTCTCTAAACAGAAATTTTCCTCTGATCTTTTCTTTGAAAACATTAGACACAAACTCTGACATTTCATATTTCAAACCCTGCAGAAGGATCTTTCACATATGTATGAAGACAGACAGATGAATAACAGGGAAGCTGTTGTCCCAAAAGCTCTTATAGTGCCTCAGGGATAAAAATAACACTGCTTATTACAAAAAAAAAAAAAAAATCAGAACATAGACTGTAGTTTACCCCTTTCACAATTTATTTTTCCTTATGTGTTTTGATTCAAAGCCTCGATATTTGTTGGCTTGGAAGGCATATGCCATACCTGTGGCTACTAGTGCAGCAACCTCACAAAGAGAAGTATCTGAAGAATTTCTTTATTTTTGGAACTGACTTTTAAAACAAAGACACTAGTTCTTATCAAAACCAGTTTCAGTAAAAGGTGAATCAGTCTTGAATTTATGGTATTACTGCAGTCTTCTCTGAACATATTTCCTATATTTCCAAATAAAACTTCTGACTAATTTAAACAAAAACATATTGAAAAAGAAGTGGGGGACATGCATTGGGTTCTTGACATAGTTATTTAATTCTGGACAACCTGCTGAGGCATACTCATCAATAAAGATGAAAACAATACAAAAATGACCCCCAACAGAACAGCCTTACCTGGACTTTCAAAACTGGGAAAATGATGACATTTGTTTTCTTTTTACTTAAGCAGAACCTGCCATAGAGTGCCAGCAGAATTAAATATGAAACCTTCAATACATATATACTAAAGGTGAATACATGCATATAGCGGAGACCCACAATAAAATGCAAGCCATTATTTGAATATGGTGGCTAAGGGCACAAAACACAGATTTGCAGACATCTAGTTAAGGTGGAAAACACCCTACTGCCAGGTCAGGGTGGGAGACCAGGAGCACCAAATCAGGTGAGCACTCAGCAGGCCCAAAGAGAGGAACTCTGTCTACACCTGTGGTGGCCAGGATGCATCCAGTGGAGAACAATGCTTCACATCCTCAGCCTTTCATGGCAGCTTCACAGCAGGCCCCAGTCTGGGCTGGGTAACAGCTCCTGGAACTGATCCAGAACCAGAGCCTGCACTGGGCATGCCAAGGCTGTCCACGCTGCTGGGCAGGGGGCAGTGCCCCAGCTCCTGGCAGAGGTTCCCATCTACCTCCTCTCAGGTGTACTCCAAGTCTAGAGACTCCATAAGCAGCAGCTTTAACAACAGAACCTGCAGTGTGTAGTACTGCAATGAAACAGTGCTGGAAATGTGTGAATTCTACACCTGCAACATACTCCATTGAAGTGTTCAATTACTCAGTTATTATTAACTAGAACAAGGATAACTAATTTTACTAGTAAGAAATAATTACAAGATTTTGGCTTCCCAAAGAGCAATCTATTTTTAAGTAAGACTTTTGACTTCTGCTTTTTCTTTTCATGAAATCATGGCTTTTCTCCTACAGGGAAGAAACCTGGAATAGACATTAGAAATATAACCAGGATATTAAACACAGAGCACAATAAACAATTCTGACTCCAGAAATCTCATGGCACTTTTGTTCTTACCAACAGGCTCTAAATTCACAGCTAAAGTGGAGTCAGTTCAAAACTGCATGCCCCTCAGTTCAACTGCACCTCCATTGGATTTTAGTGTGTACTTGTTATGCTATAGTAATGTCGAGATACATCCAATGAGTCTAAATTTATTTTAAAAATGTGATTTTCTTCAGATAATTCTGTGATATAAGGACTCAGTTTTCAGCATTTCAAAGAACAAGTACACATTACTTACAACCTACAGTATAAAAAATCAAGATGGACTATTTGTTCTGACTTGTGCACATTACTTCTTTGATGTTCTATAATAATCTCCTTTCTTCTAAGTTTGCTTTCACCTGAACAAAGCCTAGGACTGAAGAACCACAGTGTGAAAAGAAAGAGATGTGTTTCCTTTAAGATTATATCAGTGGGTAGAGAGATCCACTACAGTCGTTAAAATGAAACTGCTGCTCTTTCCAGCATGAAGATTTCCCCGCTGAGACAGGTTCCTTACAACAGAGAGCCACTGTAAACCAACAGAATCATCAAAGACTGGACCCTGGCCACCACCTGTTCCTGGCCAGCACTCCCACTTCACTGTCACTAGCACACCATGCTCAATACAGGAATTTGTGAGGCTTCACAGAGAAGCAGCTTGAGAAAAAGATTTGGGTTTAAACCAAATTTGTTGTGTTTTTTTTTTTTTTTANNNNTTTTTTTTTTTTTTACTTGGGGGTGATTTTACCCCATGCCAGTTCCTCAGTGCAATTTACTTCTTGGCTTCAAAATCATTTGTGCAGGCTCAATGCAAGATGTAAGGGGAAATGACAAGTGGCCCAGATCTGGCAAAGGTGGCACCTCTCTCTACAGAAGCGCAGCTCAAGCTAATGAAACTGTACCTCCACTGAGCTCCAAATGCCCATCTGCTACATCATACCTGGAAATATCTGGATTCATATCATCAAGTCCTTACTGGCCTCTGCAAAAGAAACCTAAAACAAAACAAAACCAAAACACACA